>SJXQ01005057.1:89538-298897 GCA_006408695.1 Aepyceros melampus
GTTCTATTTGCAAATTTTTAAGGAATCTCCACACTGTTCTCCATAGTGGCTGTACTAATTTGCATTCCCACCAACAGTGTAAGAGGGTTCCCTTTTCTCCACACCCTCTCCAGCATTTATTGTTTGTTGACTTTTGCATCACAGCCATTCTGACTGGTGTGAAATGTATACCACATCTTAAACCAATCATCAGTTGATGGGCACTTAGGTTGTTTCCATGCCTTGGCTATTGTAAATAGTGCTGCTGTGAACATTGGGATGAATGTATCTTTTCACATTTTTCTCTTTTTCAGATATATGCTCAGGAATGGGATTGCTGGATCATATGATAACTCTATTTTTAGCTTTTTCAAAGTATCTCTAGACTGTGATGCCTCCTTATATTATGATCCCTCATCATCAGAATGGTCATTCTGATCAGCATGATGCATTGTTGTAGTGTTGATGGCTATAAAGTATTTTTAAATTCCAGTTTGATTCCTAGGTTGGGAAGATCTGTTGGAAAAAGGATAGACTACCCACTCCAGTACTCTTGGGCTTCCCTTGTGGCTCAGCTGGTAAAGAATCTGCCTGCACTGCATGAGACCTGGGTTCGATCCCTGGGTTGGGAAGATCTCCTGGAGAAGGGAAAGGCTACTCATTCCAGTATTCTGGTGTGGAGAATTCCATGGACTGTATTGTCCATGGGGTCACAAAGAGTCACACATGACTGAGTGACTTTCACTTTCACATTCACATTCTTTTAGACATAACACTGTTGCACAGTATGAGTAAGTGAGTGAAGTTGCTCAGTTGTGTCCTACTCTTTGGGACCCCATGGACTGTAGCCTACAACGCTCCTCTGTCCATGAAATCTTCCAGGTAAGAGTACTGGTGTGAGTTGCCATTTATGTGAGCATAACTTTTATATGAACTGGGGAACCCAACAAATTTTTGTGACTCCCTGTGTTGTGATATTTGCTTCTTCCTGGAGAAGGGAAAGGCTACTCATTCCAGTATTCTGGTGTGGAGAATTCCATGGACTGTATTGTCCATGGGGTCACAAAGAGTCACACATGACTGAGTGACTTTCACTTTCACATTCACATTCTTTTAGACATAACACTGTTGCACAGTATGAGTAAGTGAGTGAAGTTGCTCAGTTGTGTCCTACTCTTTGGGACCCCATGGACTGTAGCCTACAACGCTCCTCTGTCCATGAAATCTTCCAGGTAAGAGTACTGGTGTGAGTTGCCATTTATGTGAGCATAACTTTTATATGAACTGGGGAACCCAACAAATTTTTGTGACTCCCTGTGTTGTGATATTTGCTTCATTGCAGTAGATGAGAACCAAACCCACAATATCTCCAAGGCTTGCCTGTACTCCAAATGATATCTTAATTTTTTTTTTTTTACTTTTTATTTTGGATTTTACTTTTTATTTTGGGTTTCCCAGGTGATATAATGTTAAAGAATCAGCCTGACAGTGTACGAGACACAAGAAATGTGGGTTTGATTCCTGGGTTAGGAGGATCCCCTGGAGTAGGACATGACAACTCATTCTAGTATTCTTGCCTGGAAAATTCCATGGACAGAGGAGCCTGGTGGGAGCCTGCAAAGAGTCAGGCACAACTCAGCAATTAAACAACAGCAACAATAGTTGATTAACAATGTTGTGTTAGTTTCAGGTGTACAAGTGATTCAATTATACATATTCATGTAGCCTTTTTCAAATTCATTTTAAAATCCAGTGTCTATATATTTTATTTCCTCAACCTCTCTGTTACAAGCAATACTACATTGGTTAACTCTACTCTTGAAAACCTCATTTCATTATGCTCTTCTGCTGCTCCAAAACTTGCTTGTTTTTTCTATCAACTCTTCCTCTTAGCAGATCTTGTATATGCTTTATCAAATTTCTCTCCTTCACTCTTCTTTGTTGTTATACTCCCATTGACTTCAACTACTATCTTTAAGGAGATGACACCCTAATGTATCTCCTGAGTATCATATTTACAGTTGTTGAACACCCAAATACTGCTTGCTGGATATCACATGCATATCCCAAAATGGTACTTCCAAGATTGACTACAACATGCTCCTCAATATGGCTTTGATTGCTGTAAACTTTATATTTGTTAAAGACACCACTAGATACCCAGTGTTGAAGAGTCAAATAACTTTGACTTCCACATCCTCGTTTTTCCTGGCCAATCAATTTTCTGATGTTGTTGCCTTGATTTCTGGAATTTCTTTTACATTTGTATCCTTTTCTCCACTGTCCCCTTCTATTCATTATAAATAGTATGTGCTTAGTAACAATTTCCTGAATATTGGCTTTATATATGTTTTATTTGAAAGTCATGGTATTTTATAATCTCTTTTATAATACTAGAGTAACTCAATTATTCAAGGTAACTTGAAGAGAATTCTTCAAGTAGAAGTTGGCTATGTAATTTTGTAATATTATCACTCTTTTATTCTTTCCAGTCATAACCTGGTCATAACCTGGCCTTGATAATTTAATGTTTTATTATAGCAAACATAAAAGTGAAAATCTATATGATAAACCCTGCAAATTAAATACACTAAAACAGATTTTGGCAAATTTTTTCCATTTAAAGAACCAATAGTAAATATTTCAGGTGCTATGGCCTGTACAATTTGTGTCATAGCTAGTGAATCCTGCTCTTACAGCACAAAAGCAGCCAGAGATCATACTTAAATGAGGAATGGCTATATTCTGGTAAAACTTTATTTTAGATTCCACATATAAGTAAGATCATTTTTTGTTTGTTTTTTTGTGTCTAGCTTATTTCTCTTGGCATGTTGTCCTCTAGAGTCAAGCATGTTGTCACCATTGGCAGGGTTTCCTTCTTTAAGGCTGAATACTATTTCACTGTGTAGATATACTATATTTTCTTTCTAAAGGAGGCTGGGGGAAACATTGAGAGGTAATGGTACTGATGGTGATGATAGTTTCACAGGCGTGTACTTATCCTAAAACTCACCAAGTTACATACATGAAATATGTACAGCCTTTTACGTGTCAATCACAATTCAATAGTGAATTTTAAAAATCCTTTATTTAAAGATGCTGAAATATGAATTTTTATGTTACAGCATATTATTCTACATTTGATGATTTTTTCTCTTTCAAATGTTGGAAAGTTTAAAAACTATTATTAGCATTCAGGCTGTACAAAATGGAGGGGGAGGGGTTCAGGTTTGGCCCATGGCTTGCCATCTCTGCTTTTAAAATAAACATTTCTGGAGTTCATGAATCCCAATTCTTATTTCCAGAAGAAATCTAAATAAGAGCATAAATTCATATAAATTTTTATTTTCTAAGGAAATGACATGTTTATTGATTCATGGTTTTTGAAAAACAAAAACATTAAATATACCAACAGGTACTGGATAAAGGTTTTGGAAGATGCAAAGATAAATAAGAGCCAATCTTTACTCTTATAGAATTCATAGTCTATTAGAGTATAAGGACAATGAAGTAATAGCTATGAAATAAAAACAGCTTATGATAACTATGACAAAGACATAATTGAAAAAGACATGTACTCCATTGTTTATCACAGCACTGTCTACAATAGCTTGGAGATGGAAGCAACTTAGATGTTATTAACAGATGAATGGATAAAGGAGCTGTGGTACAAATACACCATATAATATTACTCTGCCATAAAAGGGAACATATTTGACTCAGTTGTAATAAGGTGAATGAACCTGTAGCCTATTATACAGAGTGCAATAAGTCAGAAAGAGAAAAGCAAATATTATATGTTAACACACATATATGAAATCTAGAAAGGTGGTACTGATGAAACTATCTTCAGGGCATTAGCGGAGACACTATACAGTCCACAGAATTCTGCAGGCCAGAATACTAGAGTGAGTAGCCTTTCCCTTCTCTACGGGATCTTCCCAAGCCAGGGATTGAATCCAGGTCTCCTGCATTGCAGGCAGATTCGTTAACAGCTGAGCCAGAAGGGAAGCCTAGTGGGGACACAGATATAGAGAATAGATTTGTGGACATAGTGGGGGAAAGAAAGGGTGGGATGGATTGAGAGACTAGTATTGAAGCATATTCGTTACCATATGTAAAATTAGATAGCTGGTGGAAATTTGCTGTATGATGCAAGAAGCTCAAATTAGGAGCTCTGTGACAACCTAGAGGGGTGGGATGGGGNGCTGTGCTGACTCTCTGCTGTGGCCTTGTGTCCAGCTTGTTTGCAGCTCGGTATGGACAGATAGGCCTGGCATGCTGCAGTTCACGGGATTACAGAGTGTAGGACATGTCTGAGCGAGCTAAACTGAACTGAACACTCACCTAACTATGATCCCTGGTGGCAGATGGTCAAGAATCCAACTGTAATGCAGGATACCTGAAGGTTCAGTCTCTAAGTTGTCAAGATCACCTAGAGGAGGAAATGGCAACCCACTCCAGTGGGAAATCCTGCTATACAGAGGACTTATTGCCTGGAAAATCCCATGAACAGAGAAGCCTCGTGTGCTTCACACAGGTTCACAAAGAGTCAGACATTGCTGAACAACTCACACTTTCATTTTACTTTCAGACATTCCTAAATAAAAACACAAAGAAAAACACAATTTGGGGTATAAATATGAACATAAGTCATGTTCACATAGTAACTCAAGAGTAGAAATCTACTCCAGGGACTGCAAAGATATCTTCATGACCTCCACACATATGTCAAAGGATCTAGTAACATTCAGGGACTCTAGACCTGATCAGGACTTAGAGAGTCAGCTCATAGGAGCCTGGCTTGGAGAATTTTGAGCATTACTTTACTAGCATGTGAGGTATAGTAAAATATGCTAAGTTTACAACATTCCTTAAATCTTTAACTTTAACTATTTTAATTATTTCTATGCCCTAAACTCAGTAAACTCCTTTGCCATAAACATTTTCCTCACAAATAAGCTTCAGACAGCAATCCCTCCCATGGCCTCACGCTGTGGCCTACGTGCTCATCCTGGAGCACTCTTTTGTCCAAGTCCTTAAACAAATGTCAATGACTAACTTTATCAATTATTCTCTGAGCACAGCTGCAGAAGGCTTTGTGCCTTCTCATGCTCCTCTCAAGAACAATAAGCAGCTTAATATTCCTTTTCAGTGAACTCAGCCGAGGAGAGGAAAAGACAAGTCAGAATTACAAGGCCTAACTCCTTCATCCCGGGACCCTGCCTGCGGAATGAGGAGAGGGGGCTGGGGCCCTGCCTCCATTTTGTCAGTAATGCCTAGCGTGGCTTCTGACATGTTTTGAAAATGGGTGCTTATTCAGAAGAAGCTCAGTTGTTTACAACTGGACCCCAATCTTCTTCAAAAGCCTACATTAAGAAAGTAGATACAAATCATACACAAATAGCAACATTTGTTCTTGCAATGATTTATATAGTTAATCTGATTATTTGATATTACCAAATAAAATCCTGTAGTTAAGTTCTTGCCCCCTTTATCTATTTGCTCATTAAAGACCTGAGTGGATTATGGTGAATACCTTCCAACAAATAAACAGCATTTCATAACTGCTGCTCTTGGTACCAGTTTATATGCTGAATCGGCAGTTGTCAGCCAGTAGTTTTATTAATTCGCTTTCACTTTCATGCACTGGAGAAGGAAATGGCAACCCACTCCAGTGTTCTTGCCTGGAGAATCCCAGGGATGGGGGAGCCTGATGGGCTGCCATCTATGGGATCACACAGAGTCAGACACAACTGAAGCGACTTAGCAGCAGTAGCAGCAGCAGCAGTTTTATTAATACTGTGATAGCTATATTTCAACAAAAGAGAGCTTTAGTGATGTATCCCATTGATCATAATTCCCACATCACCTTTGTGTTATTTTCCAAGATAAACATAGTATTGGGTATATGGAGTGTGCTGGGTGGGGAGAGGAGGGAGAAAATTAAAATTGTGAGAAAATTGAAGTAAGAGATTATATTGAGAATTCTCTCTAAAATGTTACTTAAAAAGTTCCTTAGTGAAGTATTTTAATGTTCAGATTCACTGAGGAGAGGTACTTTTTGTTGAAGAAATTATATCATCTTTTAGTTTATATCCATTATTAATGGATATAGTAAAAGACTTTGTTTGCTACAGTAAAGTTTATCTCCAAATGTTCTTCTAAAGTTATTAGAAGGTAACTTTTGATAATTTATTGCCTTATTATATTTTATTGCTATTTTCATCGTACATAAAATTATATTAAAATTTTATATTAGTGTTATGATTTATACTTGCTATGTTTATAATACTTTAGAGATTTTTCCATAATCCATAGGGCTAGTACATTTTAGTGGCTTCAAGCATAATTTTTAAATTATAAATGTTTTAAAGGCTTTAGAGATTTATATAATATACCCTTGCTTTATGAAATAATGTTCAATATAGATCAATAATGCTATCTATCTCTAAAAGTCTTCACTTTTTAAAAATAAAAGAGGGAAAATAAGCATATAAATTATACATTCAGAAAATTAATATTTTGGAAGAAATGAGAAATGAAGATAACAATAGAATTAGAAAACATGAAAGAGTAAAATTATAAATCTGAGCAAATTTTTAATTGTAAGCGAAAGATTTCAAAACATGGTTCTAAAAAAATCAGTTAAGTATACAGTTACAATCAGGTATAGAAGAACAAAATTAATTCACTATCATACTCCTTAATTTTTTGAAAATGAAGATGGCATATATGAAAACTTAAGAGATTCAAAATATATATTTGATAGATTTCTTGAGTTGGATAGCTTATGGATAAATGTGTATTATTAACATGAAGCCAAGAAGGAACAAGTAATTAAATATAGCAATATCCTTGGAAGAAGTTTTAAAAATATGTCAAAAACCTACTTTCATAAAAGGTTCTGGGCCCAGGCAATATTGGGAAAAATATATTTCAACTTCCATTGCAGTGCTCTCTAGATGGTTTTACACACACACACACACACACACACACACACACACAATGGAGAGGCTTCAAATTGCTTTTACAAAGCTAGCATAACCTGATATTAAAGCCTTGTCAAACCCTGTTCAAAGTAAGAAAAGCTCCTCAATAGTCATAGAGAATCCATGGGGTTGCAAAGAATTGGACATGACTGAGCACAGCACACATACACACATACAGAGAGAATAGAATAATTCAAAATACTTCTGACATCAACATAAATTTCACTTTCTCTGAAAGCATTCCCTGAGACAACTGGTTGAATCTATTTGTAGAAATGTTTATAAAAAGCATTATCCTGAATATGTAAAAATACATAAAATATATAAAAATTAATATATATATATATTCATGCAAAATTTTAAAATCATATGAACACGAAAAATATATAATGTATGTATTTATAGGTATAAAATACCACAATACTAACATTTGATTAATCTTTAAGATGAGATTACATATGATTTCATATTTCACTTATGCTGGAAATACTTTGCAATTCTTTCTGTTGTTATGAAAGTACATAAGTAAATAATTCATATTATAATTATGATGTTCATCTTATGGAGAAATATATCCCAGAGTGTTATTTCTAAGAAGCCACAGTGATAAAAATTATTGCCCGAAAAAAAAAAAATTATTGCCCGTGAGTTAGTTTTTGTTTTGTTCTTGGGTTGTGTTTTGCCTCTCCGAAGAAGACTCACTACTAACTGAGCTTTCCAAAAGCTCTTTGTGCTACTTAAATGCCTCAGGGTACCTGCAAGGGAGAGGAAGTCTTCTAGGAGAAAATGGAATTACCAGTCACCCAAGGGGGTGGATGTCAGCACAGCAGGTCCTGATCATGTTGCCCTCTGGCTGTTCATTGACAGTTACAACCAACAATTGTGTTTTCAGCCTGCACTGACTTGTGAATGACTCATTGACAGCTCTTTGATTTCACCCACTCATACTTCTTACTATTTCCATTAATGTTATTTTGTATCTGCCTTACTTTTTCTCATCTTCACTGGATTTTCTTAAAAATTTTTTTGGAGTATAGTTACTTTAAAATGTTGTGTTAGTTTCTACTGTAACAAAGTGAATCAGCTATATAAACACATTGTTGTTGTTTAGTTGCAAAGTCATGTTCAACACTTTGCAAACTCATGGATTGTTGCCTGCCCAGGCTCCTCTGTCCATAGGATTCTCCAGGCAAGAGTGGGTAGCTCTTCCCTTCTCCAGGGGATCTTCCCAATCCAGGAATTAAAGCCGCATACCCGCTTGGCAGGCAGATTCTTTACCACTGAGCCACCAGAGAAGCCCTCATATATATATACAGAGCCCCTTATTTTTGGATTTCCTTCCCATTTAGGTCACCACAGAAGATTGAGTACACTTCTCTGTGCTGTACAGTATGTTCTCATTAACTATCTATTTTATACATAGGAATGTATGTATGTCAACCCCAAACATACTGTTTTTATTTAAACTGCTAACACATACATATGGTAAAAATGAAAAAAAAAAACAGAAGTTACTGAGACATATAGTGTAAAAGAGTTGTTTTCCTTGCCCTGTTTCTAATTCAATCCTATCTCTTCTCAGTGGGATGCCTGCTTGCCAGTTTTCTACATGTCGTTCCAGAGATGGTCCCTGAACATCCAAGCATGTGCTTATGTATCTTTCTGAGAAAAATCAATGTTAGCATGTTACCATATTTTGACATCTTTAAAATTTTGGAGGTTTTCCCACATTAGGACACAGAATTGCCTGACTCTTAGTAATGACTGACTATTGCTTTAGTAAATATACTTAATATATTCACATAAAATATATATAATATATTTGAATAGTTCTTTATGATGAACATTTAGGACACATGAACAAAGGGTGTGAAAAAGAGTCCAATATTATGAAATAAAGGAAAATAGGTCAAGCACTCATGATGGAGAGAAAATATATTGTCCTAATACGGGTATGTCTGGTGTACTAACAAGTTCTCTCATGCTGTAGACATATAAATAGATGAAACTTTTATATATGTTTTGACCATAACTAAAGTGATCTTAACTTTTTTACCCAACACCTCCTTTTTAACATATGGGTGAGGGATGTGGAAAGTGGGAAGGAGATTTAAGAAGGAGGGGACATATATACCTATGATTGGTTCATGTTGATGTATGAACAATACAATCACTTCAGTTCAGTCGCTCAGTCATGTCCGACTCTTTGCGACCCCATGGACTGCAGCACACAAGGCTTCCCTGTCCATCACCAAGTCCTGAAGCCCTCTCAAGCTCATTTCCATCGAGTTGGTGATGCCATCCAACCATCTCATTCTCTGTCATCGCCTTTTCCTCCTGCCTTCAATCTTTCCCAGCATCAGGGTCTTTTCTTCCCATCAGGTGGCCAAAGTATTGGAGTTTTGCTTCAGCATCAGTCCTTCCAATGAATATTCAGGACTGATTTCCTTTAGGATTGACTGGGCTGATCTTGCAGTCCAAGGGACTCTCAAGAGTCTTCTTCAACACCACAGTTCAAAAGCATCAGTCCTTCTGCACTCAGCTTTAAAGCAATTGTCCTCCAATTAAATATTTTTAAAAAGATCCAGCCAGAAAAATATTCAATGAAACTATGAGAAAACAGGGAGGTCTTGTCTTGTTTAAACAAAACTTGAAGGTAGCAGTTTGGGCAGCAATGCATTCAATCCATGCCTGGACATAATCACCAATGAAAGGATGGTGGCAATTAAACATGACAAAAACCATATAGTTTAAAGAAAAACTTAACACAGGAAGCTTATAAATGTTTCTGCCATGCAGCATAATTTATATCACCAAAGACTGAAACCATTTTCATTGGTTTTTAAACCTTTTTTTTTTTTTAAGACCAAATGATAGAGGGAAGGTAAGAGAAGCTGAAGAAGACAACACAAGTCTGTAATTAGTCACTTTCGCTTGGAGAAGGCATTTATGATAAAAGAGCTTGTTAGAGCAAAAAGTCAACAATGCAAACTAAACAATTTGGATTGATTGCAGAATTTCTCTATGCTTTCCTTAAAATTTATCAGATGCCAAATGTATAAAAACCTAGCTAGTTTGGGTATATATGTACCTGATCTTATGTCCCACCTAGAGAACAAGAAGATCTTGCCATTGGATAACTTATAGTCATATTGAACACAATATTTAGGAAGAAACAAAAAGTCATTAAAAGAGAGTAAAAAAGAGAAGCTGCCCTTAAAAATAAACTCACTTTTACCATTGGCCTGGCCTTGTCAAACTGCCCAGCTCCTAATGACTGCTACCATGAGGTCCTATTCGAAATTTGATGGTTCCTTGAATCTAGACATCTAATGCCTATTGGAAAATTCACTCACCTGGGATTCCCAATCTTGTTTCTTCTTTGCCTCTCATGATCTAAGACATAGACAAATCTCTAAACTTCTTAGAGTCACCTCCAAACTATAGCCTAGATGATTATGAGTGTCTTCCTGATTCTAGGTTCTTCTTGGTTCTGGCTTCTTATTTCTCTTCAAGGGGGTGCAAGTCCTAAGGGGATGCTGGCAGCAATCAGATTTCTAAAAGCAGAATCTGATAATTATATCCACCGAGTAAGCAGAGGTTGGCTCTACTGAAATATACATCCTAGTGCTATTTAAAGCTATATGCACCAAAGCATTATTTTTCAAAATTTGAACTGATGTTTTCTGCATGCCTGTGGGTTCTCGATAGGATAGAAATCCTAAAATATGGTTACTTCAATGCAAATTGACTTCAGTTTAAAGTCACTAACTAAACGTTTACTATTTTCATTTATTACAATATCCCAAAAGAATGACATTTATCCGTGTGTCACAGCTTGATCTAAAAGGCTGTTTTGAGTCAAAGCTGTAGAATTTGGCAAGAAATTACACAGTAGATATCCACCTACTGGAGAACTTAGAACCAGCTTAAAAGTTTTCTGTGATAGTGGAAACTGATTGTGTTTTTCGTACATCCCGATATGGTTGGTTTTTTTCCTCGCCAAATTTCAGATATACGTCTAGGTTCAACCAGGTCTCATTTCATTTTGCTACATCCCTAGGCTAGTTAATTGTAGTTTCACAGATTCAGACTTTGTGAACTGCAATTTCAGACAATTATTTTTATCATACCAGATCACTGTGATGAAACAGTCTATGTTATAGGCAAGACACAGTGTACATAACATTATATTAGGGAGAAGTTCTCCTCAGTGCTCATGACGATCACAGAAGAGTTTAAAATGGGAATTAAATTGGCAGTACATACATAGGAAGAAGTTAGGAAAGGATAAACGATGTTTTAAAATGAGTTCCTCTTGAAGAGTAATTGAAAAGTAACGTACATAAATTAACTAAAGGGCTTAGAGTTTTTAAATGCACATATATCTTTCATAAACCTTCTATGAGTTAACAACAGAGTTCTTTATTTTTTTCCAGTTCCGATTTTCTGGGAGGAGTGTCTGCTGCATCTTCACGTTATCTGCAGTCCAGGATTCTAATAAATTTGGCTGCAGAAAGAGGCATAATATGTCTCATCTTAGTGTGTTCTGCTGTTTTTGGCCCTTTGGTGCAAATGACACCTGGATGCAGACGCACAGCTGAGAAGCAACAAGCAGAGCAGACAGTGTGCCACGCACAGGACTGAAGTCACTTCTGGGCTCTTCACTCATGTGACAATGTACACGTTTTATGGTGATGTTCAATAATTCACATGCTGTGATGTAACTGCACGTGGATGCTTTTGTGTGCATATTTGTGTATGTATGTGTCTATGTATCTAAAAAGGTCGTAAACTTGCAGAGAGAAGCAATTACAATTTCTATCTTTATGTACAGTTCCCTAACATTAGTACCTGATATTGAAAAGGAATAGGGCAGGGATTTGTAGCCCCTCAAAAGACTGTGGTTTTTCCTGTGGTCATGTATGGATGTGAGAGTTGGACTGTGAAGAAGGCTGAGCACCGAAGAATTGATGCTTTTGAACTGTGGTGTTGGAGAAGACTCTTGAGAGTCCCTTGGACTGCAGGAAGATCCAACCAGTCCATTCTGAGGAGATCAGCCCTGGGTATTCTTTGGAGGGAATGATGCTAAAGCTGAAACTCCAGTACTTTGGCCACCTCATGCGAAGGGTTGACTCACTGGAAAAGACCCTGATGCTGGGAGGGATTGGGGGCAGGAGGAGAAGGGGACAACAGAGAATGAGATGGCTGGATGGCATCACCGACTCGAGAGACATGAGTTTGAGTGAACTCCGGGAGTTGGTGATGGACAGGGAGGCTTGGTGTGCTGCGATTCATGGGGTTTTCAAAGAGTCAGACACGACTGAGCGATTGAAGTGACTGAACTGAACTGAAAAGATTTAATTATTCATGGTATGATTTTGCTATTCATGCCTCAAACTTTTTCAAAACTCCAACATCATCATTTATTCAACATACATTTACTTAGTTTTTGGGCCAGTCTCTGCCCTAGACATTAGGAATATGGTTGTGAACAAAATAGACACACATGAGGAGTATATATTAGTATGATATCACTAATGAAGCTTTATTTTCTCTGTTCCTATGTAAACATCCTTCTAATATTCCTAAGTCTCTAGCCAAATGTACTAAATACTTTTGTGATTAGTCAGTAATCACAAGATTCTTTTCTTAGTGCTCTTTGTATTATATACAGAACACATGGTCTTTATAATTAAGAATTTATAGTCAATTAATACATTGATTTGAAAAGATACATATATGCAATGTTCATAGCACCATTATTTACAATTGCCAAGATATGGAAGCAACCTGTGTCCAACAACAGATGAATGGGTAGAAGATATATGGTGTATATACACTATGAAATACTACTCAGATCAAAAAAAAAAAAAAAAGAAAATCTGCCACCTGAAACAATGTGGATGGACCTAGTGGGTATTATTCTTAGTGAAATAAATCAGACAAAGACAAATGCTCTTAATAGATTTATTTTACTGAGTAAAATAATCTTACAGATTATATGGAAGACTAAACTCTTTATCAAGAAAAGTATCATAAGGAAGATCAACAAAGGGCAATTTGCCTTTCCGATACCAGATCATACTCTGATGACACTGTAATACAAATAATAAGAATCGGTATCAGAATAAGCAGAACACAACAGAAAGGACAATCTACTTGGACCCTACTACCAATCAAAATTTAATACAGCATTCTCAAAATTATATAATAATTCAACATAGTGGGGGTCGGGATTGGGAGTTCATGTACACTCGTGGCTGATCCGTGTCAATGTGTAGCAAAACAAATACAGTATTGTAAAGCAAAACAAACTAAAAAAATAAAAATTAATTAAAAAAAAACATAGTTGAAAGAAAATAATTTAATAAAAAATCCTGCAACACTCCATAACCTGTGGAAGATCATTTAAAAATGAACCACTTTATTATACTATAAACACAAAATAATTCTAGATTGTTTAAAAATCTTTGTTGTTTGTTCTTTAGTTACTGTCTTGTCCAGTCTTCTGCAACCTCATGAATTGTAGCTCCTCTGTCCATGGGATTTCCTAGACAAGAAAACTGGAGTGAGCTGCCATGCCCTCCTCCAGGGGATCTTTCTGACCCTAGGGATCTCTTATGCCTCCTGCATTGGTGGGTGGGTTTTTCACAACTAGTGCCACCTGGGAAGCCCATTTAAGTTATAGTGTGACCAAAAGGCAAAGGGAATCAACTAGAAGAAGGAACATTATCCAAAGATGGATAAAGGGACTTGTGTCTTCTTGGGAGAGGTTGCATGTGATAACTGTTTGAGGGAGATTGCATCCTATTTGCCAGAAGCATGATTTGTCTTCTTTTAAATTGGATACTGAGTATGGTTCAAAGAGGCACATACATGTGAGAAGTGATCAAGCATTTGGTTGTGGTACCTTTTTTCCTGTGCAGCTTAGGTTCAGTTGAAATTGTGTTTCTTGAAATCCTTCTGCTATGGTCCCAGTTTGGGGTGGCCCACAAGTAAAATTTGCATGAAATTTAGAAGGTGAAAGAGAATCAGCCCATTCTATTTTCTGAAAGTCAATATAGGTCACCAGATCCACTGCAGCTTTCTTTTTTGCTGTGAATTTGCTAGTTCATCTTGTTGCTACCTAACAATAGCAGCCAGGCTAACAAGCCCTCCAGATTCTACTGGATCCTCCAATTCAGTATTTTCAAGTTCTGGAGCAAGTATATTGCTGAAGAAGTACAATACTGAAGCAGCTCTGCAGTGAAGGACACCAGATTCTCCTGCAGATCACTTATGCTAGGTTAGAAGCTGTGAAAATCAGGTGTGAGTTATGGTTTAGATTCAACGGTTCCAGTTTACTTGAATGAGCACCAACCCATCCAGTACAGCTTTCCTTCCTAACTGTGGCCCTTTATAACCAGCAGTAACGTAGACACAGCATTTGACACAGGCGACAAGGCCCTCTATGGACCTTCTCACTGGCTCCCATAATCATGTAAAATCCAACCCATACAATAAATTCCTTACTCCATGTAGTTCTGCTTCTCTGATCAAACCCTGAGGGATTCAAATTCCAACTTTATTTTAGGCCAAATTCCTCATGCATCATTTCTAATAATATTTCTATTAGTTTGTTACATTAATTTAAGTTACAACCATATTTCCATCTTTATGACCTATAAGTAGAAGACATGAATCATATTCTGAAGTAATTTCCTACATTTTCTATTGCTCCAAACATAGAAGGAATAAATAAATATATTTCTCATAAGTAAAGTAGGCCCTACACAGTAATAACTAATAAAAATGACTAGACTATTGCTTGTAGGGAACCTGGCTACATTGAAACACTAGAAAGGGCTTGAATGTATTGGATAAAAGGAGAATAAAAATAAGAGAATAAAGAACAAGAAAGAGGAAAGAATACAAAATGGGACATTGAAGTAAGGAAGAAAAAGTAATATTTTTCCCAAATATTGAATTGATTGCCTTTCATTCTCTTGGAAAAATATACATGAAGGATATATATAGAGAGAAATTGTTTTCTTAGTCATTTATTGCAATAGATGAATACAGACTTGGGGATACAATTTAGAGACCTCATATTTGATCTTTAAACTAGTCACCACCCTTCATTATCTCCTGTGATGTCTAGAATTTTCTATGATTTCACTACAAGCCAAGGTCTTCCTCCCCTCATTTTTCTGATAGTAGCCATCCTACGCCATCATCAGCATCCTTTATCTCCACTAGCTAAGGACCCTTTCTATGGTCCTCTGCCAGCTTATACTACCTCACATCAAACATGGATACTCACACAACTGCACACAAACACAATTGCATTCACCGAGATTTTACAGTTTAGGGAAAATAAAAGGCTATTAATGGAGTAAGAATTCTATTTTTTCCTCTACTTTTAGCACTGTCATAAGTAAGTAAAGTCACTCAGTCGTGTCCGACTCTTTGTGACCCCATGGACTACAGCCCACCAGGCTCCTCAGTCCATGAGATTCTCCAAGCAAGAATACTGGAGTGGGTTGCCATTTCCTTCTCCAGGGGATCTTCCCAACCCAGGGATCGAACCCAGGTCTCCTGCACTGGAGGCAGACGCTTTAACCTCTGAGCTACCAGGGAACTACTTTTAATGTATTTGTCACTAAATTTACGTTTTAGCTTACGGAGTACTTGAGGGACAAACTCTTCAAAAGAAAATTCCACAATTATCAAGCTTTGTGTACCTCCCTGACCCAGCTCCCCAAAGATGCCAATTTATGCTGGTGAAGATAAAGAACTTTGCAAAAATCACAAAGTCACAGTGATTTGGGTCATAGTAGATCTGCTAAATGGGTCAATAAAACACAAAAGCAAGGCTTCTTCATTCTCATTATATATAGAATCAGTATGTTAAAAAAGAAAAGCAGCACCCACTCCAGATTTAAAGAGAAGACATAAGAAGAAGGGAATAGATGAGGAGAGTTAGAGGAACAGGGAAAACAGCCATGAGCAGTAAGACTACTAAATCATCTTCATTTATTCATATATGTAAAATGCTTCATTCATCCTAAGTACCATCATGGGTTGAGGCTACTAATCAAAATAAAATTCATGCAAATATATGTACATGATTTGCAGATGAGCCATGGCCTCCAGGTTTTGGAAAGTTGCCAGTATTGTCCTTGATAAAGCAAAGTTTAGGCCCTTTCTAAGCTCTGAAATTGTCATTCTTTGTTAGAAATGCAGAGTACGTAAACTGACGAGGGGAGAGAATGAAATTGGAGTGAGGGAGGTTAACCTAGTGGCAGTCTTTACAAGAACGTACGCAGGTTTTCCTTCAACTGCGGGATTTATGAGCTCTGGAATATTTAATATTTACAAGTAGAAAAGAATCACATTCAGCACACAATCAGTATGAAAGAATATGTTATTCTTTCATAAATAGATTTTTAAATTGTAATCAGGTTGTGATTCTTAAAATTTTAAGTATTAAAGCAGTCTGATAATTTAAAATTTATCTCATTAAATGTTCTATGGGATATTGTTAATTATTACTAGGTTATCTTCCTTTGTTCAGATGAAGGACAGATACTGCACAGCAAAAATTGTCTATTTTGATTCCATATTATTCTGGATTATTTGGTGATTTTGAAGGTAGACATGCTTGCCAGGTGGACCTAGTAGGAAAAAAACTTTGCCAATGCAGGAGACATAAGAGATACGGGTTTGATCCCTGGGTTGGGAAGATTTCCCTGGAGGAGGCATGGCAAGCCACTCCAGTATTCTTGCTTGGAAAATCCCATGGACAGAGAAGGCTGGCAGGCTACAGTCCACATGGTTGCAAAGAGTCGGACATGATGGAAGTGACTTAGTATAGCACATGCTGTCTTAGAGAAATAGTGTGATACATTTATCAGGAAGAGGATTGGGTAAATAAGTAGGAGTTGAAGGAATTAATAAGGTTACTAAAAATTCAATAAAGTATTCATGAATATAGGGTACATTTTTCATTCAGTCATTCATTCATCCCATAAGTATTATTAAGGTATTGAAGCAAGGTACTAGGGACATAATGTTTAGTCATGAGACACAGCCCCTACCTTTAAAGTACTAAAAATCCAGTAGAAAAGATAGACAAGCAATCAAATTGCATGGATGTGTAATGAGAGAAGTAACAGAGAGCACAGGGTGCTGTGGTTCAAAGAAAAGTATAAACCATTTTACCCAGATGGAATTTATTTTAAATGATCCCCAAAGAAGGCTACTATCATTTGTTTTCTTCCTTATACACACTTGGTGTTCCTTCTTTCAAGAGGTGGAGTGTCTTTCTCCTCCTCTGTAAATCAATGTTCTCCAGAACAATAGTCAGTAAGATATATACTGATATTAGATATTTATTTATTTTAAAGGCCAGTTGAGAAATGTGACTTAAAGTCAAGTTGAAGAATGAGAAAGAGCCAGAGTGACAAAGAAATGAGCCCTACAGACAAAGTGTGGAAAGTGCGAAGACCTAAGAAGTTGGCAAGTTTAAAGCAGTGAAAGAATGTTAGTGTTTCCTGAGCAGAGAAGGATGGGAAGATAAGGTGAGAAAGGAAGGAAAGGCTTGTTTCTGCAATAACTTTTAGGCTGTGGGAAGGAGACTGGCTTTTATTCTGTGCTCAGTCGCTTCAGTCCTGCTGGACACTCTGCAACCCCATGGACTGTAGCCTGCCAGGCTCCTCTGTCCCTGGGATTATACTGCAAGAATATTGGAGTGGGTTGCCATTTCCTTCTCTAGGGATCTTCCTGACCCAGGGATCAAACCCACATCTCCTGAGGTTTCTGCACTGGCAAGCAGATTCTTTACTACTGAGCAACCTGCTTTTATTCTAGTGAAGTGAAGAAATGAAGTGAGCTTGCTCAGTCGTGTCCGATTGTTTGCAACCCCATGGACTGTAGCCCACCAGGCTCTTCCATCCCTGGGATTCTCCAGGCAAGGATACTGGAGTGGGTTGCCATTTCCTTCTCCAGGGGAACTTCCTGACCCAGGGATCTATTGTAAATATAGTAGTGTCTTAGCTTTCTAAAACACTGCAACAAATTACCACAAAGTGAGTTCTTAGAACAATACACATTTATTACCTTAACTGTTTTTGAGGTCAGAAGTCTGAAATGGATTTTAATGGGCTAAAATTAAAATATCAGCAGGGCTGTGATCCTTTTGGAGTCATTTTGAGGAAGCTATTTCCTTGTCTTTTCCAGCTTCTACAGGCCTTAGCTTATGGCTGCTTCCTCCTCCTTCAAAGTAAACAGCATAGCATCTTCAAATCTCTCTCTGACTCTTCTTCCTCCCACTTGTGACTGTGTTGAGTCCACTCAAATATTGCAGGAAAATCTCTTCATCTCAATATCAGCTGATAGAAACCTTTAACTCCATCTACAACCTGAATTCCCCTTTTTCATATAACCTAAAATATTCACAGGTCTTGGAATTAGGACATGGACACCTTTGGGGGTTGGGCAGCAGGTTTATTCTTCCTGTGATTAGACTGGCAAGATGGGAGTCATCACGGAAGAAACAGCACAGATGTCAGACTAGGTTGATTTTCATATAATCAGGCTTCCCAGGTGGCGCTAGTGGTAAAGAACCTGCCTGCCAATGCAAGAGAAATAAGAGATGAGGATTTGATCCCTGGGTCAGGAAGATCCCCTGGAGGAGGGTATGGTAACCCACTCTAGTATTCTTGCCTGGAGAAGCCCCAGGGATAGAGGAGCCTGGCAGGCTCCATAGGATCACAAAGAGTTGGACATGACTGAAGTGACTTAGCATAGTCCAGGATTGTACTTGTATCTATATTTATGTATACAAAAGTATTCAACTAAAATTTCTAATAAAATAAATCATTTTTAAATATTGCAAATAAGAAACCCTCCTGGATAATTTGTTTTCAACCAGGCTTACAGAATACTCATAGAAGCCAAATGTATATTTCAGGTTTTTATTTGGCCATCAAATTTCTGGTTGGTTGACTTTAGGGTCAATTTTGCTAAAAAAAAAAAAAAATCAGAGATTCCTTGTTTTTAGTGTAGTAATATCCTCTCTTGTTGAAAGCCTATCTCAGAAAACAGGGCTTTTAGAATGATTCTGTTTATCTGTTACCTTTGCAATATAGGCTTGTGGAAGGAAGCTTCTGTTTTTCAAGACCTACCTCTAAATCACAAACCATGTCTTCAAATGATTGAATTTTTTTTTTTTTTTTTTTTTTTTTAGAAATTTTAGTAGAAAAGGGAGAGAGACTAGGTTATCATTGTGGTCAGATTCTTTTCCTAAGACACATATTTGACCAAAAATGTTTACTTTTCAATTTCTGGATTCAGTAGTATTCATTTCATTTACACTCTATGGTGGTAAGCTGACTCTTTGTAACCCCAAGGACTGTAGCCTGCCAAGGCTCCTCTGTCCATAGAATTTCCAAGACAAGAATACTGGAGTGGGTTGCCATTTCCTTCTCCATGGAATCTTCCCAATCCAGGGATCAAACCTGAGTATCTTGCATTGTAGGCGATCTCTTGCCTTGCAGGTTGATTTTTTACCGAGCCAGCAGGGAAGCCCTTTACTGTTCTACAACCTGGTTCATTTTGATAAGTATAACAGGACTCGAGGACTGATAAACATTTAAAGACCTCCTTGTTACAATGTTCGGCAGAGCTATTAATAGAGCCAAGTAATATTGAGGTAAGGGAATTTACTTCCTTCTTAGCTTCGAAAAACCCATAGTGATATTTTAAAAATCATATTTATTTGCCAGAAATAATTTTATTACTCCTGTAGATTCATGTATTCCAAGAAACAGAACCAAGAATCTTTCTATTTCTCTCAAGTTTCTTTCACCTGCATATATAACTGTAGGGAAATTCTCCTTTGTTGAGATCCTCAAGTTTGCCAATGTTTTTGGTTTTCCAGGAAGTGACAGTCTTTACTACAACAGTCCCCAACCTTTCCGGTGCCAGGAACCAGTTTCATGGAAGGCAATTTTTCCAGAGACTGGGAGTGGGGGATGGTTTGGGGATGATTCAAGCACATCATATTTATTGTGCACTTTATATCAGTTATTATTACATTGTGATATATAATGACAAATTATGCAAATTACCATAATGCAGATTCAGAGCACCGGGCACTAGATTCTCATAAGGAGCACACAGCCTAGATCCGTCGCCTGTGCAGTTCACAGTAGGGTTCTTGCTTCTATGAAAATCTAATGAGCCACTGATCTGACAGGAGACAGAGCTGAGGCAGTAATGTGCGCAATGCGGAGCCGCTGTAAATACAGATGAAGCTTCGTTCCCTCACCCACTGCTCATATCCTGTTCCTAGTGGCGATAGACTGGTTCTGGTCGATAGTCCGGGGATTAGAAACCTCTGCTTTACTCTACATAAGGATAGGACTTCATTAATCATAGGATAGGTATAGATGAGGTTTTCAAAATAATTTTGTATGCATTATTTCCATACTCTGCTTTTAATTTAGCTGTGGACTTGGATATAACTAATTAACGAGATTTGTTTTTAACTGTATTCTTCCTTATATATTTTGTTTATTTGATTCTATACTGGTGAGAAGTAGGTTATGCAGTTATGCAAATAACTACATTATGCCATGAAATTAAAGGAGCTCGATAAAAGTATTTGAATGCTGCTGCTGCTGCTGCTGCTAAGTCACTTCAGTCGTGTCCGACTCTGTGCGACCCCATAGACGGCAGCCCACCAGGCTCCCCTGTCTCTGGGATTCTCCAGGCAAGAACACTGGATTGGGTTGCCATTTCCTTCTCCAATGCATGAAAGTGAAAAGTGAAAGTGAAGTCACTCAGCTGTGTCCAACCCTCAGCGACCCCATGGACTGCAGCTCTCCAGGCTCCTCCATCCATGGGATTTTCCAGGCAAGAGTACTGGAGTGGGGTGCCATTGCCTTCTCCGATTTGAATGCTACCAATATGCATTATAATTTTATGTAAATTATTATTTTTTTAGGCCTATAATCTACAATAAGTTTTTTGTGTGTAAAATATCTTTCTTAAATTTTTATTCTGTTTGTAAATTTTTTTCTAAGATGAGGGTTAGATATAGATGAAGAAGAAATAACTTGTTCCATAAGACCACCAGAATTTGGAACATTATAAATAATACCATTAATATTTCAGTGAAAAATGCCAATTAGATTTCCCTTATTCATTTGAAAGTGAAAGTCGCTCAGTTGTGTCTGATTCTTTGCAACCCCATGGACTATCAGTCCATGGAATTCTCCACTCCTGAATACTGGAGTGGGTAGCCTTTCCCTTCTCAAGGGGATCTTCCTAACCCAGGGATCAAACTCAGATCTCCCACATCGCAGGCAGATTCTTTATCAGCTGAGTCACAAGGGAAGCCCCAAAATACTGGAGTGTGTAGACTATCCCTTTTCCAGCAGATCTTCTTGACCGAGAAATCGAACTGGGGTCTCCTGCATTGCAGGCAGATTGTTTACCAACTGAGCTATCAGGGAATTTAGTCTTGTATAATTAATTCTTATCACAGCAGAATTTATTTAGTAATCTACTTGCAGGATGTCATAAGCTCCTGGACCAAAGGAAATCTTGGCTCAGTCCACTGATCCAGTCTGACAGATACCTGCTTATGGTAGCAATGTCAACTGACACTGGGGATCCTGTAAACATAAATCTATTCTTTTCAGTGCCAAAGTCAATATTAGTTGTTATGGTCTTCTACTGAGACAGTTCTATTTGATGCTTCCTCCAAAAAGCAAAATTTCTGCCCTGTGCTTATTCAGTCTGGCCTTCAGGCCAATGTGGAAGGAAAAGCAGGGAACACTTGTTGATGATAAGATTTAATGGTTTTGATAATTTTATAACAGTCATCTGAAATATGAGAACTGAGGGGCTAAAAATGCCTATTGGTATAATTCAAAATTCCCTGGAGAAAATCAAGTTAATAATGATCCAAGTATACCAACATATGATGAACATCGATGGCATTGGAAAACCTGCAGAGCCTCTGAGCTGGCTAGTAGAATGTGTGTTACATGTGCTACCAGCCGAGAAGGGTATTATTATAAATGTAAAAGTAAAATATTTAAAGAATCAGTTTGTTCAAGCAAGCTTGTGCCAGGCTGTGCACACGAACACAAGGATGCTTAAATTTGCCCTGAAAGCATTTATGATTATGGCAACATGTTCATGTTAATAATATCATGCGTGCCTATGTGCTCAGTCACTTCAGTCATATCTGACTCTTTGTGACCCTATGAACTGTGCCCATCAGGCTTCCCTGTGTCCATGGGATTCTCCAGGCAAGAATATTGAACTGGGTTGCCAGTGCCCTCCTCCAGGGGAGCTTCCTGAACTGGGGATCAAACTCCTTTCTGCCTACATCTCCTGCTTTGCAGGTGGATTTTTTACCACCTCCCCCGCACCCAGTCACCTGGGAAGCCCTAATAACATCTTACTTGTACATAATTGACTCAGAGTAGGCTCAGCTTCTCTTTTTGATTGGACAGTTCTTCCTGTACTGTTAGTTTGACAAATAGTGTGGCTCTCACACAACAGTGTTGATCTTAATTAACATATGGAGAATACCAAACCTATCTAGTTATTTCCAGCCACTTCTACAGAAAGTGAGAAAATGGTTTTTTTTTTTTTTACAAGACAGTGAGGGTGTGAAAGATGTTTAAAAAGTTTTATAACTCTGCATTTGGTTTTGGAAAGGCAATATCAAAAAGACTAAGGAAAGGAAAGTGACTATTGTGTAAAGATATAAACATGTTATAGATAAATTATTACAGTCTTGATGAGTGTTAATCAGGGTGATAATATATCAAAATAAGATAGCAGAGGATACCATAACAAGGTAGATTTAATTCTTTCAGAAATGAGAAACCTTTATCATTTATTATTAAATAATTCTTAAGCATGGTGAAAAAACTCAGATGAGAGAATTCTTGTGAGTTAAGGAAATTCCAGTACATGGTCAGAATACATAAAATGATGCATTATTTTGTTTGTAAGAAAAAATTGACTATTTCAAGACCAATTTTGAATGATCAGTCTTCTTTATCATACCAAAGCTTTATTATCTAATAAGTTGGATATAAGTCTACATAAACTTAAATAAACATATGGTTAGATGACAAATTAAATCTTTCACCTTTAGCTTTAGGATTCTAACTTAGCTTATTATAAGAAGATATAGAAAACCCATTGAACTTTCAACTCTAGAGGGATTAATCATTCATTAACTGAATTTAATACTGGCTCACAGTCTTAAAGTCAATTACGCTCTTGGAAATTATTTTTAAGTTGGTCTGGCAGAGTAACGCAATCAAAATATCAAATGTTTGTCAGAGAGACAACCTTTTACAGTTTTATCAAGATAGGGTCAGTATAGTAGCTAAGTTCACATGATTTGCAACACTGTCACCAGTTTACAGGAAGATCGCTTTAAAAGACATCAATGTTTAACTCAGATGTTTATATCCATATGTGTGTGCTATGTTGCTCAGTTGCTCAGTGTCTGATTCTGTGACTCCATGGACTGTAGGCTGCCAGGCTTCTCTGTCCATAGGATTCTCCAGGCAAAAACACTTGAATGGATTGCCATTTCCTCCTTCAGGGGATCTTGCCTACCCAATGATGAAACCCAGGTATCCTACATGTCCTGCATTGGCAGATAGATTCTTTACCGCAGCACCACCTGGGAAGCCCCTTTATATCCTTATGGCCTGAAGTAATTTAGGGAAATAATTACTGATCCTTTCCGTAAACCTAGCATAGGGATTTTAGCAAACTTTCAGTGATTAGATTTGCCATAAAATTATAACCAAGTCTTACATAAAACACACTTGCTGTGATAGAATTCAAAGTGGCCAGAGATTATCCAGCTCCATTATGCATCTTGCTCTTTGTAATGTGACTTTATAACTGTATCCATCAAGAAGTGGAATTCATTTATCCATATCTTGAACATGGCCTTCTTTAAAGTGATTTACTTTGGACAAAAATGGACATTATCAAAGGTAACATAAAATAAAAGCAGAAAAACATTGCACCCTGGAAACTTCTTTTGCAACTCTTGGGTACTCTGCCATAATTGAATGAGTCCATGTTAATGTACTGGACAATGAGAAACTCATGCCAAAGTCATTCCCATCACCCACACCAGATAAAAGGCCTACTGCTAGCTATGTTGGAGAAGGCAATGGCACCCCACTCCAGTACTCTTGCCTGGAAAATCCCATGGATGGAGGAGCCTGGTGGCTGCAGTCCATGGGGTCACAGAGTCGGACACGACTGACATGATTAGCAGCAGCAGCCAGCTATGTAAATTAGGCTATCTAAAAATTTTTAGCACTAGGCAGCTAGACCAGAGAAGAAAAACCAATAGGCAAACCACAGAATCATATAAAGTTATAAATGTTTATTTGTTTAAAGCAAATATTAAAATATCAAAAGCTAACTGATGTAAAAACTGGTTTCAGAAAGCAGGTAATACTCACCTTTTGTTTCCATAAAATATTGGCTTTGAATTTGGGCTGCAGATGGAGGTTAAAAAGTGAGGCAACTGTTAGTAGAGACTGAAAAAAAAATGTATGATCTAGGTTATGACATAATAGAACATTTGGCAAAACTTTCATCTACAGGGCCTTGTACAGAAGCCCCCATACAATAACTCTGAAAGTTCTAAGTGAAACATAAGAGCCCTCAGCAAGATGAATATGCTCTTAATAGTCCTAATGACATTTCTTCCTACAGCAGCTTGCCACATCCAAAGTAGAGTGAGAACTGTCTTGAAAAAAAAAAAAAATTGAATGCAAACTTTAGAAGTAGAGAATTTTAGGACTCACATAGAATGGATATGCATCAGATTCATAGGCAATCCATGAAGTTTTAAAGACCATTTTACTGACAAATGGAGAAGGAAAGGGCAACCTACTCTAATATTCTTGCTTGGAGAATCCCATGGACAGAGGAGCCTCGTGTGTCCTTTGGGTCACAGAGAGTTGGACACAATTGAGCGACTGAGCACATACTGACAAAAGGACTGTCTGCTTGAATGAAACGGGCTTTCATTAGTTCAAAAAGAAGTAAGGTTTCTGGGCTTCTAATATCCTGTGGATAGAAATCAAAATGAGAACCACAGACATTTCTTACCATAAGAGATGAAAACCCTAGAGGTAGAGCCAAGAGATTCAGAGGATTGTGAGCAAGCCAATTACTTTCAGGGGGTAGAAATGGACTCTAATCAAGGAACATCCCAGACCTAGAGGAGGGGAAACTTTTAACATATGCCTGGATGGATTATAGAACTGGTTCAGACCAAGGATGCTCTGTGCCTCCCATTCCTTCTCTTTTTGATTAAAAGCAACTATTGCAGTTCTTTTGTGTCCATCGCACCCTCTTATGTTAGGTTAATTGGCAGCAGATATCTTAACGTTTTTAGTTCACAGTTGTCTGGATGAAGAGCAGCTGCACGCAATGAGCCACGTCCACATCTAGGAAAGAAGCAGATCATGAGGATCTTAACTTCCAGCCAGATGCCATAAATGGCCTAATTAAATCAGGCTTTTGGCATCTGGGAAGGGTGAGCATATGTTACACAAAGGCAGAATAATTTGTGGCCAGGAGGCAGTTTGTGGTCCATTGCAAAAACTGCTACAAATTTCCCATCTATTTACCATATCTCTTTGCATTCTGATTTTACAGCTCCTCCCATTAAGAGGTAGAGTCTGTTATTTGAATCTAGCTCTTGAATATGGGCTTGGTCATGTGACTTGCTTTCACCAATGAAATACAAATATGATACAAGCAAGACTCTAAAGGACTTGCATATTGGAGCTTGTACACATTTCTGTATTTGAAACTCTGCATCTACAACCATATCAACAATCCTAGCCTGTTGAACGATGATAGCCATATCATCTCTATCCTCCCATGTGACACTGAGCCAGCTGCCTGAGGCCATCCTAGAACATTCAGCTTCAGCTGAGACAGCCAGACAAGAAACATTGCTCAGCTAATCCATTATTTCATATGAAATAGTAAAAGTATTACTGTTTGAAGATACTAACTTTTGAGGTGTTTTGTGAGCCATTAAAATATACATATTCAGTTGCTTCCTTTGTGTTTGACCCTATACAACCCTATGGACTGTAGGCTGCCTGGCTCCTCTGTCCATGGGATTCTCCAGGCAAGAATACTGCCATGGGTTGCCATGCCTTCCTGAAGAGGATCTTCCTGAGCCAGGGGTCAAACCTGTACCTTCTGCCTCTCCTGCATTGCAGGCAAATTTTTTACTCACTGAGCCATCTCGGAAGCTCTGATATACTATTGGGTTGGCCAAAAAGTCATTTGGGTTTTTCCATTAGATGTTACAGAAAAAAAAACAAATGAATTTTGGCCAACCCAATATATTTCTCATTGCAATAAGTAGAAGATGCCTCACTCATTTAAGAAAAAATCAATAAGCCAAGCTAATTCATTGAGAGTTACCTTGATTAAAGGAATAATACACAAATGAGAATGCTATAACTCCTCCAGATTTATTTGCCAAATACAAAGTATTTCAAAGAAGCTTTCACTAGTTCATTTACCGACTGTTAAGAGCTTAATGGTCATTTAAAATTAGTTCTTCCTGTCTAGAAATCAAACTTTAGCATCATAGCTTGACTTTTCCTGAACATGAAGAGAAAGATTCTTTTTCTTTAAGGGACAATACAGTTAAAGCACAAAAAATTTGTTTATTTTACTTATTTCCTTTCAATTTAAGGAATCATATAGTTTATTAATCCCTTCCCAAGGAAGCCAAAAGTATGCCAGTTTGTTTTCTCAGGAAATATTTAACAATGAAAGAATCTTATCAAACTAGAGATCTTTTAAAGGATCTTGTCAAAGTAGAGAATGTTTGTGTTGCCAGAATATGTCATTTTCCCTAGCGTTGAACTTGAATATTTAGATTGGATGGAAGTGTATAAGCTAAGAAAGTGTGGGGTATGGAGTTTATCATTAAAAATATTTCTACCTATTTTTCCAAATAAAAAAGAAAATTATAGCCGTTTAGAGATTTCTTGAATAGTAATTAACACAAGGTCAGGCAGCTTCATCCAAGCCAGCAGATCACTGTCATCCCATTTACTTTCTTTTTCCATACACTTTTCAGGTCCCTTCAAATAAATATTGACATCAAAGCAAGGTGCTTGCTCTTTAAGCCATGCCAAATCCACTTCTGTTTCTTTATTTGCACATTTTCTATACTTTTGACAATAGATCTATTTTATTAGGTATGCAAATAGTGCATGAAAATGAGTCTTACAATCTATAACTTTTAAAAAATATTTCCAAATGAAAATGACATTAGATAAAAAGAAGTAAATTGCAGATTTAAGTTAAATCCCTTTCTTCTGCAAAAACGACAGAAGCTTTTCTGAGTGACAAGCAATGACATATGGAAAAATGATTGCGCCGGACAACTTAAGATGAATTGATTACAGGACGGGAGAGAAAGGTAGGAACAAGGAATCATTTCATGTTCTTGATGTTAGCAAATTAGAAGAAAGTTTTGCTGCTATTAATGGGAAGAAAAATTAAGAAGAAAAAGATTTAAAGGAAGAAGAAAATGAAGAATCAGTTTTGGATACATTACATTTTAAGTGCTTGTGACACATCCAAATAGAGACATCAAGTAGGGAGATGAATGTATGAGTCTGGATTTCAGAAGAAATTTCAGGGCTGGATATATAAATTTGGGAGACTTAATAAAGCTAATGGAATAGATGAGATCACTCAGGGATAGATTTTAGGGAGAAACCACAATGAAGCTTAAAACTGAAGCATAATAAATCATTTGACATAAACTCACAGAAGGTCAAGTATTTGGATGCTTTTATATTTTATTTAAGACACTGACATTCTCTGAGGAAATTCTACAGGAGATGAGTCAATAATGATGTGTTTATCAAAATAGTAGAAAACCAGAAGGGATTTACCTAAACTGTAAAATAACTGAGTAAATTATGAACATCCTTATTTCAATTGAGTGTGAAAACTTCATCATAGTAGAATTTTTTGGCATGAAAAATTGTTGATAATATATTACTAATAGGGAGAAATAGACTATGTATTCTTTATGTAGAATAAAATAATATTTAAAAATTAGTATAAATATAGAAAAGACTAGAAGTACCATAGAAATATTGAGTGGTTATTCCTTGGTATAGATATTTCTGTGCTTTTTTTCTTTACTTGGTGGTAAAGGTTTATTGCATTGAGTATGCTGCTGCTGTTAAGTCACTTCAGTCATGTCCAACTCTGTGTGACCCCACAGACGGCAGCCCACCAGGCTCCCCCATCCCTGGGATTCTCCAGGCAAGAACACTCGAGTGGGTTGCCATTGCTTCTCCAATGCATGAAAGTGAAAAGTGAAAGTGAAGTATATAATCATGCTTAAAAAAGATTCTCTGAAGAATTCAAATAGAAAATAATACTAGTAATAATACTAATACACTAAACAGTTGCAACAAAAAAGATGGAAGAGGAAATTTCTGTGAAAATAACATTATAGTTTTTGAGTGCTTAATTTTTGCCTGGTACCATGCTTTGCCAGGTGCTTTATGTGGACTGTCTCATGCAATTCTTATAAAAATTGTATAGGATGGGACTATTTTTATTACCTTTTTAAAAAGTTTAAGAAAAATTTATTGAGTCTATTTTTAAGAGCAGTTTTAGGGTTAGAGCAAAATGTAGGGGAAGATAAAGAGATTAGCCATATATGCTGCTTCTACCCTGCCATATGCATAGCCTCCTCTATTAGCAACATCTCTTATAAGAATCATATATTTGTTACAACTGATGAGCCTATATTTACACATCATAATCATCCAAGGTCAGAGTTTACATTATGGTTCATTCTTGGTGATGTGTCTTCTATGAGTTTGAATAAATTTATAATGACATATATCCATCATTGGGATTCCCCAGTGTCTCAGCAGTAAAGAATCGCCTGCAATGCAGGAGACACAGGTTCAATCCCTTGGTCAGGAAGATCCCCTGAAGGTGGGCATGGTAACCCGCTCCAATATTCTTGCCTGGAAAATCCCATGGTCAGAGGAGTCTGGTGGGCTACAGTCCATGGGGTCACAAAGTCAGATATGACTGAAGCGACTGAGCATGCATGCATATATCCACCATACAGAACCAGACTATTTTCACTGCCTCCCCAAATATTCTGTGCTGTACGCATTCATCCCTCATTGCTCCCAACCCCCCAGAAACCTCTAACCTTTTATTACTATGTCTATGGTTTTGCTTTTTCTAGTATCACGCCGTTGGAATCATACATTATGTAGCCTTTTACTTCTTTCACTTAGTAATATGCACTTACAATGCCTTCATATCTTTATGCATCTTGTTAGTTTATTCTTTTTAGTACTGAATAATATTCCATTGTCTAGATATATCACAGTTTGTCTACTTGTTCACCTACTGAAGGATATCTTGGTTGCTTCCAAGTTTTGGCAACATGAGTGAAGTTGCTCTAACATCTGTGCGTAGGCTTTTTTGTGGACATAAGTTTTCAACTACCAAGCAGTGTGATTGCTGGATCATATGGTAAGAGTATGTTTAGCTCTGTGAGACACTGCCAAACTGTCTTCCAAAGTGGCTGGGCCGTTTTGCATTCCTGCCAGCTGTTATTACCTTTTAAGAGTTGAAAATCATGAATCTTAGAGAGGTTACATTGCTTGGCCAATATCACACAACTAAAAAGTAGAAGAGATGGGATTTGTGTCCAAGCATCTTTAATTCCAGAGAGAGCCCTGGGCATATCCAGGACATACGGACAGGGACAGCAGGAGTGAGCCCCGCCCACTTCCTGATGGTTGTCTCTCAGTGGAGGAAGGAGGCACTGAAAGTGTTAGTTGCTCGGTCCTGTCGGACTCTTTGTGACCCCACGGACTGTAGTCTACCAGGCTCCTCTGTCCATGGAATTCTCCAGGCAATAATACTGGAGTAGGTTGTCATTTCCTTCTCCAGAGGATCTTCACAACCTAGGGCTCAAACCCAGGTCTTCCGCACTGAAGGCAGGCTCTTTACCATCTGAGCCACCAGGCAAGCAGGAAAGGAGGCAGAGATCAGTCATTTGTCTTCATTTCTCCAATAAAATAAGCTGTATCTACACCAAATAAGCACCCACATAGAAATAATGACAAACTAATCAAAGAATCCACCTGCAGTTCAGGAGATGTGGGTTAGATTTCTGGGTTGGGAAGATTCCCTGGAAAAGAAAATGGCAACCCATTACAGTGTCCCAGCCTGAGAAATCCCATGGATAGAGGTACTTGGCTTGCTACAGTCTATTGGATCACCAAGAGTCGATACTACTGAGTGACTAACACTTTCACTCCATTTAACACATGAATATTTGCCTATAAACCTTTTTTAGGCTTAATCTCAATTATAATGTCATATATAAATATATTGTGGATATGTATTAACATGATGATGAAGACAGTTTTTGAGGACAATGGGAATATAGATATGACCTTATAGATAATCTTATCTAGCACCTTCATTTTGCAAATGAGAATTCAACTCAAAGTGAAAATTCTGGCCAATGACATCACCAAAAACAGAAATAAGTCTACAATATCCCAATTTGGAGCTGTTTTCCTCAGCTGTTCTCTAAGTGTAAACAGGGGTCCAGCAGACCTTGGCTGGGATTTTAATGTCACATTTGTGTACTGTGTGAGAAGTCACTTCAGTCATGTCCAGCTCTTTGCGACTCTGTGGACTATATAGCCTGCTAGCTCCTCTGCCCATAGGATTCTCCAAGCAAGAATACTGGAGTGTGTTTCCATTTCCTTCTCCAAGATATCTTCCTGACCCAATGATCGAACCGATGTCTTGAATGTCTTCTGCATTGGCAGGCTGGTTCTTTACCTCTTTACTCTCATTCTCTCACTGGTTTACAGTAGTTTTCCACAAGCTGCACTGTCTATGATTTTAGAACAGACTGAAGGGAAAAGAGATATGCAAATATAACCAATTAAGCCATCCAGTAAAAATATTTATAAAAATGTAAAAATGCCACTCTTCTCAATAAAATATGTATTTTTGGAATATAGCACACTTTCATAAAAATGCATTGCTTATTTTAACATGCAATGTGTTTATTTTTTTATTTTAGTAAATTAAATATTTCAAAAGTTTCTCAGTTTTAATTTCTAAAAGAGTAAATAACAATAAGTATAATCTACATAAATGTGCTTTGATATCTTCAATATTTTTTAATAAATGAAAGGTGTCTTAAGGTCAAAAATTTGACAACCACTTTAGTAAATAATATTTACTTAAAATATTTTTATGTGTCTGACTCTTCGCGATCCCATGGATTGTAGCCTACCAGGCTCCTCGGTCCATGGGATTTTCCAGGCGAGAGTACTGGAATGGGGTGCCATTGCCTCTCCATATTAAGAAAACAGTACCACTTTAATAAATACTACAGTTAAGTGCTTCGTGTATTTATATATTCAAAGAGTTTTTCCTTAAACATTTTATACTGGCAACCCAAGAAGATCTTCATGTTGTAGTGAAATTTACCTTGTGTCTACAGATTTCATATATCAATGTTTAATCATGCTTTCTGATGATTAAATTAAATCCTACTTAAATGTATTCTTTTCTTATTTTCCTACAGAATATTTCAGCACAGAAAACAATTTTATAACCTAAGTTAGATTACTTTTCATCTTTATTACTAATTTAAATCATATTTCCTGAAGTTAAAGAAGCATATTATTTCAGGAAAATTAGATGCTTTCCCTAGGTATTATGGCATGTTTAAAATATATGCTAATATTGCAGTAAGAATCATTATTGAGTTTCTCTATACAGTGCTGAAAGGAAAAACAATTAAAACTGCTTTAGAGTATCAATAATTCATGAGGGTAAAGTCTATCCCTACTAGACTATGTCTTTAAAAAATCCTGTTGAGACAAGAGAGAGCCTCACGGATCTTTCCCAGGAGAGAAGCCCTTCTCTTTATGAGGGAGTTCATTTCAAGCTGCCCTTAGGCTTCTAAAATAGCTATATATCTTCCTCTTCTTAATTTGTCTTCTCCATAACTTAAAAGTAGAAATGAAGCTTTACCAAGAAGCCACTTGTAAAAGGAAATGAATGAATGAATGAATGTCTTGGGAATACTTTCTGCATCGTTTTGATTACCCAGCATAGCACCTAGCAGGATGCCCTTCATGTTAAAAGAGCCAGTAGAAAGTGTTTAGACACTCCATCCCCACCTACGTTTTAGATTTCCATCCCTCAAGCCCTGCTTCTTAAATCTCCCACTTTCTTGAAACCTGGGGTTTCCTAAATGATTTCCAGGCCTGCTGCCATATCCGATTTTTAATAGGAATCTCTAAAGTGAACTATAATTTGAAAATACGTAATCAAGGACACTGTGGGATTCTCAGCTTTAGGCAATATTTCTGTTGGGTAAAAGAAAGCTCTGGCAAACAGCAGACCCAGATCCTTTCACCAGCTGTGCCCCTGACTTGTTCTATAATTTCAATCAAGTCACCCTAGCAGCCATTGTCTGTCTATTTCAGCACTGGAATTTACAAAAGTCCTAGTCCGCCTGACTCCCTAACAATGATCATGTGAGGATTAATGAGATAAAGGCTGTAGAAATATTTTGCCTCTCCTTGGGGAAGAACACTCTGAAAATAAAGGTATTAGAGAAAATCTCTAGCTCTAACTTTCAAGAACTCAGATTCCCAAGTCTAATGTTGTATGCATGTTTTTTGGCAATTAGATCATTATTGGTTTTTCTCCGGTAATAAAAACAATACCATAAAGCAATCTCCTTTTGAAAAAGAACAAAGAAAACCATTTTTTTTCTTTCATTTCTCTCATGTACTATGTATTTTCTGAATATAAGCATATCGTGTTATAGCGCAAGTTGGCAGTTTTGCCCTCATATACACTCACATCTGTTGACTGGACGTTAGTTTTACACATACAATTGCACATTGTTTAATTGCCCATCTCTGCCAGTAGCATAAGTATATATTTATATTACTAAACTCTTGTATATGTTTCACATGCATGTATACATGTATTGACTCTGCTTTTATTGAATTTTGGGGCTGTGTATTTTTAAAAACATGGTTCTGTCTGTGCATTTTAGCAGAAGCAAACCCCCTCAAGCTTTCTGTTTCATGCCCACAGGCATAGATTGAGAGGAATGCCTGCTATGATTTCACCTTCATATACTTCAAAAGAATGTGTGACTGTTTGTGTTTGGGGAATGGATGATGTAAGGAAAGGAGGTTAGGAAGAAAATCTTTGGTGAATCTAAAATTGTCCCAGTGTTTTCTTTAGCATCAAAATATCTGAATTCAAAACTTCTTACTGTTCTTAAGTTTAAAAATGTTGGGCTTTGACTATATTTTATCGCAGCCTAATTTGATATTGTCCCATCACCAAATACCCTAGGAACATTCTTCTTACACATTAATCTCTCAAAAAATGGATAAATTGCTCTAAGCTCCACATTAAGGCTAGCAAAAGCTTTTGAAGAAGTTGCAAAGAATTGAAAAATGAAGTTTAGCATGAAAATGACTTTCCAATAAACCACAAAAATGTCTTTTGTGATGGTATGTGATGAGGGAAACTGCTGGCTGCATGGTAATGATGTGAAGAGTTCCAACAGCTCCTTCTGAGTTGGGGAGATAATTGCTGCTATGGAGTTCATAAACTTCCAAGCGCAATTCATCTAGTGAAAAATCCTAAATAAACATCACTGGAAAATAAAATCTCTACACATGGATATCTGCTGCTTTGCAGCACAGAGAACTACTCCTCTGAAGTTTTGAAATCTAAAGTAATGCATTACCCTGCACGGTCCCGTCCATGCCAGCTAAAACAGAGGTAGCATATTTGTTTCTGGAGCGTGCTCTGTTAGGGAAAAATGCTATTTCTTTTTTCTTTTTCATTTAAAGATTGAATGTCAAGAAAAAATAAAACTTGTGGATTATGATTTATGCAACATCTTAATATTGAACAAATATGCAGAACTGCTTTATAGGTGCCTGAAAATAGAGAATTAACACAGAAGCATTGTCACAATTCATATCGTGGTATTAGCACTTTCTACTTTTGCAAAGCATGATTATCTTACTATGAGAGGACATAGTAAAAACATAACATGGTTAGGAAATAATTAACCATATACGGCAAATGATCAACTTATCACTAATGGCCTAACCAGAAAACATACCCTAGACATCAAAGTAACTGTGTAATTCACATTTGTTCATAGACTATGGAATGAAATTCATTGCTATTAATAATATTCTAAAGCTTTCAGAATAGTTTTCAATACACTTCAAAACTAAATAATGGTTATAGCCTTTATGTAAGTGAACGTCCCCTTCTCCCCCCAAAAAACCAGAAAAATCTATATAAGTCAATGAATATATATTAAATAAAGTTTATCCCCTAAAATAAATCAGGATTAAATCAAACACTGTGGGTATAATTTAAGTTCTTTAAAGTTTTCATTATTAATTTCATTGGTAGAGTATATTAAATCTACAAGCTGATGTAAGTTTGAGACTAATTTTCCCTTCTTGTTAGAAAATCTATTGGTTACTCATTTTACATGCAAAATCTTCTTATGTGATCTACTCTTTCTTGCTTAAATGATAGAAATAAACCAGTGCTGAAAGAGAGAAATTCTAATGGAAGCAATGCAAGAGTGTCAAAAAATAAAGCAATTTATTTTAAAGAAAATAAGAGCTAGGGAAGTTTTATTCTAGAAAGAAGCCTAAAAAGAAAGTGAGTCATATTCTCGCAGGATTAATACTGGGTCATAGTGGTTAGACAGGGAACACTGGAAGTTCCTGGCCACTGTGATAACACACGACCTCTTAGTAGATAACGTGCGATTATTGTTGCCGTTGTCTAGTCACGAAGTGTTGTCTGTGTGCCTGTGTCTCTTCTGTAACCCCACGAGCTGTAGCCTACCAGGCTCCTCTGTCCATGGGATTTCCCAGACAAGAATACTGAAGTGGGTTTCCACTTCCTTATCCATGGGATCTTCCTGACCCAGGGATGGAATCCATGTCTCCTGCATTGACAAATGGATTCTTTCAAGCCATGAGGGATGGAGAAGGCAATGGCACCCCACTCCAGTGTTCTTGCCTGGAGAATTCCAGGGACAGGGGAGCCTTGTGGGCTGAGGTCTATGGGGTCGCAGAGTCGGACATGACTGAAGCGACTTATCAGAAAGCCACGAGGGAAGCCCAGATAATGTGTTACAGTAAAATAAATAGTAATCTTAGAATCAAAAGAGCTATTTTTTTTTAAGCTTCAAATATGGACATCTATGTCTCAACTTCTCTTATTTTAAGTGAAAAACTTGAACCTCCAATCTGGGTTTCCCAGTTTGTTTGGAAAGTTAATTTCTTAATATACTTCTGATGAAGTTGACTCTTGCTATGGAAAAAGGAACAATGTTGCAGAATTTAAATTGCATTTTGGTAAGAAACAGGGGAGAGCTCAGCAGTTGGCTGTCCACACCCTTCTTTGGTTTAAATATATATCCTTTCTAATACAAGAGTATATCCCAAGAGCATCCTGACAACTGCCTGTGTCAGTAGGAGGAGTACGGGCTTGTGTCCCTGGGAAAATAGAAGGGAGATGAACTTGGGAATCATAAATTAGCAAAAGTCAAGCAGAAAATTTTATTATTTTATAATTTTAAGAAAATTTTCCTTTCAATGCTATTTATTTATTTATTTTTATTGAAGTACAGTAAGCAGACAGTTTTAGAATGTTCATGCCATTTGTCCAGTAAAAGATGAAGTAAAGGAACTCAGGGTGGTTTGAAGTGATACCCTATACTGGAGAGGCTGATGTGTAGAAAACTGTTTCATAACTTCAAAGGCTTTCAATGGGAAGTACATCAATAATATACTAAAAGTGATTGGTGCCACTTTTGGATCTCCAAGAATTTCTCTATCTGGCTGCTATAGGAACTGCTGCTTAGATCTAGGATTGGAGTCACCTTGCTCCTAACCTTGGGCATCCAAGCGACTATGGTTGGGACATATAAGCCTTCCGATCTTACCTAGTGTGCACATTTTTTCCTGGGAACATTCCCATGAGAAATTTCTTGCACAAGAATTTCCACTATAAGAACTGCTTCTAGGGAACCCTCTCTAAGGTAAATGAAAAGTGTGAAAGGGTCTGACTTGCTCAGTTGTGTCCGATTAATTGTGACCCTGAATTCTCCAGGCAAGAATACTGGAGTGGGTAGTCATTCCTTTCTCCAGGGCATCTTCCAGACCCCGGGGTCAAAGCCAGGTATACTGCATTGCAGGCAGATTATTTACTGTCTGAGTCACCAGGGAATCTCCTGGACACATAACATACCAAAATTGGCAAAGTTCTCCATGTACCCAGTGAAGAAAGAGTTTTCCAGCTTGATAGTCCTTTGCAACCCAACCACACAATGTTAGAGTTGGCAATGGCAATATCATTGTTTGGTAAACTTAGGAAACTAAGGTCCAAGGTAATTTGTACAAGGTCACCCAGAAAGTTAGAGAAAGTCGCAGGAATAGGACCCCAAAACCCTAATTCCCAGTCTACCACTCATTTCGCTTCAATGTTACAAGAGAATTTTAAAAATATATTTCCCTTTGTTGATTTTCAGTTCACAAAATTATTTTCAGAATGGCTATTATCACATTTAGCTGTGAAAACTGTCCTTCTCTGATGATGGCTTAAGCATATCAGCTCAATAATCAAAAAATATTGCCTTAAAATGGAGAAGATCTGATGTGGGCACCTTTTATAACAGTTAAAATACAAAAATAAATAAATAAATAAATAAGCAAAACCTAACATTCATGGAGATCTTACTATGAACTGGGTCCTCTGCCAGTTATGTTACATGTATTATTCCATGATATACTTAGACCAACCTAATGTGGCAGGTACTATTATGATTCCATGTTTAGCGATGGGGAATTAGGCTCGGAGATGAAAATGTATATGCAGCTACTTTATATTAAAGTTGGGATCAAGGCCAGATCTGCCTTACCAACCTTTGTCTTCCTTATCTCCAGATGGCATAATCTTTATAGGCTTTATAGGACTTCCCTGGTGGCTCAGATGGTAAAGCATCTACATACAATGTGAGAGAGACCTGGGTTCGATTCCTGGTTGTCATTAATGGTAATTCTGTAATGACATTAACCAAAGAAAACACGGCAAGCAACTGAAAAAAAAAAAAGGGGGAGGGTCTTTATTTTGGATGAAAATATTCAAAAATACTTTTATTAAGGTAAAACAAGTACATATTATTTCTACAGTGATCCAAAAGTAATATATGATTATACTTATTGATGTATTATTTTATTTATCAGGGAAATAATCAGTTGATGAATATTTCAGAACTATAGTAGTTATATTATACTGCAGTGGGCTAAACTGTCAGCCCTTGTCTTGGAATATCCCTGGATGGAAGTCAATTTCAATTTGTAGCCATGTATGACTTTACAGTTCTTCCTTACTGGCAATGCAAATGAATTCCCCACTACAAAATATGACACTCTCTGAGTGATGGATAAGAAAGGCTGTGGGTTGTAAAGGCAATCATTTACTATATTTCCATTTGCTGGGTCTCATCTGAGAGTAGTTGCTACCTCTGAAATAGTGAAATACTTTGATCTTTGGATTGGGTTTGCTCCAACTGGAATATTAATTCATGTTTTATAACAGTTTCATGAGCAAAACAACAATGTACATTCTTATTTACTTTAATAATTCAGTTAATAAATGCCATGCACTTGGTATTTATAAATTACATAAAAATAAATCATGGAATTTTTAAACTCACTTTGATGAAAAATTCAAGATAAAAGGTTTATAGTCCAGAAATCTGTAACTTTTGGGGGGGTCCCAATTTTGACTCAGTAGATTATGAGCTACCATAATCCATGAACATCTGCATTTCTTTCCCCCAAGTGACACTTAAAATTTACCTATACAACAGTTTATACCTTACGCAATCTAAAAATTCTAGAGGGAAAAATACCTAAAGCATCTTTTACTATTATTTTTAAACTAGTAATAGAAACTCCATCCTGTTATGAGTTGCTACATTTGATTGACATTTTGGCCTGTTTGTACAGTGTCCTGCAGGTGTTCTATGGATAGTCCCCATGCTTATCCCAACATTCCAGTACAAAACTCACTTCCATCCACCTGCTCTTATACTGGGGAAAGTCCAAAGGACAATCCCCAGGATGACAGTGTAGCAAAAATAAAGATATCAGAAAGTTTTGATAGTTTCTTGAGAATTAGGAAACTTAAAAAAAAAAAAGTAGCAATAGATTCTCAAAGATCATTAGTAGTTAATTCAGGGCAGGTAATGTAGAAAGAAAAATTGGAGTGAATTCTGTGGGAAAATATATCTAACCCACATGACATTTGTACTGACCAATCTTTGAGAGTCAGTTGGTTCTAGAGATGGCTCAAGATCATTTTTCCAGCAATCATAGTCCATGATAAGGGCTTCTCTGATGGCTCGGGCAGTAAAGAGTCTGCTGCAGTGCAGGAGACCCAGGTTCGATCCCTGGGTCAGGAAGACCATCTGGAGAAGGAAACGGTAACCCACTTCAGTATTCTTGCCTGGAAAATCCCATGGACAGAGGAGCCTGGTGGGTTACACCCCATGGGGTCGCAAAGAGTCAGACAAAACTGAGTGACTAACACATACAAGTCCATGATAAATTCACTGTTGTTCAATGCCAATGCCAGCTAGCCACCCAGGATAAATGCTTACTATGAAAACATCCTGTCGACCATCATATGTACTGCTCAACCTCTACACACCCAGGTCTCCAAATTATTTGCACCATTTATTATAGAATTAGTTTACATTTTCTTATTCCAATCAAATTATAGCTTTTTAAAGAAATCTTCACTCAGAAGATTCACTTTAAGCCAACTTTTTTTTTTCACTCAGAAAGGTGTAACTGCAGCATTCTAGGAAAAGCACTCTTACCTCATTATTAGAAGAACTGGATTTTATGAACCATTTTGACATAGCTAACCATCTCATAGGAAAAGGAATATGTCAAGGCTGTATATTGTCACCCTGCTTATTTAACTTATATGCAGATTACATCATGAGAAACGCTGGACTGGAAGAAACACAAGCTGGAATCAAGATTGCTGGGAGAAATATCAATAATCTCAGATATGCAGATGACACCACCCTTATGGCAGAAAGTGAAGAGGAGCTAAAAAGCCTCTTGATGAAAGTGAAAGAGGACAGTGAAAAAGTTAGGTTAAAGCTCAACATTCAGAAAATGAAGATCATGTCATCTGGTCACATCACTTCATGGGAAATAGATGGGGAAACAATAGAAACTGTCAGATTTTTTGTTTTGGGCCCCCAAATCACTGCAGATGGTGACTGCAGCTATGAAATTAAAAGACACTTACTCCTTGGAAAAAAAGTTATGACCAACCCAGATATACTTATTCAAAAGCAGAGACATTACTTTGCCAACTAAGGTCCATCTAGTCAAGGCTATGGTTTTTCCTGTGGTCAAGTATGGATGGGAGAGTTGGACTGTGAAGAAGGCTGAGTGCCGAAGAATTGATGCTTTTGAACTGTGGTGTTGGAGAAGACTCTTGAGAGTCCCTTGGACTGCAAGGAGATCCAACCAGTCCATTCTGAAGGAGATCAACCCTGGGATTTCTTTGGAAGGAATGATGCTAAAGCTGAAACTCCAGTACTTTGGCCACCTCATGCGAAGAGTTGACTCATTGGAAAAGAGTCTGATGCTGGGAGGGATTGAGGGCAGGAGCANGAAGACTCTTGAGAGTCCCTTGGACTGCAAGGAGATCCAACCAGTCCATTCTGAAGGAGATCAACCCTGGGATTTCTTTGGAAGGAATGATGCTAAAGCTGAAACTCCAGTACTTTGGCCACCTCATGCGAAGGGTTAAGTCATTGGAAAAGACTCTGATGCTGGGAGGTGTTGGGGGCAGGAGGAGAAGGGGATGACCGAGGATGAGATGGCTGGATGGCATCACGGACTGGATGGATGTGAGTCTGAGTGAACTGTGGGTGTTGGTGATGGACAGGGAGGCCTGGCATGCTGCCATTCATGGGGTCACAAAGAGTTCGACACTACTGAGTGACTGAACTGAACTGAACTGAACCATCTCTTTGGGGCAAATCACTTAAATTGTTAATGCTTGAACTTACTCATCTGTTAGGTTAACTGAAATGACTTCTTATGGCCTGCCATTCTGAGATGATGGCTTTCAATTTGTGAGCTTTAACTTCCATAGCAATTGGATTGCACGAGGCCTGTCGTTATAAAGCCAAAAAAGAATGAAATGAAGCCTAGAAGAAAATTAGTGAGCTGAAATGTAAAGGGCTTTCAGCCCTAAACAAAGTCTTTGTTTTCTTAGGGCCCTGGGCTTATTCTTATCGGTTTTATCAGCAGTTTAAAAGCATTTCTCTGGGGGGGGGGTGTGGGAAGATGGCGGAGGAATAGGACGGAGAGACCACTTTCTCCTGCACAAATTCATCAAAAGAACATCTCAACGCTGAGTAAACTCTACAGGGCAGCTTCTAAATGTGAGCAGAGGACATAAGACATCCAGAAAAGCAGAACATTGTCTTCAAAAACAGGTANGACTGAGCAACTGAACTGAAGGGCCAGAGGGCCAGAGTAGGGGTTAACTTGCAGTTTGAAAGGTGATGGAGACATTCCACATCATGATTGTCATGCTGGTAACGTGTCTGTACTTTTGTCAAAATCTATCAAATTATTCAAAGGGGTAAAAGTATCTATATGTAAATAAGACCTCCAGGAAGCGGAACTCTTAAACATGATAAAATGAGTGAATCAGGCAGCTGAAGTTAGTTACTTGGAGTTTTTCATGTGTTAAACATTTCTATTTGATACATTCTAGTGTCCATGTGGCTTAGATTATGGTTTTAAAAATAGTTGCATATGTTTTTAGAAATGAATTAAAATGCATGTAGAAACCCTGGAGTACCATAGGATGTAGCTCTTTGTTAGTATTCTGCAAGTATGCCAGTTCACCTTTTGCTTTATTATTGTAGTGAGTAATTCATGGTTGGGTGAGTGAGAATGCTTTTTACCGTAGTGGAGGAATGTTGAAGACCTTCTTATTTCATTCCAATTTATCATTACTCTAATGTGTATTTGGGCATGAAGGTGCTGTTCAACTGATAAGAAAGTGTACAAAAAGGAGGGAGTACATGGCCACTTGATGACAATCCATTATGGTATTTTTTAAAATTAATTTTTTGGAATATAGTTGCTTTACAATGTTGTGTTAGCTTCTACTGCCCAGAAAAAATAATCAACCACACACACACACACACACACACACACACACACACACATATATATTCCCTCCCTTTTGGGTTTCCTTCCCATTTAGGACATCACAGTTTATTAAGTAGAGTTCCCTGTGGACACAGTATGTTCTCATTAGATATCTGTTTTACATATAGTATCAATAGTGTATATCTGTCAATCATAATATTTCAATTTATCCCACCTCACTCTTTTCCCTCAGTATCCATGTTGTTTTTCTGTCTGTCTCTATTTCTGCTTTGCAAATAAGAACATCTATACCATTTTTCTGAATTCCATATATATAATATGATATTTGTTTTTCTCTTTTTTGACTTAACTTCACTCTGTTAGGGGCTTCCCTGATAGCTCAGTTGGTGAAGAGTCTGCTTGCAATGCAGGAGACCCCAGTTCAATTCCTGGGTCAGGAAGATCCCTTGGAGAATGAATAGGTTACCCACCCCAGTGTTCTAGGTCTTCTCTTGTGGCTCAGCTGGTGAAACATCTTCCTGCAATGCGAGAGACCTGGTTCAGTCCCTGGCTTGGGAAGATCCCCTGGAGAAGGAAAAGACTACCCATTCTGGTATTCTGGCCTAGAGGATTCCATGGACTGTACAGTCCATGGGGTCACAAAGAGTCAGACACGACTGAGTGACTTTCACTTTCACTCTGTATGACAGTTTCTAGGTCTATCCACATCTCTACAAATGACCCAATTCCATTCCTTTTAATGGGTGAATAATATTCCATTGCATGTATATACCACATCTTCTCTATCCAGTCCTCTGTTAATAGACATTTACGTTGCTTCCATGTCCTGGCTGTTGTAAATAGTGGTGCAATGAACATTAGAGTGCATGTATCTTTTTTGGAACAAGAGAGGAGAGGCATTGGCCCCGCTGCCCAGTGGTGGCTGTAGGGCCCCCAGAGACCATAGTTGACCGCATTGCCTGTGGTCCATCCTTGCTCTTCCTACGACTGGTGGCAGAAGCCTCGGCGATGATGCTGGCTCAGAGCCTTGTGGTCTTTGGGGATGTGGCCATATATTTCTCCCAGGAGGAGTGAGTGGGGACTTCTTGATGAGGCTCCAAGACTCCTGTGCTGTCATGTGATGCTGCAGAACATTGCACTTTTGTCCTCCATAGGTCTTACTGTTTAAGCTACTTTTACTTGTTAAATTTGTGTGCCCTAAAGGAAATATCAGGAGGACAACGAACAGCTCTCAGTGTAAATCTGGCCTTCTTGTATTGCTTCCTGAGGCTTCCTGGAAAAGTCTGAAGAGCTCCTGCACCAGGATCTCATGCCCTGGATGTGAGGATTATTTGTGGATTCACAGTCACTTGGGGCAAATGTTTGAAACAGCAGTCTTTGGCAGTAGTCTGAGTTGGGGCCTTTGAACTTAGTGGATGTCCCATGGCAGTACTGAGAGATAGCTGTCTTCTGAGACCTACCGTAGGAGTCATGTGTCCTGAAGAAAAAGGTCATGTAGGTATATGTCCATGGACTTAAGACCTAAGAAGGCCTAGAGTGGGAACCATTTGTGTACAGAAAGAGCTACTGGGTTAATAGGGACTAGGGGAGATTGCAGCAGTGTAGAAAGGATAAGCCCCTTCCAAACAAGCCTGTGTTCCAATAACTGGCTAAGTGGGAAGAGAGTGTACAGAATTAGGGACCTACAGTCCAGTTCATGCAAATCTGGGTGCATCCCCTTTAAGAAACCTGAGAGCCACAAGGTTTCCCTTGTAACTAAGTTGGTGAAGAATCTGCCTGCAATGCAGGAGAGCTGGGTTTGATTACTGGGTTGGGAAGATCCCCTGGAAAAGGAAATGGCAGCCCCATTTCAGTATTCTTACCTGGAGAATCCCACAGACAGAGGAGCCTGGCAGGCTATAGTCCATGGGGGTCGCAAGAGTCGGACACGACTTAGCGACTAAACCACCACCACCGCCAGGTATGCTCAGGAGTATAATTGCTGGGTTACTGGTAGTCCTATTTTTAGTTTTTAAAGGAACCTCCATACTGTTCTCCTTAGTGGCTGTATCAATTTACATTCCCACCAACAGTACAAGAGAGTTTTGTTTTCTCCACACCCTCTTCAGTATTTATTGTTTATAGATTTTTTGATCATGGCCATTCTGATGGGTGTGAAGTGATATCTCATTGTACTTTTGATTTGCATTTTTCTAGTTACTGGTGATATTGAACCTCTTTTCATGTGTTTGTTGGCAGTCTGCCTGTCTTCTGCCCATTTTGATGAGTTTCTTGGATTTTCGATATTGAGCTGCATAAGCTGAATGTATATTTTGGCTATTTATCCTTTTTCAGTTGCTTTATTTACAAATATCTTCTCCCATTCTGAGGGTTGTCTTTTTGCATTTTTATGGTTTCCTTTGCTATGCAAAAGCTGTTAAGTTTAATGAGGCCCCATTTGTTTACTTTTGGCTTTATTTTTATTACTGTAGGAGGTGGGGTCAAGGGCACTGTGGTATTGAATTCACCTCTCATCTTGGATTTGAGAAGCTTTGTATGCAAAATGACTATTTGGGAAGAGTACTGAAGAGTCTGATCTCAGGCAGGGTGGCTCAGTGGTAAAGAAAGCCTGCCAGTGCAGGAGACACAGGAGACGTGCGTTTGATCCCTGGGTTAGGAAGATCCCCTGGAGAAGGAAATGGCAACCCACTCCAGTATTCTTGACTGGGAAATTCCATGGACAGAGGGGCCTGGAGATGGTGACAGGTTTCCTTGGGGTTGCAAAGAGTCAGACACAACTTAGCAAATAAACAACAATCTAATTTTTAGGATTCATGTGCTTTGATTCTATTTTGAAGCAAAATCATTTGAGATTCTTAATCAGAATTATGCTGTACTCTTTAAAGCTTGTGAGATTCATTATATCATAATAAAGTTCCTTAGCTTTATTTCAATGAACCGAGTGATACTTAATAAACTCATACGATTATTGAAGGTACAATCTAGTAGCATAATCATTCCAACTTAGAGATATAAATTTCACAAGTAGCCTTAGCAGCCCAGTGAGGAGATTTCTTCATATATTTAGGAGCTGTATCATCTAAGTTGAGTGCCATTTTAGACATTCTTGGGGCAAATCCAAAGATTAGAAGCTGAAAAGTTGAATAAGCAAATACTCTATTAATGAAATTAAGGAATCAGACTTAGGTCTCTTACATTCAAGGTGGATAGCTTTTTGAGGATCTACCCAATAGGATGACCCAGCAGAGGTTGTAATAAAGATGGAGAGGAAGGTTGTAGAGGTGAAGGAAGCCAGGGGAAAGAAGTTGAGGAGGTGTCACAATGGTCCTGTCTAACTCCTGGTTTCCCCAGTATGGGTGAGGAGGGCATAGACTGGTGCCAAGACTGTTGAAATAAAAATAAGGGAGCTAAGACTATGTTAGTCCTTTGGTAGATGAATGTAGGATACTTAAAGGAGAGAAGTATAAGTTCTACTCTAATAATAATCTCCTTTCAAAACCACATATACTGTTTTAGTGGCAGAAAGTCTAGTGTAACAATAAGAGAAGTAAAGAAGAGTTTAGAAACATAGGCAGCAGCTGTTGCTGCTGCTAAGTCGCTTCAGTTGTGTCTGACTTTATGGCCACCAGGCTCCTCTGTCTCTGGGATTCTCCAGGCAAGAATACTGGAGTGGGTTGCCATTTCCTTCTCCAGTGCATGCATGCATGCTAAGTCGCTTCAGTCATGTCCGACTCTGTGCGACCTCATGGACAGCAGCCCACCAGGCTCCTCTGTCCACAGGATTCTCCAGGCAAGAATACTGGAAGATAGGCAGGGGCTATCTTTATAAAGACTTCATAAGGCCTTTGGAATTTTTTCTGGGTTTGATGGGAACCTAGTCTTTGTGAAGCTCATGTTGATTATTATCTGGAGGCTTGAACAAAAAGGAGTTTTATCTATTAAGAATGGTTTTAGTGAAAACAGCAGAGAAACCTACAAACAACATCTAAAACAGGCCACAGTTGTATTTGTTTTACAATTAAAACACTGAAAGCAAGCGTCCATCCTCGTCGGGTTCAGGGATATCCTCAAGGAACCAGGCTTCCTCCACTTTCCTGGGCACGCACCATCCTTAGCATGTGGCTTTATCTCTTGGCTGCAATACAGCTGTTTCATTTTGCAATATCATGATCACTTTCCTAGAAGGAAGTAGAAAGAGAGCAAAGTGTAGTTTTTAGTCTGTTCTTTCCAAAAGCTCTTTTGGAAGCTCTAGTTGGGATTATTCTGAGATTTCTCTTTGGCTAGAAGTGGGTCAAATGGCTATCTTTAGCTAGAAGAGAAACACAGAAGGTGTGTATTGAGTTGCTTATTTTGTATCCCTGATCAAAATCAGGGGTCCATTAGTAAGAAATAATGGCAGAATGGATATTGCAGGCAACTAGCAGTATCTATCACAGAAGGAAAGATTTAAGCAAGCTGTCACCTTTGCAGACTACTTTAGAAACCACAGTGAGAGATGATGGATCTTGGATGAGGGTGGGTAGAGATAGTGGTAGTGAAAAGTGGTCATATTTATGATGTGAAAAAAAAAAAAAAAGAGCCAACAAGACCTTGATAATAGATTTAATGTGAGATGACAGATGTCATGAGTAGTCAAAAATGACTTCCACATATATTTCGCATATCCTGCTTGACAAGTGGAAAGTGATGTCATTTACTACGAGAGTGAAGACCAGGGAAGGAGCAGACTTGGGCAGAAAAAAATCTAGAATTTTCTCTAACTTAGGCAGAGATGTCATCATTGCTAATGTCAGAGGTAGAAGTGCTTTCACTATTTAGCAAATCTGTTGAGGCAGATTTAGTGAAAAGACTTTTAGTGAAAAGACTGATGATGGACATAATAGTTGAACTTTTCAAGCTCCCTGATATATCACCCCAGACAAAGCAGCAGCCAGTGCAGCAGACAGGTCAGTTTTTTTTAGAATTAGTTATTTTTAGAATTAAGGTTTTCAAAAAATTCTTAAAATTAATTTTTATTGGAGTACAGCTGTTTTAGAATGTTGTGTGTTGTGTTGGTTTCTACTGAACAGAAAAGTGAATCAGCTATACACATACATATGTGTGTGTTAGTTGCTCAGTTGTGCCCAACTCTTTGTGACCCTATGAACTGCAGCCCACCGGTCTCCTCTGTCCATGGAATTTTCCAGGCAAGGACACTGGATATAAGGATACATCTCCTTCTCCAACAAATACATACATCCCCTCTTTTTCTGGATTTCCTTTCATGTAGGTCATTGAGTGGAGCATTGAGAGAATTCCCTGTGCTTATAGTCAGTTCTCTTTAGTCATCTATTTTATGCATAGTATCAACGGTGTATATATGTCAATCCCACTCTACCAATTTATTGCCCCCTTCTTCTCCCTCCATGCTTGCTGTCCCTGCATTTGTTCTCTATGTCTGTGTCTCTATTTCTGCTTTGTAGATAAGATCATCAGTATCGTTTTCCTGGATTCAACATATATACATTAATATATGATATTTGTTTTTTCTTTCTGTCTTATTTTACTCTGTATGACACTCTCTAGGTTCATCTACATCCCTACAGATGACCCAATTTCATTCATTTTTGTGGTTGAGTAATAGAATTAAGTCTTATTGTGTATATTAAATCTGTTATAAATAGATTTAAATATGTTATAATTTTAATTATGCTTTAATTATGCTTTAAATATGTTATAATTTTATTTGTCAGTTATAACTCAATAAAGTTGAAATTTTAAAGAATTAAGTTTGTTGCCTACCAGACCCCAAGATGTAGGGCACCTAGACAAGCCCTCAAAGCTTCCTTCATGACCCTTGGGTCACAACACTGCAGCTTTGTCTGGGCTTATACCTCGACCTCAGGCCATACACCAGCCAGGTGTTTGGCAGGATGTCACTGTTTCCTTTCAGGATTACTTGTGCTGCTCTGGTCTCCAGCCTACATGTCTCTTTCTACTTCTGTTTACCTTGGAGAGCTATACTATGGCTCCTTTAGTCTTAGTTCCAGGTTTTAAAAAGTCTTTCCTGTTGTCAATGGACAGGTCTACCAGAACCACATAGAATTCCCACTGACACTCACGTAAATAATAAAGACTCTTTTCACTATGGTCTGTCCTGTGGATTAATTCTGGTTCTGAAGTCTGTCTGAACAATACTTACCTGTTTTTCTCTTGTGCTCTGTGTTGCAAACTCTTTTTAGGCTTTGTAGTATCTCTCATCTTCCACCCCCTGGTTTAATATTATTGTTCACCCTGGCTGATCTTCTCACCTGATATACCCATTGTCTCCTCTGTGGTTTTGTTTTCAATAGCTATTCACGTGATCTAGGAAGGGCTTCCTTTTCCTTTCTATACTCTAGAGCCTATATACCGGGTTGCTCAAATTTTTGTTCTGTTTTTTCCATAACATCTTACAGAAAAACCTGAAAAAACTTCTTGGCAAACCCAATACTTGACAAGATCTAGCTGAAACTTGTTTCTTTAAATGTTTATCAACTTCTAGCCCCAAGTGATTTTGTTTTCTCTCTCACCTCTTCTAATAGCTGAGCACTTTAATCATCAATCCATTTTTTTGGCTCTTTTTCCATGAGGACCAGTCATGTTCCAAGGTATGGATGTGACATTCTTGGATACTGAGCAAATCACTAGCTATTGTGAGACTGAATTAGGAAGAGTGGATAATACACTTAGGAGGCTTCCATTGTTGTCCACGTGAATGGGTTGCTCAAATTTTTGTTCTGTTTTTTCCATAACATCTTACAGAAAAACCTGAAAAAACTTCTTGGCCAACCCAATACTTGACAAGATCTAGCTGAAACTTGTTTCTTTAAATGTTTATCAACTTCTAGCCCCAGGTGATTTTGTTTTCCCTCTTACCTCTTCTAATAGCTGAGCACTTTAATCATCAATCCATTTTTTTGGCTCTTTTTCCATGAGGACCAGTCATGTTCCAAGGTATGGATGTGACATTCTTGGATACTGAGCAAATCACTAGCTATTGTGAGACTGAATTAGGAAGAGTGGATAATACGCTTAGGAGGCTTCTATTGTTGTCCACGTGAAGGATGAGGGTCCATAGCATTCTAGGGCTGGGGTGGAGATGGACAAGCAGTGGACATATTTGTAAGAGCTTTAAGAGATTAAGTAGGCATGATTTTGTGATGGATTCAGGGAGAGAGGAAAGTGTTCAAGATAGTTCTGAGGCATCCAGCTTTTACCACTTGTGGCTCAGATGGTAAAGAATCTGCCTGCAATTCAGGAGACCGGGTTCTATTCCTGGGTTATGAAGATTCCCTGGAGAAATTAGGAGGCTTCCATTGTTGTCCACGTGAAGGATGAGGGTCCATAGCATTCTAGGGCTGGGGTGGAGATGGACAAGCAGTGGACATATTTGTAAGAGCTTTAAGAGATTAAGTAGGCATGATTTTGTGATGGATTCAGGGAGAGAGGAAAGTGTTCAAGATAGTTCTGAGGCATCCAGCTTTTACCACTTGTGGCTCAGATGGTAAAGAATCTGCCTGCAATTCAGGAGACCGGGTTCTATTCCTGGGTTATGAAGATTCCCTGGAGAAGGGAATGGCTACCCACTCCAGTATTCTTGCCTGGAGAATTCCCTGGACAGAGGAGCCTGGTGGGCTACAGTACACGAGGTCACAAAGAGCCAGATACGACTTAGTGACTAACATCCAGCAGCATGTTAGTCACATGCTACCAAAGTAGCATCCAGTGACACAGGGAATATTGGAAATTAAACCTAGATTTTGAAGGCGTTTTTGAGCTAACTTTGAACATACTGAATTTGAGGTACTTCGAAAAGGTCATAGTTGAGGAAAGATACTGGTCAAACAGGCAGTTGTATAAGTAAGTCTAGAAATTAGAGGAGAGATGAGGGCTGGATATATAGGGGGCTTGATAAATTGATGCCCTGGGTCCTATTTTTAGAAGATTTTTCTTACCTTGTACCATTTAAAAAGTCTTTATTGAATTTGTTACACTATTGCTTTTGTTTTATGTTTTGGTATTTTTGCCAGGAGGCATGTGAAATCTTAGCTCCCCAACCAGAGACTGGTGCTCAACTCACACCTCCTGCATTGGGGGCAGAGTCTTACCCACTGGACTGCCAGAGAAGTCCCACCCCTGGGTTTATTTTTGCCAATAGAGAGAGTAGAGTGAGGAGAGGAGATGACCAAAGACTGAGGCTGGAGCAACTCTAAGATTTAACGGCCAGACAGAAGGTGGGAAATAATGGTTATAAAAGTAGAACGAAAAACAGGAGACCCTTTCATCACAGAGGCCAAGGAGAGCCTGCTGAGTGGTAAACATGATAAACAAGACCACTGATTGGAGGAAAAAACATCGTTTGCATCCAGGGATGTGAATGATCCTGATAATCGCAGTAGGGCTCTTTCGTTGGAAGGATGGGAGTGGGGACAGACGAGAGATTTGAAGAATGGCTGGTGATACTCTCTTGATAAGCTTATCCACTTATGGGAACTGAGAGACAGGGCTTCAGATGAAGAGAAATGAAGGGTGAATGAGGGCTTTATTCCTTTCTCCTTTTAATGAGGGAGAGAGTGTGGACCTAGCTCTGTGGAACAGCTTGTGAAATGCAGAAAGAAAGGTATCAAAAATAGGAAGGATGGTTTATGTAGTTGTTAAAATGAATAAATCAGATCTACATATGTGTCCTGAAAGGAAACAATCTCTAAGATGTATTTTTAAGGAAAGCAATAATATATAAAACAGTGTTAAAAATATTATCATTTATATGTGAATTAGTATATGCATATTTCTAAATGAGTGGACATTTAGATTGCTTCCAAATTTTTAGAAAAAAATTATAAACAAATTTTCAGTGAATACCCTTGTTTATATCTTTGCAAACTTAGGTGTGCACAATTGTAACATGGATTCCTGGATGTGAGATTGGTGTAATGGATGTTCATTTAAAATTTGATAGATTTCAGTTTTTTCTCCAGGTTTTTCCCCAGAGAAATTATTTTCATTATATCTGCATCATAATAATGTAAGAGTGTCTGTTTCTCTACATACTGGCTGACACAGCATGTTGTCAATAGTACCAAACTAACAATTTCTGGTTCAAGAAGGCAGAGTAGATGTGTGCTCATCTCTGCCTGCGAGAGCACCAAATTTGCAACTTGCTGTTGAACAACCATTGAGAGGAGGACACTGGAAACCACACACAAAAAGAGCCCATGTCCAAGGACAAAGAAGAAGCTGTAGCCAGACAGTAGGAGGGTCACAATCTGATAAAATCAAATCCCATACCTGCTGGGTGGGTGAGCCACAACTGGAGAACAATAATACCAAAGAAGTTCTCCCACTGTTACGAAGTTTCTGAACCCCATGTCAGGCTTCCCAGCATAGGGAGCCAACAAAGGGACTGGGAATTCCCATGGAATCTGGCCTCGAAGGCCAGCAGGATTTGATTATAGGACTTGCAGAGGACTGGGGTAAATAGAGACTCCAGTATTGGAGGGCACAAACAAAATTTTATGTGCACCAAGACGCAGAGGAGAGGAACAGTGATCCCACACTAGCTTGGACCAAAGAGGATGGCATCACCAACTCAATGGGCATGAGTTTGAGTGAACTCCAGGAGTTGGTGATAGACAGGGAGGCTTGGGGTGCTGCAATTCATGGGGTTGCAAAGAGTCAGACATGACTGAGCAATTGAACTGAACTGAACAGCATTTCATCGTTCACTACCCAAGTCCTTGACTCACTTTCCCTTTGCCGCTTTTCCTTCCTTTGGTCTTTCTCTTCTTTCCCTCTTATTCATCCCCCTTTCCCTTCTACCTTTTGATTTCCCATTTTCTGTTTACCAGGAATTACTGCTAAAGCCTTAAAGTGCTGCAACACCAGCCCAGGAACATCACTGACTTCTTAGGAGAGCCAGTCAAAAAATTGGCTCTCATTCCAGGTTGTTTGGACACTGTTGAATAGGCTGAGAAATGCTAATGCAGTCGTATTGATCCAGTCTCAGTATAGAATCAGTCTGTTTGGAGGATTTTATAATTCAGGGACCTTCTAGGGCATGGTTGTAACGCCAAATAATTAATGACAACGATAGTTACTCTAAAAGGAAGAGAGAATGCCATCTCAATTCTCAGATAAATGTGTTTTTGAATCCAGCGTTCTGATTTACCCTGTGTCTATGTGACCAGTCGGACAATTATCCAGAGGCCCCAGGAAGGGGACAGATGCACACCGTGATTTCTGCCATTCAATTGTTTAGAGTGTGTTTATGATACATGGGTTTCCTGTGGGTCAGCTAGTAGGCATCTGACTGTGGGCTACTTAATTTTCTCCAGATGGTGCTTGCAGAATGAGGGAAACAGAGAGGCTCTGGTGACTACTGCAGGTGGGAGGGTTGTGGGTTCCAGAATATTTCCCTTGACTATAAAAGAAATATGAAGTTGGGCATCCCCAACCTGTGAATGTCCTGGAAAATCAAAAGGATACACCACAAGGGAAATACTTGTCAGTCAGGAGGAATTTCAGATCAGTACGTCTGCAAGGAGATCCAACCAGTCCATTCTGAAGGAGATCAACCCTGGGATTTCTTTGGAAGGAATGATACTAAAACTGAAGCTCCAGTACTTTGGCCACCTCATGCGAAGAGTTGACTCATTGGAAAAGACCCTGATGCTGGGAGGGATTGGGGCCAGGAGGAGAAGGGGACGACTGAGGATGAGATGGCTGGATGGCATCACGGACTCAATGGACGTGAGTCTGAGTGAACTCCGGGAGTTGGTGATGGACAGGGAGGCCTGGCGTGCTGCGATTCATGGGGTCGCAAAGAGTCGGACACGACTGAGCAACTGAACTGAACTGAACTGAACGTCTGGACCAAGAAAAGGCTACAACAGCACCATGTAAGTCAGTGATGTCAGAACTTTCCCATCTCATTACCATCTGCCCTGGTCCAACATGGCCCAAGGAATGAAGATCCAGAGAGGCAGAGAGAGGGNAGAAGGAACATACCTCAACATAATAAAAGCTATATATGACAAACCCACAGCAAACATTCTCCTCAATGGTGAAAAATTGTAAGCATTTCCCCTAAAGTCGGGAACAAGACAAGGGTGCCCACTTTCACCACTACTATCAGATACTTTTACACATGATCTTCTTTGAACATCATTGAACTGTCACATAGCAAAACAGATAAAGAATTACGGGGTGGCTCAGTGACTCACTGAACATATATGACACACTGATGGGGCTTTTCATTCTTCCAAAATTTCTTACCCAATTTGGAAATTTTTATTATAATAACTGAGAAAATAAATAAAGAGAAGCTTTACTTAAAATAGACTCAGGAAGCCCTGAAGAGCAAGCTCTTACACATATACTGCCTGTTACAGCCTGTGTAACCTGCAGGAAGAAGGAAGATAAGAATTATTTAATAAGGCCTCTGTATAGAAACAGTGTCAGACTTTATTTTTTGGGGCTCCAAAATCACTGCAGATGGTGACTGCAGCCATGAAATTAAAAGACGCTTGCTCCTTGGAAGAAAAGTTATGACCAACCTAGATAGCATACTCAAAAGCAGAGACATTACTTTGCCGACTAAGGTCCGTCTAGTCAAGGCTATGGTTTTTCCTGTGGTCATGTATGGATTTGAGAGTTGGACTATGAAGAAGGCTGAACGCCGAAGAATTGATGCTTTTGAACTGTGGCATTGGAGAAGACTCTTGAGAGTCCCTTGGGCTGCAAGGAGATCCAACCAGTCCATTCTGAAGGAGATCAGCCCTGGGTGTTCTTTGGAAGGAATGATGCTGAAGCTGAAACTCCAGTACTTTGTCCACCTCATGCGAAGAGTTGACTCATTGGAAAAGACCCTGATGCTGGGAGGGATTGAGGGCAGGAGGAGAAGGGGATGACAGAGGATGAGATGGCTGGATGGCATCACTGACTCGATGGACGTGAGTCTGAGTGAACTCCAGGAGTTGGTGATGGACAAGGAGACCTGGCGTGCTGCGATTCATGGGTCGCAGAGTCGGACATGACTGAGTGACTGAGCTGAACTGAGCTGATAGAATTCTTTGTATGAAATTCTCTCTCTCTCCACTTCTTCTCTGTGATGATAAAGAAAGTCTCTTTGTATAGAATTCTTTGTATGAAATTCTCTCTCTCTCCACTTCTCTGTGATGATAAAGAAAGTCTCTTTGTATAGAATTCTTTGTATGAAATTCTCTCTCTCTCTCTCCACTTCTTCTCTGTGATGATAAAGATGTCACTTTTCTTCTGGCACTCTGTGTTCAAGCTAGGTCGTGACTGACTCTTGTGACCCCATGGACTGCAGCCTGCCAGACTCTTCTGTCCATGGGATTTCCCAGGCAAGACTGCTGGAGTGGGTTGCCATTTCTTCCTCCAAGGGATCGTCCAGATCCAGGGATCATATCCGCATTTCCTGTGTGGTGGATTCATTATCTGATGAGCCATCAAGGAAGCACCAAAGTGGCATTTTTCACATAAGAATTCCATCTCCTGTTTTAAGAAAAGACAGGAAGATCCTTTACTGTCCAGCAATAAAGTACTATGTACCTCTACAGATGATAAGAAACCACCACAACTTTGAACTCAGTCATCTCCAGTAAATTTACTGTAAACAACCCTCCTCAGTTTTCTCTTTATTGTTGTTCAGTGGCTAAGTCATGTCTGATTCTTTGCAATTCCATGAGATGCAGCATACCAGGCTTCCCTATCCTTCACTGTCTCCTGGAGTATGCTCAAATTCATGTCCATTGAATCAGTGATGCCACTAATAAAAGTTTCCTTTTGTACCTTTGGACTTGCCTATGATTCACCAGGACAAGTTTTAAGTTGCAATTCCTCTGCTATTCCCAAATAAACTCAACTTGCTGGTAAAATAACTGGCTATTTGTTTTCAAGGTTGACATAACATGATTTCTCCATTCAGTTTGTTTCCCACCTGTACTTAGCCATGGATTAACTCTTAATTGCTTCTTACTGGTGTTTTCCTGAGAGATTTGCTTTTAATGTTGTACAAAATTCTCTGTTTGTTTTTGAAGAGGTATTTTCATGCTTTATTGGAGAGAGAACAATTTTACTCACTGTGAACATACTTTGAATAACTCAGGTGGCTAATTCAACTTTTGAACTTCAGTGCTGGAGAGGACTCTTGAGAGTCCCTTGGACTGCAAGGAGATCAAACCAGTTAATCCTAAAGGAAATCAGTCCTGAATGTTTATTGGAAGGACTGATGCTGAAGCTGAAGCTCCAATACTCTGGCCACCTGATGCGAAGAAGTGACTCCTTAGAAAAGACTCTGATGTGGGAAAGATTGATGGCAGGAGGAGAAGAGGATGACAGAGGATGAGACAGTTGGATGGCATCACCAACTCAATGGACATGAATTTGAGTAAACTCTTGGAGTTGGTGATGGAAAGGGAGGCCTGACGTGCTGCAGTCCATGGGGTCACAAAGAGTCGGACATGATTGAATGACTGAATTGAACTGAATGTCAACATTAATGTTTGATCATTACAGATTTAGTAATATCCACTTTTTACTTTACTCCATCCCACAACTGATACCATGTGGTGAGAATGTAAACGTTTCTTAGATTTTTCCTATAGAGTTACCCTGTTGTCCAAGTGAGTATTTAGTACATGTATATAAGGTTTCAGTTGTACTTATTTTCATCTTCAAAGATTACCACTTCAACCATCTAAAAAATAATCAATTTATTTCATAAATTGTATTTTGTTACAGAAATAAAAATATCTGGAAATTCTGGATAAATGAAAATAATAGCCTCTTGGTTATTTCACATTATCACATTCGATAACAGATAATTCTCATGGGTGTGATATGCATGCCGAGGGGTACTGACTGTGCCCTCTGTTCCTGGGCATATCTGAATAATTGTCTATGAAGTAAGGCTCTTTTTTTTTTTCCCCCAAGCATTATAGCTTAGTGCCAAGAATGATTGTGTTTGGGAAATCAACATATTAAAACTTTCCTTCATATATTTGAACATTAAAGAGATACTTGAAAAATTTACAAAAAAAATAAAATAAACAAGTCACACATGTGGCCAAGGAAGAAATGGAAGTTTCTACTCTTTCATCTTGGCAGTTTTGGTGGTAGAAGGACGGAGACTATGGCCTGTCTGGGTGTTTATGAGCTTCTTCATGCTTCTTGAACTGTTTGGTGAAGCTATGACCCTCACTTGCATCCTCGGAGTCACTAGCAAACGTTAGCAAAGGATCTCTGAAGATAAACCCTGCAGTAATCTGTCTGATTTTATATGCTCTAAGGGTGGCCCTGATCATATATGTTTTTAGATGGGCATGTTTCTTTTCCTCTTCTCCTGTAAGATGTTCACTTTTATGTTACATAAGAAATAAACATCAATATGAAAATGAAAACTCTCAATTTCACAGGACCTATTATGAAAATTTATAATGCCAGATGCAAACATTATAATTAGAAAATAAGAGAATTTTAAGTTTTAACTGCATAACAATATATGTTCATTAGTAGTCTATTCATTATAAATATAATATCTTTATCATACTGCCTAAATCTGTTTTCTGGTTAAAAATTATATAGTTTCCCAGGGAGACATTATACATTTCTTTTCATTATCTAAAGAAGTAGACATAAATATCATGCATCCAGCCATCTTTTCTCATCAGTTCTAGGCAAGAAAACTTATGCTTATTTGAGTGCCTACTATAAAGGACCCTTTATTCAGATTTCACTTAGTTCAGTTCAGTCACTTAATCGAGTCCGACTCTTTGCAACCCCATGAACTGCAGCACATCAGGCCTCCTTGTACATCACGAGATTCTGGAGTATACACAAAACCATGTCCATTGAGTCAGTGATGCCATCCAACCATCTCATCTTCTGTCGTCCCCTTCTTCTCCTGCCCTCAATCCTTCCCAGCATCAGGGTCTTTTCACAGGTCACCAAAGTATTGGAGTTTCAGCTGCAACATCAGTCCTTCCAATGAACACCCAGGACTGATTTCCTTTAGGAGAGACTGGTTGGATCTCCTTGCCATCCAAGAGGCTCTCAAGAGCTTCTCCAACACCACAGTTCAAAGGCGTCAATTCTCCGGCATTCAGCTTTCTTTATAGTCCAACTCTCAAATCCATACATGACTACTAGAGAAACCATAGACTTGACTAGATGGACCTTTGTGGACAAAGTAATGTCTCTGCTTTTTAATATGCTAGCCAGGTTGGTCATAACCTTCCTTCCAAGGAGTAAGTGTCTTTTAATTTCATGGCTGCAATCACCATCTGTAGTGATTTTGGAGCCCCCACAAATAAAATCAGCCACTGTTTCCCCATCTATTTGCCATGAAGTGAAGGGACCAGATGCCATGATCTTAGTTTCTGAATGTTGAGCTTTAAGCCAACTTTTTCACTCTCCTCTTTCACTTTCATCAAGAGGCTCTTTAGTTCCTCTTCACTTTCTGCCATAAGGGTGGTGTCATCTGCATATCTGAGGTTATTGATATTTCCCTGACAATCTTGGTTCCAGCTTCTGCTTCTTCTGGCCCAGTGTTTTTCATAATGTACTCTGAATATAAGTTAAATAAGCAGGGTGACAATATACAGCCTTGATGTACTCCTTTTCCTATTTGGAACCAGCCTGTCGTTCCATGTCCAGTTCTAACTGTTGCTTCCTGACCTGCATACAGGTTTCTCAAGAGGCAGGTCAGGTGGCCTAGTATTCCCATCTCTTTCAGAATTTTCCACAGTTTATTGTGATCCACACAGTCAAAGGCTTTGGCATAGTTAAAAAGCAGAAATAGATGTCACTTACCTAAGTCACACAAAATCTCCATCAAATGTGATGTGCTGTGCTTAGTTACTCAGTCCTGTCTGACTCTTTGCAAATCTATGCACTGTGTTCTGCCAGGCTCCTCTGTCCATGGGGATTCTCCAGGCAAGAATATTGGAATGGGTTGCCATGCCCTCCTCCAGGAGATCTTCCCAACTCAGGGATCAAACCTATGTCTCCCACACTGCAGGCAGATTCTTTACTATCTGAGCTACCAGGGAAGCTCATAAAGTGTATCACTCTTCAGAAAAAATGGCAAAGAGGTTACACAGCTACTAGTGACCAGATATAACCTAGAGTTCATATTTTTCTGTCTGAATTCCAAGCAAATTATTAATTTACCTAGAATTCCCAGTGTATAGTTTTTACATCTCAATGATAGTAGTTGATATAGCATTCCTGTTTTTTCACCTTTATACTATTTCCTATCCTTTCCTTTGTTTTCCTTTTTTTTCTTCTTTTCCTTATTTGGCCTATTATTAATGTAACCCAACAAGCATGACAAGGAAATTCAAGCTTGGAATACAGTTTTGAGAAGTGATGTCATGGTCACACTAGCAATTTATGTAACTACGTACAAAGAGAAATGAATTATGCAAACCATTCAATATGTTCATATGTTCAATATGATATTGAACATAGTTTTCTATGCTGCTTAATCATTCCATATATAGAAGCCTTCATCAGCTAACCCCAACCTCCCACTCCATCCCTTAGCCAACCCCCTCCCCCTTCGCAACCACCATTCTCTTCTCTACATCTATGATTCTGTTTCTGCTTCATAGATAAGTTCATTTGTGTCATAATTTAATTCCACACATAAGTGATATCACATGTATGATAAACTTTAGTTACATTCATGTTTTGCTGCAAAAGACATTATTCCATTCATTTTATAGCTTCCCTCATAGCTCAGTCGGTAAAGAATCTGCCTGCAATGCAGAAGACCTGGGTTCAATTCCTAGGTTGTGAAGATCCCCTGGAGAAGGAAATGGCAACCTGCTCCAGTATTCTTGCCTGGAGGATCCCATGGACAGAGGAGGCTGGCAGGCTACAGTCCATGGGGTTGCAAGAGTTGGACACGACTTAGCGACTTAACTACTACTACTACTAGTATTCCATTGAGGGTTTCCCAGGTAGCTTGCCTGCAATGCAGGAGACCTCAGTTTGATTCCTGGGCCAGGCAATTCCCCTCTAGAATGGATAGACTATCCACTCCAGTATTCTTGGGCTTCCCTTGTGGCTAAGATGGTAATAATCCACCTGCAATGTGGAGACCTGGGTTCAATCACTGTGTTGGGAGGATCCCCTGGAGAGGGCATAGCAAACTACTCCAGTATTCTTGCCTGGAGAATCCCCATAAACAGAGGAGCCTGGCAGGCTACAGTTCATGGGGTCACAAAGATTTGGACATGACTGAGTGACTAAGCACAGACAGCATTCCACTGTATATGTGTACCATATCTTCTTTATCCATTCATCTATCCATGGACATTTAGGTTGTTTCCATGCCATGGCCGTTGTGAATGGTGCTCTATGGACATAGGAGTACATGTGTCTTTTTGAACTGTAGTTTTGTCTGGATATATGCCCAGGAGTGGTATTGTTAGATCATAGAGTAATTCTATGTTTAGTTTTCTGAGGAACCTCCACACTATTTTCCACAGTGACTGCATCAACTTAAATTCCCCCTAACAGTGTAGGAGGGTTCCCTTTTCTCCACATTTTCTCCAATATTTGCTATTTGTAGAATTTTTAATGATGGCCATTCTGACTGGGGTGAGATGGTACCACATAAAGCACCTTTCACAATATTCAAGCTTCAATATACCTCCTCATATTTTAAAAAAGGTGATTGCATTTAGCTCATATGCTATCTTGGTTTGACATTAAATTTCAGTGTAAATGAGTCTAAATTATATTTATTTCAAGTCACTTTCCAGCAGGTTGATCCAGAATAATCTGAAGTAATTTAGATAGGACATTGTTTTGATAGATCAAGTGGTCCTCTAATTTTATATCAGGTAAAAATCTTGATACTGTCCTTGCAAGTGTCAGTGAAACTGAGCCCTGGCCATTATTGTTGATATTTGAGTGTTTGCTAAGAACCCAGTGAAGCTGAGTCAATTCCAGAACTCATACATTTTTCTTATATTTTACTTTTTCTGTTATTCCCACTTGGTTTGGGAAGTGTGCATATGTTTTATGAGATATTAAAAAAAGACATTAACTATTATAAAAGCAAGTGTGCTCAACATAAAAGAAATCAAGCTGCACACACATGTACATATACAGAACCTAAGACCTCCAGCTTATACCCCAGTTTAGATTTGAGTGTTGTCCTGTGCATTTTGGTTTCATACGACATAGATCTCTTAGTTACTTTGTCCTCTGTGCTGCAGGTTATTCTACAAATCTCATAAACCTTTTTTCTATAGTCACTTCCAGAAATACAAAATGAAACTAAATTGTTCTCTAATCTAATACACCCTAAAGTATTCTATGTGTTGTTCTTTAAATGTCCTGTTGAGCTATGGAGCTCACTTTCAATCTTTACAAAAGATCTCCAGCTTCTCAATTTTTAAGACATTATCCCTTGGCAAAAGTTACTGCTCCCAATTTGGATCTGCTGCTCTGTGTTTTCTAGCCATTTGTAGGTTGACCACGTTTCATATCTTAAGGAAATCAACAGGGCCTATGAAACTGAATCTTTCCCAAGACAGATTCTATGGGCTCATTTCACTAGTTCAAATTCAGTTCATTTGATCCTTTGCAATTGATGCTTTCTCAAAATCAGGCAGTGTTTGAGTAAGAAGAGCATACAATGTCCCTGATTCTTTTTTTTAATAACTTGGTGAGACTGGAGGAGAAGAGGGAGGAAAATGAGAAGCACTTCCTCAACATGTATGAGTTCTTACTTTGGGTCTGCTGTGCCTTGATTCTCTCAGGAGTAAGCGTACCACACCAAGAAATGTTAACCCTAGTTGTTCAGCAGTCAAGCACTCTTAATCCATAAATATTATATGTATAGATTTTAAAATATATACTTACAAATATATCATGTACAGGATACTAATTTGTAATGCATTTTATAAATGTTTTGTAAATATTTATTAAGATTTGATAAAGGCCAAGTTAATGGTTATAGGAAATCAGGAAAGATGCCAGAAGAAACTTGATGGCCACGAACTCCCCAGCTTCACTCTTCCTGGATTCCCTGATCTGGGGTTGCACTTGCAGATACGCTCAGGAGCACAAACCAATTCATGACTTTTATTCTAACATTTTCCCTAAAGTTAGAAGTTGGGGATGCCAAGAACAAAATTCGGCTAAGGCTGCAGTCTTTAGTCTGGAGATGCCAATCATAACTTTGTGTTGTAGTTTGGTCCAAAGTCTTCTTTTCCCCTCTGCTTACAATTATCAGCCCTGCACTAACCAATTTAATACTTAAAATTGCACATTCAGATCAGGTTGGTATTACCATTATCTTCATTTCATAGACTATGAAACTGATGCACACAAATACAAACCTTTTAGTTAGTGCCAGGATTCAAACAAAGGCAACATGGTTCCAAAACATGTGCTCTTAAACATTACATGTTTCTTCCTCTAATAGATGTTGATATACCATATTTTCAGCTTATGACCTGCTCATACTTTGGAGGGCTTAGTTGACCTTATGTGAAACTATGGAAAGGAAGTTGTGCTATTGTGTTTTCCAAGTTGACAGGTCAATAATGTAGATGCTGCATGGAAAACAACACAATGTAAGTGATAATGCAAACATCCGTGAGTGAGAAAATATGAAGCAGAAGAACTTAGGGGCCTTGGAATATTGAACAAGCAAGAAGTAAGAAAAAGGAAAATATTATAGGCTAATAATATGGAGAATAATTTTATTTTCTAGAAAAATCATGTTAGGAAATTGCCTTTCCTTTTTTTTTGCAGGATATTTTGTGCTGACCAATATCTTGATTTATTATCCTGCTGGTTCCAGATGTCTTCAGTTTCAGTTTTGTCATCGTTACCTGTCTAGGAGCTCTGAGTCCAGCTGAACAGAAAGAGAATTTACTCACCATCACTGATCTAATGGTATATGTGGCAAGTCTATAGTGAATTTACAACTGTGACAGTAAGCCCATAAACTCCTGTGACCTCATGTTTGTGTGACCTCTCCTCTTTAAAAAGGAGACCAGAAATATTTGCAAGACTCTAGTCCTGTTAGACTCCATTTTCCTACCAAAGTTTATCAAAATGACAAAGCATAATTGAAAACAACAATAAAGACTAATTAGAATGCAGTCTCTCTATCTCCAAGGTATTCTTCCTCTCCTCCTCCCAAACATGACTTTGCCATATTCTGTTATCAATGTATTTTCTTTTCAACTGGGATTTTTTGCTTTATGTTTCACATGCAGACTTCTTGGAAATGGGGCTGGGGGATAGTGAGAAAGGGACAGAGGAGAGAAGGGGAGACCAACGCTACCTCCTACTCTGTGAAATTCTCCTGTGGACACCTACTCTCCAGACACTGAAACTTTTATGGCTCTCTTGCAGTGCTACCTTATTCATTTCGGTGGTTGTCAGACATTCTGGCTATATAAAATGTTCACCCTTGTAAGTCCTTAACCGTAGCGATAAATTAAGGTAAGAATTGCAGGGGAACCTGAGAGACAAATGAATAGGTAGTAGTATTTAGAGGGGATTTAACAATATCAGGAGATCCATTTTGGTAAAAATGATCTTATTCTTGTCACTACCTGAGTAGCTGATCACTCATTCATATTTCCATACTCCTAGGCAGAAAAAACACATCAAATCCATTACAGCATATTATGAATAGTGGCCAGGGACTATGAGCTTATTAGCACTTGAAACAAATAAAGTGAAGTGGTTGAAATAGATATAATTGAAGGTGTAAAATTCCTAGAAGGGGCAAAGTTTCATGGTATTGCTCTTGGCAATAATTTCTTGAACAGGCCACCAAAAGTACAAGCAACAGAAGCAAAAATGAACAAACGGGACCACATCAAACTAAAAAGATTCTGCAAAGCAAAAGAAACAGCAAAATAAAAAGATACCTACAGTATGGCAAAACCAATACAATATTGTAAAGTAATTAACCTCCAATTAAAATAAATAAATTTATATTAAAAAAAAGAATAGGAGAAAACATTTGCAAACTGTTTATCTGATAAGATGCTACTATTCAAAAACATAAGGAACTCCTACCACTTAAGAAGATGAATAATCTGATATAAAAATGGGCAAATGATTTGAACAGTTACTACCTCAAATAAGATAAACAAATGGCCAATAGATATGTGAAAAATGCTCAACATCAATAATGATTATGGGAATGAAGTGAAAGCAAAGTAAAATATCACTTTACATCTACTAGGATGATAATTATAAAAAAAAAAGATAGTGAATGCTGGTGAGGATATGAAGAAATTAGAACACTTATACACTGTTGGTGGAATGTAAACTGTAGAGAAACTACCATATAATCTAGGAATTACTTTTCTGGGTTTATAATCAAAAGAATTGAAAACATGACATGGATGAGACCTCTGTAGTCCCTGGTTTATTGCAGTATCATTCGCATTAGCCAAAATATAACAACAACCTATAAGGCCATCAGCAGATGAATAGATTTCTTAAAATGTGATATATATATATATATATATATATATACACAATACATACACACAATGGAATATTATTCAGCCTTAAAAAGGAAATCTTACCAACTGATAAGATGAATGAGTCTAGAGGATTTTAGGCTAAGTGGAATAAGCTAGTCACAGAAGGGCAAATGTCCATGATTCTAATTGTGTGAAGTATCTGAAATAGACTCATAGATAGAGTAGAATGGTGGTTGCTAGGGGTATGGGATATGGGGATTTGCTGTTCATTGGGTGTAACATTTAAGTTTTGCAAGATGAATAATTTCTAGAGATTGCTGTGGGACATTGTGCATATACTTATCACTGTATCATGCACTTAAAAATTTGTCAAGAGGGTGTATCTCAGTTGTTCTTGCCACAATTTAAAAGAAAGGGAAAGAGGAGAAAAGAGAAGAAAAGGAATGTATCAGCATCTTGAGTTGAAAGTTGAAGTCAGCATCCTGAACTGAAATAGGGCTCATTCTGATGAAATTCTTTTAAAGGAACCAACAAGTGACGTGGTACCCAGGGACTAATATGGTGTGAGGATGTCACTGCCTTTAGGCCTGAAGAGCAGGCAGAGGCAACAGTATTATTGAACTGATGTCAAAGGCAGGGTGATGCTCTGCCTAGCAATATGGCAGTCAGAGGGACACAACCAAAGGATGGACCATGGAACTGAAGCAAGAAGGGAGCAGGTTAAGTGCTTTAGGCTGTGTCCTGGGAACTCTTATATTTTGGGCTAGGCAGAAACCAGAGAGCAACAATGCTTAGGTTCTACAGTTGATAAAGCTTGTCTCTAGGACAAAGCATAGAACAGTGAAGGGTAGACTGTAAATTTAGAGGGAGCAAATGGAGAAAAACCCAATTATGAGAGTGAAAAAGAAGAGATGTCATATAAAGGATAATTTTGTACATTGATAGAACAGGCAGGTACCCAAAGCTCATAAGAAATAAAGACCTAAGAACTAGTTTCTTCATTCTTCTTTCCTATTTTATACTTGTCTCCATGTAGTAGCAAGATTTTGTTTTGAGTTAATGCAACTATTTCAAAGAATTCCATGTTGTCAGGAAGCATTTCCAATGTTCTTGATTATTCTTGGATGAAAAAGAAAAAGGGTACGTGAATCCTTGAATAATATTTAATCTGTGTTGCCATCAGTATTCAGTCTATGAGAAAGTTTTGAAAGGCTGAAAGTCATATCTTCAGGAAAATAATCACACGGGGTATTTAGTTCCAACTGTTTACAACTAAAGTATGCCAAGATTTATTTAGAAGCCTGGTTCTCTTTAGACATTTCCCTCTGAAGTTTAAGAGCAATCATATAGTTATTAAGATGATATTCATGATGAAGGGAGTGAGTAACTCATCTCTCTTGAGGAGGAATATTTTGTGTTTGATTTTTCTGAATGCACAGGTGGGAATGTAGATAAGATATTTTTGAGAAAGCTAAATTGCAGATATAAAATATTTTTCTACTTTTAGTTTTAAAGCTACTGGTATAAGAAATGCTTCAGCAACGTTATAGCAGTTTTGACATGCTTTATTACTTTCACATCTATTTAGCTATGCGTGTGTGGCATTTTTAATAGTTTTTGCAGACAAAAGTGTAATGCTTGGTTATTTTGTTATTGTTTAGTCACTAAGTTGTGTCCGACTCTTTTGTGATCCCAGGGACTGTAGCCCATCAAGCTCCTCTGTCCATGAGATTTCCCAGGCAAGAATACTGGCCTTGCATTTCCTCCTCCTGGGAATCTTCCTGACCCAGGGATCGAACTTGCATCAACTTCATTGCAGGCAAATTTTTTAACCACTGAACCATTTGGGAAGCCTGCTTGGTTATTTAAATGAATATAAATAGTAAAATTTCAGCTTACATTTTCAAGAGTTAAAGAAGCAAAACTCAATTTATTTGATTAAAATAAAAGAGAACACAACACTGAAGGATTCTTAGTAGGATTTCAGAAAGGAGAAAATGAGGGAATAGCTACAGGTCTTGGGGCTTAAGTTTTTTTTTTTAATTAAAATTATTCTTCAAGATATATTTAAATTTTTTTATTCTACTACTAATTCATTTTATAAATGTTCAATTATTAAATTAGACTTATGAGGCAGAAAATTGAGAATGTTAAAGACACAAGTATCAATTAGTGTTCTAGGAGGAAGTGGACAGTAGAAATGGGGTTGTAGAAATGAGTTTAGTAAGCAGATTTTTTTACCATGATAATGGAGGAGCATCCAGGGTAACTGATGAGATACAATGAAGGATCTAACTTAGTAATATTGGAAAGCCTTTATCATCACTCCCGAGACTAAAGAAGTGAGCAGAAGGGAACGGTTATTGAAATGTTATGGCACAGAGTGAAGTAAGTCAGAAAGAGACAAACAAATATGATATATTAACACACATATAAATGGAATGTAAAAAAATAGTGTTGATGAATTTATTCGCAGGGAAGGAATGGGTTTTCAGATACAGAGAATGGACTTGTGGACACATTGGGGGAAGGAGAGAGTGCGATGAATGGAGAAAGTAGCATCGACATATATACAGTACCATGTGTAAAACAGATGGCTGATGAAAAGTTCTTATATAACAGAGGGAGCTCAGTGTGGTGCTCTGTAATGACCTAGAGGGGTGGGATAGGGGGAGGAGGAAGGCTCAAGAGAAGGTAGTACATGTATAATTATGGTGGATTTGTGTTGTTGTATGGCAGAAACCAACATAGCATTGTAAATCAAATTTTCCCCAAATAAAATAAATTAAAATAAAAAAGTCTATGAAAGCAGTAAATTTGAGAGAGTAACTCTGCCAAATAATGTCTTTTGATTAGAGAAATAAGGCCTTTGCTGACTCTCAGCCAAGCAAGGAGGGAGCTGGGAGAATAAGTAGTCCTGATTTCGTCTCCTTCTCACTTGTTTTCCATAGCTGAACCAAATAGATGTACAGAGGAATAAAGCCAGAAGAATGTAATTACAGAGATCAGTGTAGGTACAGAATAGGGTAGAAAAGCTGGAAAAGTGTAGAGCATTTAGATGGAGAGTGAAAATCGGATATACACGGTACAAGATGCATGCCTGGTAGCAAAGGGACTCTGTGGTGTGGTTAACTCCTGCTAGGGCTAACATTTCTGCATGAGGATATATCTCAGGATGATGTTTACTACCAATAATTTTACCAAGGCAAGGAAGTAAAAATAAATTAATTTTTGAATTCAGTTCAGTCTGAATTTCAAAGCTTTATCTTGGGCTCCACATTGAAGAGAGATACAGTTTTGCATAGGTAATTGTTATTTTATAAAAAATAAAATAGAAACAGGTGAAGAGTGGTGATCAGCATGGACTGATGCTATGTGAAGTAATAACTGGGAGACAGAGCCACAGATCAAGCTCAGACATGACATTTACAATGTGATGCCAGCAAAGCTCCTGAAATTTAGATCAAGTAGTGTTTGGAGATTCTGGAGTCAATAAAAGGGTGCCTAGCCTATTTTCCATGAAGAGTGAGACATGGGTTTGTTTGTTTGTTTGTTTGTTTCTTGAGCCAATTTTTAAAGCTTTATGAAGATATAATTTTGGGCTTCCCACATGGCTCAGCAGTAAAGAACCTGCCTGCCAATGCAAGAAACATGGGTTCAATCCTTGTGTTGAGAAGATTCCCTGGAGAAGAAAATGGTGACTCACTCCAGTATTCTTGCATGGCAAATCCCATGCACAGAGAACCTGATGGGCTACAGTCCATGGGGATCACAAAAGAGTTAGACATGTCTTAGCAACTGACAACAACAACAACTACAATGACAACAGTGTTTGGAGAAGGCTTCATTAGAAATTAATGATGGGAAAGGAATATCACCAAGACAAATATCAAGGAATAACATGAAGAAAATATTTTAAGAAATAAAAGCCATGCAGGAGACTGAAAATGAAGAAAGGAATCCTTGACTAAAATCAAGTACAAATGAAGTGTCAATATAATCAATTCATTTATATTAATTTCCATTATTTCTATTTCTGTTGGAGAAATCTGTGATATTTGAGGTAGTATATCTTTTTTGTTCCTGTGTGTATATGTGTGTGTGCACACGTGTACACACACTCAAATGTGTAGCTATAATCTAGAATGTGGCATAGTTCCTGTCACCAGACACTAACCAACCATTAGTTGGCCTCATTTAAGTAAAACGTGTCTTTATTCAGACAAATGTAATGTAAAAATTTTAGTTCAGTTCATGCAACTGTGAGAATTCCACACTTTCATTTTGCAATTGAAACACTTGATATCATAATGACAAGAAAAACACTTGTGATTAACCAAAAGAACTTTTCAGATTTAGGTTATGGAAATGTTGAAAAAAAAAGTCCATCTCTATCTTGAAGTTGAAAAGGCAATTATAAAATAAGGAGCCAAAGTGAATAGTACAGAAAATATAATAAATGCTTTTGGAATCCAGAAGAAGCAGAGAAGAGAGTGAAGAAGAGAGTCTGGGAATGAGTTGGAGAGGTAGCAGATCATGACCCAGATAATATGGTGTGTTGAAGCTGGGAGTGTGATGGCATGGATATCCAGGAGCTCAAGGCATTCCAGGAGTGATGCTCCACATACAGCAACCTTAAGGGAACTGAAGAGTTACTGAGGGTTTCTCATGGGGGTGGCTATGCTAGAAGTACCGGGGTAGGAAGGATGGTCTGCAGCAGGAAGGTGGAGGCAACATGATCGTTGCCAGGCCTATCTTTAAACTCAAGCTTTTACAGATTATTACAATTACCTTCTATTAATGATTGGGAATAAGGACATGTGTCCAGGACATTGTTGAAAGGAATAAATAAATTAATACACATGCAAGCAATTAGCATAGTGCTTGGCAATTCAACTAGCACATTAGTTATGGAACTTCCTTTCCTGGAGACTGAAATGGAGAGGATGAAGCAGATGATGAGAAAAGAGGGTGGTCAAAGAGAAGTTCCAGCCTGGAGTCAAGGGTATGACAGTCAAATTTTTGTGAAGAGACTTATTGGCAATTTTCTGCTCCTACTAGGCATCGCTATCATCTCCACAGAGAGGGAAAAGATGATTGGTTTCATTTATAGCTTGGAACAACTCCAAGTTTGATGGAGGTTTCCAGTCTATAGTTTGGAATTTCCCTGATGTCTGCTGAGTTTCATATACATCCCTTAGTAGTCTAGCTCTCCTTGCTTATTTTTTTCTGAACATGTCATAGAAGAATTGAGAAGCTGAGCACTGAAACTTTGTTTAGAATTTGGCATAACACTGTCATTCATGGTTTCTTTCCTCTCTTAGAATGATGGCTGGTGATCATTTGCCTCAGGTACACACCAAAAGGAACAGTCTACCATGACTGTTTATTCCCCATTGCTGGCCATACCTGATGAAAGAAAGAAGGATGGTACCCAGAGCCATTGGTGACAGAAGCATGCAGGACTACGCAAAACGAGGGGAATGCAGAAGACAAGGGAAGACCCAGATTAAGGACGAGTGTTTTGCTACTCACCGCATAGGAAAAGCCAAAGTGAAGCAACTAAAGTAACACAAGGGAAGTCATCTACCTGAGAACTTATTCTCAGAAATACAGATTTTTTCCCTCCCATAACATCTGCAAGTGCATAAGTGCCTAGTGTATTCTTTGGAGCAGGAAATGACAACGCACTCCACTATTCTTGCCTACAAAATCCCACGGACAGAGGAGCTTGGTGAGCTACAATTCATGGAGTCTCCAACAGTCAGACATAGCTGAGCAACAGAGCATGCAAAAATAATGTATTCTTGGGAATTGAAATAGTTCACAAATATAGTGCTTGCTGAAAATTCTGTCAGATTATCAACTTTTTTTTTTTTTACTCCTATGAGTAAAACAAATTTTTTCATTGCTCTTTAATTTTTCCTCTTTTGCCTAGAATTCCTTGTGAGGGAGAAGGCCTGTTTATCACCTTGTTCTGCCATCCAGCAGTCTGTTCTTTTCTGCTCTCCTCTACTCTCCAGTTCTTCTCCTTATCCTGTAACCACTACTTTACCTTCTGATTGCAACTGGATCATCTGCTAATTCAGGAATATGCCTATGTTCAATTATCATCAAATACCCCTTAAGCAGCCCTCAGGAATACGGCCAAATGAATTTCTTTTGTTTGTTTTCCTTTTCTAAAAAGCATTCAGATTTTTTGAATTACTTTCATTCACATTCCAGCCAGTCACCCAACCTATTTCTGAATATTATTTTCTAGGTATTTGGTGAAAGACAAGATTAGTTTGTAGTCATGTTAAATAGTGTTCTTTGTTCTTAAGATATTAATGTAAGGCAGATGATTTTTAATATTCATATTTTGTTGCCTTATACTAATACCAGTATTAAATTCTATCACACACTAAACATGTAAAATGTGAGATATGCACATACATTGTTAAAACATGTGTGCATGCATGCTTAGCACGGACTGTAGGCCACCAGGCTCATTGATCCATGGGATTTTCCAGGCAAGTACAGTGGGGTGGGTAGCCATTCCCTTCTCCAGGGGGTCTTCCCAAACCAGGGATCGAACTCAGGTCTCCTGCATTGCAGGCAGATTCTTTACTATCTGTACCATCAGTGGTGAGTTTTCCCTGAATTAAAATTCTAATTGATTTAAGTGTATCATTTATGTTTACAATTGTTTCATAAACAATTATAATTCACTTGAAGAAGTAAAAAAAAGAATTAAGCCAAAAATATGTCCTCTGGGAAGGACATGAAACTTAGACAGATCAATATGAGTTCTTCTAGAAATATCATTGCCCAGATAATTTAACATGCATCTGTTTCTGTAAAATGGGCATGATAATTCTGTCTCCTTTGTGTTGCAACATTTAATGAATGATTATGTGCTTTTGCATAATGTGTGTTCATATATTAATAGGTTAATAATGCACATTCTCAATGTACTTTAATAAAGGACATTGGGAGCTAATTAAAAGGAATGTAATTTGTGCTTTTGGGAGGAAAAGTGTTATCAAAGTGTAAATTAGGGAGGGAAATGGCAGTTAATTCTATACAACGTATCTATTACCACACATTCGAGGCTTAACTCTAATTACAGATTGGACATGTGAACAAACAGTATCTGGGACACTTCCCCTCCTTTCGGAAGGCCCTTCTCCACGTTTACAAAACTAGGCTGTCCTTTTAATAACTAGGAGTATTAATAAGCCACTTTCTGCTCAGAACAAAAGGTTAGCAGGAAAAGACCCCTTTCAAAGTCCGCATAGTGACAGTATTCATTGCTCTTTTTGGTGGACGGTATCTCCCCGAGTGTCAGGGGAAGGCAGTTTATTATTCAGTCCTTTAGACTGAAGACAGTACTTTTGTGGCTTGATAACGCTACCTGGAAGAAAGGGCATTTACACCTGATGGAAGAGGCAAATTTTGCAGACAGATTTGTGCCTGTCTTCAAATATTTCACCATCTGAATAACCCCTGAGGTTAAATAGCTGGTAGACATCTGTAGGCAGAAGTAAGAGAAATGAGATCATCAAGGAACGGTATCGTGCTTACAACATGTGGCGAGATGAGTGTTCTTCACCATCTGTTATTTGTGTGTGTATTTTATTATGTAAATGTTCGTACACACTGCATTCTAAACAAAGGAACATTACTTCCACTTTGTTGGTGCTGCCAAGCTTGCGTATGTGTCCTGGAAAAATAAAGAAAGTGGCAGACAGAAAATTCAGGGTTCATCTAGCCACTTGTGTCCCCACTCCTTTCACCAAGAGGGTGAGAGACTCTAAGTAGGTTTGATTCCTTTTCTACATCCTGTTCACAAAGACAAAGCTTGACTGTGAATGGAAAACAATGTCTTAAATACGACAGTTATGGTCTAAGCTTCTTTTGCTGGCGTACACAGGGAGAAAAAAGATACTGGAAGCTCGGATGCTCTGGGATGGTTCCAATGTACACTAGTGATAAATCCAAGCTAGAAAATAAATTTGGACAGAGAAAACAGGCTCTGTTCAATTTTCTCTCATCTGTTTAATTCCTGGCACATAGCTCTGGGTCATGGGAAGGTTCTGGTGGGCTGCTGTCATTGTCTCCCCCAAAACAAGAGGGGTGTGTGTGTATGCATGTTTGGGAGGAATGAAAGTGAGGAGATTTGGGCGACATATCCTGGTCTAAATTTTCATAAAATTACCAATTTAAATTGAAATGTAATTATCCTAACTGGCATCTTTTTGGCAGCAGCTTAAAAAAAAATCCCTCAGCTTTACTGTACCCAGCAAAAGCCCAGAGGAGTCCTGACACTGGCCTTTAATCAAAAGCTGAAAAGACACAAAAGCTTTCAGATAATCTATGCCAAGCTATCTTGGACAGCACAGAATTGCCTGGAGCACCCTTCTGGTGGCATTTAAAACACCTGGTGCCCCTAGAAAAAAAAAACTACATCTGCGTCTGCAATTTCTCCTTCTGTAATTCCCTTAAATCTCTATCTCAACCGATTCTTCTATCTTTAAAAGTAGGGATGCTGCAGTGTCAGTAAAATAAAGCAATTTTATTTACCCAGAGAATGATACTTGTCATTGGCTATGCCTGGAGGTGACAGACTCAGGTGCCCATCTGCACAAATGCTTCCTCACTGTTTATTTCATGTGGATTAATATAATTAAACTATCATTGTGCTCACTGATTCAGCTCAAATTTTAATTTGATAATTGGGGAAAAGGTGTGCATTGGAAATGGAGGCAATTAATTGACACTTTAAATGCACTTGAACAGAAATAATTTAAGTTACACTATACTTAGTGGTGACTTATAATGTTGTGTTTATGCATATTCTTTCCTTTGGCGCCTAATGGATAGAGGTAAATAATGTTACTCATCCTAATTCTTTTTGATATTGGCAGTCTATTCTGCAATTTTAAAATATTTTCCCTGCCACAGACAATTCCCTTCATTTTGTAGTCACTGGCTTCTCTAAAATAAAGACATCCTCACTTTGAACAACAATCTAATCATTCATAACTAGTCTCACATATATGCAACGTAATTATGCAGATTGTCACACAATTTTGTCCATAGACAGCCTGATTCTCATTCTAACAAACATCTTGCACAGAGAAATAATGAGAATAACAAAGACATAATTTCTCAACTTATAATGCCCGTCTTTCCCAGGACTTGGAAAGAAAAATAGCTGGTTCAGTACTTAAGTTTTCTCCAATACTAGTTTTACTTTGATATTTTCCAAGGGAATTTATATATTTTGGTGAACTCACAGAAACTTAAGAAGGAAGCATATTTATGGATAAAGAAATTTTTTGGTGTTAATTATCTTCCATTTGGAAATGAATAATGCTTTCTTATTTTTTAAGAATTTAAAAACAAAAGCTAGTTTCTTTGAGCAGCTTGCAAAATCTTGTCAATTTGACTAGAGCTCTTCTATTCATGGGGTCTGATACACTTTTTAATCAAAACTGAAACAAATTCAATTTTCCAAAATGTTAACGACCACAAGTTATACCTGTAGTAAATAAAGTTACTTGGTAAGAATTATGAGTTGTTTGTACAGAAGCCCTGAGAGGGCTTCTTCTTAATATAAAGTCTTGGAACAACCATTTTGCCTTTTAGATGAAAACTTATGCTCTTGCTTGAATCTATTCAATAATTTTAATATTCAGTGTAACCATGGATGAACCTAAAAAAGTTCTGGCAGGTCATTTCAGTTAAGCAGCCACACTCTTTTTATTAAAGCTGGAAACCTCATTAAAATAGGCTCTGTGAAGATTTTGTAAACTCTAGCTTTAAATTAAGCTTAGCAATATGCTCCAAAAATCTTTTCATATAAATGTGGTTTGGGGGGCATTTTTAAGTTTCTGAAAGTAAGAACTGCTAAAGAGCCAAAAGGCAGGAAACAAAGAAAACAAACAAAGAACAGACGAAGTGCACACACAGCGCACATAGTTATGTTCATAACTGTGGGTGACCCCAAAGCAAACCATTTCTCCTATCTTTTTCCCCATTATCTACTTATACACAAAATCATCCAAAAACATATTTGCCGAATCAATTAGTTTAATAGCTACGAAGAAAGAAAAGCATAATCTTAAACATAGCCTTTAACCATACTTAAAGGGCACCCTTAGTTACTGAGCAGAATTGCAGTCTTCTGAAAGTTCAGAGAATTTTAAAGAGAGATAAGCACTGCTAGATCACTTGATCTGATAACCCAGCAACAGCAAAAGAGATTAGGGGCCAGAGATTAATGACTATGAAAATCCAACAACTAGTTAGTGACAGAGACCAGGATTATAAAACAGATCTGTGGGCTCCCAGCTGAATACTAATTCTATGTGGAATTGTTGATTACTTCAGCATTCCTGGATGAAATGCTGTCAGTTCAACAAACAGTCTGATATCTAGATTAGTAAATCCATTCATAATTAGGACAATTTTTATTGTTTTGTTTCTTTCAGAAAAACCACATTTTTACAAATCTAGATTCTTACTTTTTAAAATATCCTCATTTTCATCAATTCAGTAAACATAAGAGCATTGATACACTGCTGTTAATATTCTTCAAAATTTGAAATAATCAACAATCTTTTTTCTGATTCTATGTTATTTGTTAATTAATCCACAGAAAGATCTTTCTCTTTTTAAATTTTTTTAAAATTTATTTTTAGTTGGAGGATAATTACTTTACAATGTTTTGTTGGTTTCTGCTGTATAACAAGATAAATCAGCTATAAGTATATATATATTCTCTCCCTCTTGAGCCTTCCACCTGCCTCCACCCCACATCCCACCCATCTAGGTCGTCACAGAGCACCGGCAGAGTTCCCTGTGACAAAGATTCTTCTCTTTATCTTCAGCATTTTCTTTCCAATATTGAGAACATTTTTTGAAAACTTCTTAATTACATAGAAGTGCTATTTAAATAAGTGAAGATATAAACCCTTAACTCACAAATAATGGCTAGTTAATAGGTCATTTTCCCTTGGTTCAGGCTCAATATCTTATTCAAACACTTTTTCTTTAAAAAAAGTGGAGTATCAAGTCAAATGGCCAACATATTTTGTTGATGCTTATTTAAAAGGCAAAGGACATCTCTCAAGAAGGAAACCCCAAATTCCTTAATTTGATTTAGGTCAATTCAACAGAATTAGTGTCTAGTCTTGGTTTGGATTTATAGAAAAAAACATTTTTGATGAAGTTACTTATTGCAAACTGGCCAAGCAATTCATATACATATGCAAACCATTCAAGAAAGGTACAAGATAGAAATGAAAGTGATTAAATGGACTGTACTAGTCCCAATGGGTGTTAAACTGATAGTTTCTTGTCTGTGGAATAATTGACTGTATTTTGCATTTTAAATGTTTTTTTTTTCAGACTAAATATCAAAATAAATTGTGTGAGGAATGTAACTTCTGGTTCTGCTAAATAAACACTTTTTTCTGTGACCACTATTTGACAAAAATAGTATCAGGTAAATAAAACACAGTGAGTTTATTAAGAAACTATAGCCTAACAGTAGTAAACATGATTAGGATGAAAACTAAAAGCTAGGTCCCTCATACTGTATGGGCATATTTGAGTAGGATATTTTCAAGCTGTGGATATTTGGAAATGAGTAAGGGATAGGTAGAATATATAAATTCAGTGCCTAGAATAAGACATAATGGTACTGAACAACCCACACATTACCTGTTGATATCAGTAATAGTTTGAGGGGGTATTTAGAATTTTTTTTCCCAATACTGCAACATATGGTAGTTACATAGAACTCCTAGTTTTATTTACAAAATTATTTCTTTCACTTCGAAAAAAAAAAAAAAAAGACTGATATATTCAGCAAATTGTGATCTCAATTTTCAATGTGAAAATAACCTGAAGGTAAGTTGAAACAACTCACTGTGGCCACTACAAAAAAGTTGGCAATCATGTAAACATTCCCCTAATTTTCAAAACCTAACTTTTAAACAACAGCTTTTACTTTGTTATACTATCTTCTCCCCTCTCTGTGTATTGCCGTTGGCCTGCTGTTTTATAGGCTTTCCAAGTGTGCAGGAAATTCAGTTGAGTTAGCAGTTTTGTTTTAATATATTCCTGGAAATTTTATCTTCAGCAGTTCTGCATGCTTTCAGCAAGTGGCTAAAATGGATGCAGGTTTTCTAAATCTGGTGAGGTCAGAATGAATAGCACCATTGGCTGCAAGAAAAAAATCATGTAACAGCAGGTTGAGATGGCACCTCAGAAATGCACGTGTGCTAATTTGCCATCTTCCTCTGAATTTTAGTCTCTTTGTCATAAAATCAGAGGGAAGATTTCAGGCACTGAAGCTGCCATGCCACTTCTGAAAGTCTTAATAACTGCACTGACAGCTCAGAGGCCTATTAAACCAAGAGGTGCCATTCCTGCTTGACTCCTTTCCTAAAGCACTGCCAGCGGCAAAGACAGGTGCTTCAGACAGCGTCATACAGTGAGTGGTGGAACCTCTCTGATCAAGTGTTTGTCCATTTACCAGCTTTTTCTGTGGTCATCAGATTATACATGCTGTCTCAAGTGTGTCTTAACAGAATGAATGCCTGGGGAAGAATTGGGAGAGTAGAATTGACATATATACACTATCATGTGTAAAACAGACAGCTAGTGGGAAGCTGCTGTATAACGCAGGGAGCTCAGCTCAGTGCTCTGTGATGAGCTAGAGGGTAAGCATGGGCTGGGACAGAGGCACAAGAGGGAGGGGATATATGTGTGTGTATATATATATATATCTGATTCATTTTGTTGTAATGTAGGAGACCCAGGTTGCCTCCCTGGGTTGGAAAGATCCCTGGAGAAGAAAATGGCTACCCACTCCAATATTCTTGCCTGGAGAATTCCATGGACAGAGAAGCCTGGGGTCCTTGGGATTGGAAAGGGTCATGTCTGACTGAGAAACTAGCACTTTCATAGCTGATTCACTTTGTTGTATAGCAAAAACTAACACAACTTGTAAAACAATTATACTCTAATAAAATATAAAGTTAAAAACAAGAATGAATGCACGGGTAGCACTCACTCTGCAGTCTGCAAGCTGAATTGAGATATTGTGTGTGCTTCACTCTAATTTCAGTGTTCAGTGTCCAGCTGCGAGCTGATGTGACTTTCTACAACACCTCAAGTAATGAGAACCATCTCTGCCTTAGAGTCTCCACAAGAAATTGCTAGTACAATTTCCAGACTGATGATGAGGTCAACTCTCACTGAGGAATCAGCCTTTCCTCTGTCCAGGGCCACCTCACTATAGAACATCCATCTGCTAGAATACTGACTTTTATTTATCAGATGGGACATGTCTTGGGCATATCATTAGAAGAAAGGTACCCATAGTTTCCACTTCAGTTAAAAGTCTGCAGAGCTGAAACTGACTTTCAATTTAAATTGTATTCCCAAAGAGTTTAGATTTTAGTACGTTTTGTTTGAGACTGAGAGGCAGAGAACTCTGAGATAAAAACTGTTGTTTTATGTGTTAATAAGGATAAGAATGGTTTTTCTGGAGCTAATAGTGCTCCTCTGAATCACTGTCTTATTTACAGTGGAGGAATGTCGTAGATATCATATTTCATCAGCCATGATGGCTTGATTATGTTCCGTGAATAATTGCAATATATCTTTTCATCTCCCTTTTGTTATAGGAAACCTTTATAGTAAAGGCTTTTAAATATGCAGTGGGAGTGTGTAATTCAAGTATCAAGTCTAATGAGAAATTGTTTTGGCAAGTTCAGAACCCTCTCGAAATTCATGGGTTTGGAGTTTCATATCTAATTGGAAACTTTTAATGTTGGAATAGGCTTGCTATTAGGAAAACAGTGTAAATCTTTTAAGCAAGGGGTTGGGGGGTACGCTTTAAGAAATAGTAGGATTCTGTGACAATCAAATTATGTTTATTTAAAAACAAAAACTCCTGTGTTCTGATGTCTTAATATAAAGAGAGTCAAAATTACATACACGGCTACAAGAATTATAAGGCTTGAAAAATTGCTTGTGCAAAAGACTCTGCTGCTGCTGCTAAGTCGTTTCAGTCGTGTCCGACTCTGTGTGACCCCATAGATGGCAGCCCACCAGGCTCCCCCGTCCCTGGGATTCTCCAGGCAAGAACACTGGAGTGGGTTGCCATTTCCTTCTCCAGTGCATGAAAGTGAAAAGTGAAAGTGAAGTCCCTGTCGTGTCTGACTCCTAGCGACACCATGGACTGCAGCCTACCAGGCTCCTCCTTTCATGGGATTTTCCAGGCAAGAGTACTGGAGTGGGGTGCCATTGCCTTCTCCAAAAGACTCTGAGTTGAGCCAAATAATTAAAAAATACCTTGAGCGTATTAGAGGTGTAATGGAGATTCTGGTCAACATGTTACCATTTGTTAGAAATTTTTTCTCAAGAGTATGTGACAGCCGTGTAAAGATCTAATTCAGGTTTCTACCTTCCTAACTTAGCCCTGTCCTGAAATCACTAGCTGCTGCTTTCCTAGGTTTTCCAGTGATGAGAACAACCTTCTCTCCTTTTTTGAAATTTTTTTCTAGTTCTCACATTTGAACTTTCATCTGTACCATAAAATAGGCAGACTGGTTATGCCAAGTGGTCAAACAAAACAAAACCAAAAATCCCTAGAACATCTATCCTCTGTTTCTCTGAAGTTTCTGCATGTTCAGTGCAAATGACTCCCATATGGTTTAACCTTAGTGACCATATTATGTCTATTGAGTTGGAAGAATGCCTTCTAAACATTAAGCTTAGAAGGAAGTTGCTAATATAAAACATTATAATGTACAGATAAAGTTAGTTTTAAAAACTTGCTTCTTGTCAGGAACAAGCAAAAAATGCTTTCGCAGCATGTGCCAAATAGGGTTTTTGGAAAAATAGGTCTCAAAGATGGAAATAATTAAAAAGAAAGTCTTGAGTGGGGTGGCTCCCTGGTTATATAAACATATACTTGATGTCCATTTTGGAGTCTCATGTTTTAATTTTGATCAAGTTTAATTTATCTGTTTTTGTACATGATCAAGCATTTTACATCCTACCAAGATATATTTACCAATCTCATGAACACAAGGACTTTTCCCCCTTATTTCTTTTAGGAGTTTTTTTACTTTTGATACTGGGTAGTAGAAATCATTTTGGATTAAGTGTTGAATATAGTGTTGATATGGATCAATGTTCACTTCCCTAAATAAATATCCAGCTATTGCAGTGTTATTTTGGAAAAGAAATTTTATTCCCTCATTGAGAAGCCTTTATACTATTTTTTAAAAATCATTTGGCCAGTTATGTTTGGATCTATTTTTGAACTCTGTCCTCTTCCATTTATCTATATCTACATTTTTCTGCAAGATTACATTCTCATGATTACTATATATTTATAGTAAGTCATTAAATTAGAACATTGAAGTTCTCCAATTTCCCCCTGTTTTTAAAAAATTGCTTTGGATATTCCTGTTTATTTGCATTTTCATAAAAGAATTATAACCAACTTATCAACTTCTGCAAAAACATGCTAGGATTTTGGTTGGGATTGCACTGAAATTATAAATTTGGAGAAAGAAAATTTCTTAACAATGCAAATGTAACCAGATACAATTAGCAAAATCACAATATTAACATTAATATAACATTAGCTCATTTATGGGAGAAGGCAATGGCACCCCACTCCAGTACTCTTGCCTAGAAAATCCCATGGATGGAGGAGCCTGGTAGGCTGCAGTCCATAGGGTCGCTAAGAGTCATTTTATGAAGAGAAGAGACACGACTGAGTGACTTCACTTTCACTTTTCACTTTCCTCCATTGGAGAAGAAAATGGCAACCCACTCCAGTGTTCTTGCCTGGAGAATCCCAGGAACATCAGAGCCTGGTGGGCTGCCGTCTATGGGGTCTCACAGAGTTGGACACGACTGAAGTGACTTAGCAGCAGCTCATTTACAGACCTTACTCAAATTTTATCAATTGCTCTATTAATCTTTTCTTTCTGGACCTTGATCTATCCAAGGTCACACATTGCAGTTCATTGTTCTGTCTCAGTCTCTTCTCTGGAAGAGCCTCAGTCTTTCTTTGCCATTTGTGTCCTTGACTCATTTGGAGAGTATTGGCCGATTATTTTGTAGACCATCTCCCAATTTTGGTTTGTCTGATGATGCCTTGCCTGGAGAATCCCATGGACAGAGGAGCCTGGTGGGCTGCAGTCCATGGGGTCGTGAAGAGTCGGATACGACTGAGCGACTTCACTTTCCCTTTTCCCTTTCATGCACTGGAGAAGGAAATGGCAGCCCACTCCAGTGTTCTTGCCTGGAGAATCCCAGGGACGGCAGAGCCTGGTGGGCTGCCGTCTATGGGGTCGCACAGAGTCGGTCACGACTGAAGCGACTTAGCAGCAGTAGCAGCAGCAGATGATGCCTTGTGATTAGATTCAGATCATTCATTTTCAGAAAGAAAACCTTAGGAGTCATGCTGTATGAAATAGAGGCTGTCTATCTGTTTACTTGGAGAAGGCAATGGCACCCCACTCCAGTACTCTTGCCTGGAAAATCCCATGGATGGAAGAGCCTGATAGGCTGCAGTATATGGGGTTGCTAAGGGTCGGACATGACTGAGCGAATTCACTTTCAATTTTCACTTTCATGTCTTGGAGAGGGAAATGGCAACCCACCTCAGTGTTCTTGCCTGGAGAATCCCAGGGACGGGGGAGCCTGGTGGGCTGCCATCTATGGGGTTGCACAGAGTTGGACACGACTGAAGTGACTTAGCAGCAGCATCTCTTTACTAGTGATATTAACTCGATCACTTGGTAAGGGTGGTGTCTCTCATTTTCTTTACTATAAAGTTACCTTTTTTCTTTTCTTTAAATTAATAGATTTGTTGTAGGGGATATCTTCCTTTAGATTAGATGTGTTTTGTTAATACACTTTCAAAATTGCTGACCCTTTATTCTCTATTTCTTTTAAGCCTATCCAGTGGATTTTTTATTTCTAATATTGAAATTTTTGATTCTAAGTTTTCCAGTTTTCAGGATCTGCAGAGGTATCTTATGCTTTCATTCACTATAAGTCTCATTCTTTCTGTCACTGGGCATAATTATAACTGCTTCTTTCAAGTTCTCGTCTAATAATTCCAACAGCTGTTAACCTTGGGGTTGGCATCTGTTTGTAGTTTTTTCTCTGGAGACTGGATCAGATTTTCCTGGTTATTTATATGTGAATAATATTGGACTGTATCCTGGACATTCTAAATATTAGGCTGTGGAGAATCTGGATTCTGTTAGATTGCTCCAAGAAGTGTTGATGCTTTTGTTTTAGCAGGCAATTAACATAGTTAGACTCAAAGTGCAAATAGGCATGTCTGTGGTGGGTGGCTGCTTAGATCTCAGATCAGTTTCTTGAACCATAGCTCTGTGTAGCTTTCCATTTTCCCCATTCAACATGTGGTTCAGTGGTCAGCCAGAGACTTGGGCTGAGTTTACACGTAGACATTAAAACAGTCTTTCCCTGGCTCTCTCCTCTCTAATTCCCACTTTCTGGTAACTGGCTGCTCTGTATTTCTTGCCCTGTTTCCTTAGTCAGTAAGCTAGTGGGCTTTCTAGCCATGGTGGAATCCTCCCTGCACCACTGCCACTGTTACTGAGACTGCCTTAGGACAGAACTGCAAAAAAAAGAAAAAGTGTAATTCAATCTATGTGACAGCTTTTCCCAAGTTTTATATCTACTCCCAAATCTCCCTATGGTATTTCAGTCACTAGAACTCTCAGATAGTTATGACTATAATTTTCCCAGTTCACAAGGACTTTATTTTTATAGGAGGATTGCTTTGTTGGATGGTCATTTCTCCATTACCTTGGAGACTTCAGAGATGTGTTGGGGGGACTTACCTGGCAGTCCAGTGGTTAAGACTTCGCCTTCCAATGCAAAGAGTATGGATGCAATCTTAGCATGTGGGAGCTAAGATCTCACATACCTCATGGCCAAAAATCCAAAACATAGAACAAAAGCAATATTGTAACAAATTCAGTAAAGACTTAAAAAAAATGGTCCACATCAAAAAAAAAAAAAAAAAAAAAAGGTTGGGTACTAGATTATGCTAGTGAAAGACGTTGTCTTAGTTAGGGTAGATATCAGGAATAAAGGCAAAGGAGTAAAGGAAATATATACCCATTTCAATGCAGAGTTCCAAAGAACAACAAGGAGATAGGAAAGACTTCCTCAGTGATCAATGCGAAGTAATAGAGGAAAGCAATAGAATAGGAAAGACTAGAGATCTCTTCAAAAAAATTAGAAATACCAAGGGAACATTTCATGCAAAAATGGGCACAATAAAGGACAGAAATGTTATGGACCTAACAGAAGCAGAAGATATTAGAAAGAGGGGGCAAGAATACACAGAAGACTGATACACAAAAGAAAATCACAACACAGATAATCACGATGGTGTGATCACTCACCTAGAGCCAGACATCCTGGAATGTGAAGTCAAGTGGGCCTTAGGAAGCATTACTATGAACAAAGCTAGTGGAGGTGATGGAATTCCAGTTGAGTTATTTAGATCCTTAAAGATGATGCTATAAAAGTGCTGCACTCAATATGCCAACAAATTTGCAAAACTAAGCAGTGGCCACAGGACTGCAAAAGGTCAGTTTTCATTAAATCCATAAGAAAGATAATGCTAAAGAATGTTCAAATACACAATTGCACTCATCCCAACGCTAGCAAAGTTATACTCAAAATTCTCCAAGCCAGGCTTCAACATTATGTGAACCATGAACTTCCAAATGTTCAAGGTGGATTTAGAAAAGGCAGAAGAACCACAGATCAAATTGCCAACATCTGTTGGGTCATCGAAAAAGTGAGAGAGTTCCAGAAAAACATCTATTTCTGCTTTATTGACTTCTCCAAAGCCTTTGATTATGTAGATCACAACAAACTGTGGAAAATTCTGAAAGAGATGGGAATATTGGACCACCTGACCTGCCTCCTGAGAAATCTGTGTGCAAGTCAAGAAGCAACAATTAGAATTGGATATGGAACAATAGACTGGTTCCAATCAGGAAAGGAGTATGTCAAGGCTGTGTATTGTCATCCTGCTTATTTAACTTATATGCAGAGTCATCATGAGAAACTCTGGGCTGAATGAAGCATAAGCTGGAATCAAGATTGCCAGGAGAAATATCAATAACCTCAGATACTCAGATGACACCACCCTTATGGCAGAAAGCAAAGAAGAATTAAAGAGCCTCTTGATGAAAGTGAAAGCGGAGAGTGAAAAAGTTGGCTTAAAACTCAACATTCAGAAAACTAAGATAATGGCATCTGGTCCCATCACTTCATGGCAAATAGATAGGGAAACAGTGGAAACAGTGAGAGACTTTATTTTTGAGTCTCCAAAATCACAGCAGATGGTGATTGCAGCCATGAAATTAAAAGACGCTTACTCCTTGGAAGAAAAGTTATGACCAACCTAGACAAAATATTAAAAAGCAGATACATTACTTTGCCAACAAAGGTCCATCTAGTCAAGGCCATGGTTTTCCCAGTAGTCACGTATGGATGTGAGAGTTGAACTATAAAGAAAGCTGAGCACCAGAGAATTAGTGCTTTTGAACTGTGGTGTTGGAGAAGACTCTTGAGAATCCCTTGGACAGAAAGGAGATCCATCCAGTCTATCCTAAAGGAAATCAGTCCTGAATATTCAATGGGAGGACTGATGCTGAAGCTGAAACTCCAATATTTTGGCCACCTGATGGGAAGAACTGACACATTTGAAAAGACCCTGATACTTGGAAAGATTGAAGGCAGGAGGAGAAGGGACCAACAGATGATGAAATGCTTGGATGGCATCATTAACTCAATGGACATAGTTTGAGTAAACTCTGGGAGTTGGTGATGGACAGGGAGGCCTGGTGTGCTGCAGTCCGTGGGGTCACAAAGAGTCGGACAAGACTGAGTGTCTGAACTTGAAACTCAAAGTACTTGAGGAGGAGACTTTCAGATAAAACATACTTTTATAACATAGCAGACTCCTTCTGAGAATCTCTAAGCTTGTAATGAACCATTTAATTTCTCCACCTTCTTCTGACTTCCTCATTCCACACTAGGTACTTAACAGCCTTGTTTACACCATGATACCTAAGTCCCTGGCCAGAGTTTTCTTTCTTTCTTTTTTTTTTTTCAATTTGGATCAGTTTTGAAGTCTTTATTGAATATGTATAATATTGCTTCTGTTTTGTGTTTTGATGTTTTTTTTTTTTTTTTTTTTTTGCTGCAAGGCATGTGGAATCTTAGCTTCCCCATCAGGGATCGAACCCTCACCCTCTGCATCAGAAGGCAAACTCACACCCTCTGGACTACCTGGGAAGTCCTCCTGGCCAGAGTTAAATGAGAAATAATTGAAAACCTCATCTGGTCTGGGCCCAATTCACTTGCTCGAAAATTAGGATCAAAAGAGTCCATCTCTCCAAAAGGGCTTGAATTCTACCAGTTATCGTGTCTCTCTCCTTTTTCTGCCATCATGTGAACTGAGCAGGACAAAAAGGCAGTGTGCCCAAAACCAGAGAGATAATGAAAGAGAAGTAGAGAGATAATGGAGAGAAGTAGAATCAAGGAGTGGTGAGAGAACAGTCCCAGGCTTCTCATGCACCTACCTTGCATCTGGCTGTATTATTTTCTATAACTACTCTTCGTGGTACTGTATCCTAATGAAAAGTTCACTCTTTCCTTAAGCTGGCTCCTGTAATTTGCAACCTTAAAAATCCTTACTGATTTGTATACTTTCTATAAAACAGGCATTGTGAAAAGGCTTATATAATGATGGTGATGGGATACACAGGACAAATATGTCACAGGATGTCAAGGGAGCAAGAAAAGGGTTACAATTTCTTAGCATTTAAAAAGAGATAATTTTAAAATTATTATGTTAAAATCACCATATAAGTCTTAGACAAAGATGCTAACAGTTAATCTGAGTGTAATCAGAAAATAGAAGCAAAATATATTATAAGCTATATATTTCCTCCTTTATTTAAGTAAAAGTTAAATAAGATAATGATAACTCTGGCAATATTTGTGTCTCATCCTGGTACTCATTCCCTACTTCAGGGTCAATCCCATTACTGTAATTAAGTTTCTGCTTAATTAATTTTATTTCTGTACTTATAAAAAGAAACATTTTTTTTTTCCTGGATGTTCTGTTTTTCCAATTAGATAATGACTAAGAAATCAACTGCTTAACAAAAGTTAAAGTAATATGATTTGAACATGAATTACACACTAACAGAAAGACCTAATGAGTCAGATGAGAAATCAGAACCTATCTTCCCATGCCCCAGATAAACAAATAAATCTCAGCAAAAGCAAATCTTGGGATCCTTTGGATTTGTCAAACATTTCATGGATCTTCCAAAACATTTTGGCAGGATAATTCCCTAAAATGATTCATTATCTGTCAATTCATATTTCAGTGTCACTTAATATTTGTTGAATATTCACAACATGCTAGCACTGCACAGCTGCTGAGAACACGCTTCCCTGTCTCTCAACCTCACACTGCAAGTTTTTTTTTTTCTCAAAATGAAAACATAACATATATTTTAAATTTTGTGGAAAGAATACAAGAAAATTGGTATAAAAACAGAGCAGCACACACACCCTTCAAGAATTAATCTTCATACCACTATTAGGATGATAACTATTGGTTCTAAAAGCACAAAACTGTTCCCCTTATATCTATTATATATTCCCATTATTTTTATTTATGTATATAAACTTACATACATATATCCATATATATCAGGAAATATAATTTTATATTACTTTTAAATATCTACATATATTATTAATACTACCACTATTCAATAAAATACTGCTTTAGCTACAATCTAATTTTTGTCCATGACCTACTTTTTAAAAATACCCATGTATAAATAGAGACGCATGAGCATTCCCCATATATAAGTATATATATGGGTCTTTCCATTTCTTAACAAATAAGAAAATTTCCTCTTACTTGTTCCTTTTTTATATTTTATTCCTAATTTGAAAATTATTGCATACATACTTCTATACTATTTTGGTTCCCATAAAGGAAGTTCTTAATCTCCATTTGCCCCATAAATCAACAGGCTCCAATCCTTCATTTCATTTAAGGATCTGCTTCAAGAGGCCTCCTCACATCATATATGAAAAATAATATTTACATAACTTCTGGCCACACTCTCGTTTCTTAGACTTTATTTCTCTTCTCTGAGATATTGGATTGTTTTGTTTATTGTTTCTTTCTACCCACTGTAACATAAAGTCCATAAAACCAAGACTTTATTTTTATTCTTTTTTGTACTTATATAAATTACAATATGTGTAGCACTTGTTGGTATGTCACAAAGATTGTTGAATTAATGAATGAATTCTCCAAGAAAAAGTATTGGTTTCCTCTTTATTCGAATCTTAATTTCAAACTAGAACTCAGTTTGCAAATTGGGCTATGTGTTGTCTTCTGTGCTGTGCTAAGTTGCTTAGTTGCGTCAGACTATTTGAGACCTCATGCACTGTAGCCCACTAGCCTCATCTATCCATAGTGTTCTCCAGCTCAAAGAATACTGGAATGTGTTGCAATTTCCTACTCCAGGGGATCTTCCCAAGCCAGGGATTGAACCCAGGTCTCCTGCATTGCAGGCAGATTCCTTACAGACTGAGCCACCAGCAAAACACAGCCATCTCATTTTTTCCCTCTTCCTTTTGAATTTAAGATGTGTTCCTTTTTGTCCAATCTTCCCTCCATCCTGATTATACAGGGCAAGTATATTGTTTATATGTATGCAAACATCTCCTGGTTTTTTTTTTTTTCTGGTGGAAATATTCCTTAATCAGTTTTTTTTTTTTCCTTTTATACTCAGTTTCATCACCAAGACTTTTTATAAGAATGTACACAGTGAATGTTGAGAGTATAAGGTAAATAAAATGAATTTCCTTGCACAAATGTTTAGAGTCAACAGTTTGGATATTTTCATGCTGATTTTGCTGTAGATTCTCTAATATTTTGATGAATTCTGAGAAGCTTCAATTAAGAGAAAATATAAAAACACAAAAGTTTGAAAACTGCTCATATAAAAATCTCTTTTGAGATGAATGAATGATAATATTTTGTTACATTTCACTGACCTGAAAGATAACAAGGGGATTTAGCAATATAATTAACTATTAACTGTGTCATTAGGGTTATTTTTTCATAAGGAAAGTAGAGACTCTTAAGAGCATGAAACCTACAAGAAGGCTAGAATGTTGGCTTTGGGAACAAATACGATTGTCACTGCAGTGATTTTGTGAGATATATTAATCACTGATTCAGTATGGCTCCAGAATATCCATCCCATTCCAGTTAATTAACGGTAAAGGGAAATGATTCTGATGAGCATCATAAATATTCAGTAATAGCCCAAACGGCTTCCTGACTCTCTTTTTTGTACTTGTTTGGAATTTTCTTTCATATTTTCAAAGAGGGAAAGTGTGGAAAATAACCTTCTTGACTGAAGTTGTGTGTTTTCTGAAGTTAGGAATATAAATCATATTACCTAGAGGTTTAGAAAAGATTATCTGTTTTCTCTAAGGAGTACAGAAGAATGATGAAAGGTTATAGTAATGATATCAACACAGTTTTGTTTTTCTAAGAAGAGAGTACTACTTCCCACAGCAAGTTTTTTTTTTCTTTTTGCAGACAGAAACAAAATGATGGTAGTTACTATTATTATCTGAATAATACCTGGCTATTTAAAAAAATTAATTTCTTGACTTAAAAATCTATGTGATAAGTCACCATTTGACCATGGATAAATATTGCTGCTGTGTATTTTCATGACACCTTATGCATACTCAAATCTCAGCATCTTCCTTATTGAATTGCATTGATTTGTTTATGGGTTTCCTCCTCATTAGACCACATGCTTTCAGAGAGCAGGGTTAGGTTTCCTTCCAGATACCTAACTAAGAATGTGCAATTAAATGATAATTTTTATCCCAGACTTTTAACTTCTTAAGTTTCTCCAAGATATTTGTAAGCATAACCAACTGTTTATGTATCAGTGACGATGTTTCTAAAATAACCTAGACAGTATACTGTATTGATGTTTTTCTTTCTGGCTTACTTCACTCTGTATAATCGGCTCCAGCGTCATCCACCTCATTAAAACTGATTCAAATGTATTCTTTTTAATAGCTGAGTAATACTCCATTGTGTGGAATTTTGAGGAAACCAGAATTGAAAGAGACACGTGTACCCCAATGTTCATCGCGGCACTGTTTGTAATAGCCAGGACATGGAAGCAACCTAGATGTCCATCAGCAGATGAATGGATAAGAAAGCTGTGGTACATATACACAATGGAGTATTACTCAGCTATTAAAAAGAATACATTTGAATCAGTTTTAATGAGGTGGATGACGCTGGAGCCGATTATACAGAGTGAAGTAAGCCAGAAAGAAAAACATCAATACAGTATACTTACACATATATATGGAATTTAGAATGATGGTAATGATAAACCTGTACGCAAGACAGCAAAAGAGACACAGTTGTATAGAATGGCCTTTTGGACTCTGTGGGAGAGGGAGAGGGTGGGATGGGTTGGCAGAGTGGCAATGTAACATGTGTGATATCATAAGCGAAACGAATTGCCAGTCCAGGTTTGATGCAGGATGCAGGATGCAGGATGCTAGGGACTGATGCATGGGGATAATCCAGAGAGAGGGTGTGGGGTGGGAGGGTGGAGGTGGGTGTCGGGATTGGGAGTTCATGTACACTCATGGCTAATTCATGTCAATGTGTAACAAAACGAATACAGTATTGTAAAGCAAAACAAACTAAAAAATAAAAATTAATTAAAAATAAAAATAAAATAAAATAACCTAGACATATCCTCCAGTATACCTGTAATGTAAGATAAACAAGGGGCTTCCCAGATGGCTCATGGTAAAGAATCTGCCTGCCAATGCAGGAGATGAAGCAGATGCAGATTCAATCCCTGGGTTGAGAACATCCTCTGGAGGCGGAAATGGCAACCCAGCCCAGTATTCTTGCCTGGAAAATTTCATGGGCAGAGAAGCAGGGCAGGCTACAGTCCATAGGGTCACAAAGAGTTGGGCAAGAAGTAGCAACACTGCACGCACCCACACACCTTTGTTTTACTGGTGGTGCACTGCGGCAGCAACAGCAAGATAAGAAAATAACATGGGATTTAATTTTCTCTTCATTTTCACGACACTATTAGAAAGAGTATTGGGCTGGAGTTTTAAAAAAATGTAGTTTCTACTTTCCCTTTTGTGAACTGCTATTCAGTTGTAGAAAATCAGCAAGCTTCTGTCGGTTAGCCCTTAAAGACTGGAAAGGGGGAAGGGTGGTGGAAATCGTCTCTATGGTCCTGTTCAATTTCACCATCTCAGACTCAAATTTAATTTCTTAGTTATTGTCCATAAACTGTTGCATCTGAATCCTCACCACTCCATCACAATAGATAATCTATGTCCCAATTACCTCTCTGACAACTTTACTTTATCATGACCTTAGAAACCACTGGCTCTGATAGATAATAATGATAACAATAACAGCAATCATAAGTTACCTCAATCTGTATTTCATTTTGTTTCTATAAATTACATTTCGTTGGCTTTGCAAAATTAAATGGGGTAATTATACCTGTGATTTAAAGCAGAAACTCAAAAATGAGAGCTCAATATTAGTGCTATTAAGAGCTACTATTTATTGATTGCTTATGTGGTAAGGAAAATGAAGTGACTTTCATATTTTTACCCTCCCAATAACTGGTTTGAGGTAGGTTTTTGTTGTCTTATTGTTCCAGCTATGTTGTTGGAAACCAAGTCTTAGAGAAGGACAATCATTAGCTACAGGCTACATTCAAAAAATATTGAAGCTGTGATTAAATCTAACACTTGTTTTTTTCTTTTCTCAAATTAAAAAAGAAAAAAGAATATCAGGCGACATCCTAAATCTAAAAACATGTGTGTCACATGGGCAGCTAGAAGTCCATAGAATAAATGGATGTTTATAAAAACATCACATGGATTAAAAACTGAAAAGGAGTCAGTCATCCAAAATTTAAAGTATGAAAATAGAAAGCCTTTAAAAAGTGTACCTATTAAACAATAACTCCCCATTTCTCCCTCCACACAACCCAGGCAACTGCCATTCTACTTCCTGTTTTTAAGAGTTTGACCAATCTAAGGACTTCATGTAGGTAAAATCACATAGTGTTTGTCTTTTTGCAACTGGCTCATTTCACATAAAGGCTTCCCTGGTGGCTCAGAGGTTAAAGCATCTGCCTCCAATGTGGGAGACCTGGGTTCGATCCCTGGGTTGGGAAGATCCTCCGAGAAGGAAATGGCAATCCACTCCAGTATTCTTGCCTGGAGAATCCCATGGATGGAGAAGCCTAAAAGGTTACAGTCCACGGGGTCACAAAGAGTCGGACACGACTGAGCGACTTCACCTCACCTTCACCATTTCACATAATGTCTTCCAGACTCACCCAAGTTGCAGCATGTGTCAGAATTTCTTTTTAAGGCTGAATTCCACTGTATGTATGTACCACATTTTCCTTATTCATTCACCCAGTAATGGTGAAGGAATATTTTGAGTTGCTTCCACATTTTAACTGTTATAAATAATGCTGCTGTGAACTGAGGTATGCAAATATCTCTTTGGGGCTCTGCTTTTAATTCTTTTGAGTATATAGCATAGGTGGAATTCCTGGATCACATGGCAATTTTATTTTTATTTTTTCAAGGAATCACCATATACTTTTCCACAGTGGCTGCACCATTTTACATTCCTATGAACTGCGTACAAGCATTCTAGTTTTTCCACGTGGTCATCAACACTTTTTACTTTCTGTTTTGTTGATAGTAACCATTCAAATGGGTATGATGTGATATTTTTGCTTCCACATTTTAACTGTTATAAATAATGCTGCTGTGAACTGAGGTATGCAAATATCTCTTTGGGGCTCTGCTTTTAATTCTTTTGAGTATATAGCATAGGTGGAATTCCTGGATCACATGGCAATTTTATTTTTATTTTTTCAAGGAATCACCATATACTTTTCCACAGTGGCTGCACCATTTTACATTCCTATGAACTGCATACAAGCATTCTAGTTTTTCCACGTGGTCATCAACACTTTTTACTTTCTGTTTTGTTGATAGTAACCATTCAAATGGGTATGATGTGATATTTCATTGTAGTTTTGACTTGCATTTCCTTAATGATTAGTGATACAGAACATCCTTCTATGTGCTTAGTGGCCATTTGCATGTCTTCTTTGAAGAGATGTCTATTCAAGTTTTTTGCCAATATTGAATTGGGTCATTTGATTTTTTTTGTTGTTGAGTTTTAAAAGTTCTACCTATGTTCTGTATACTAATCCTTAATCAGAGATATAGTCTGTAAAAATATTTTCCATAATTGGCTAGCTAAATGCAGATGTTGAAGAGACAATCTTATATGTGGTTTCTGAACTAGAGAGGAATGCAGGGAGAGTATTTGAATGCAAATGCAGGAAATTGACAGCTTATGGTGCTCGGTGAATGATGCCACCAGATTCGTGGTCTCTGAAGGAGAATATTTAACTCTGGGACAAAAGACAGTCTCAGTCACTCAGAGCTTTGTGTAAGAAAAGTTTTATTAGAATGAAAAGGATAAAGAAAGCCTCAAGCAAAAGACATTGGAAGGGAGTAGCAGAGTACCCACCTTACTGGTTCAAGCAGGGCATTATATACTTTGCAAATGCTGAGTACAGATAAAAGGAACACTTCAAGGTTGTGAGAGTTCCATTAGGCCATTGCCCAAGTCATACATCTGAGATAACTTCAGTATAAGATTAGCCAGAAGAAATGAGTTCCAGGCAAGGTATTTCTGGGCCAGATATACTGTTGCTGAGAAACAGGTCCCCAGGCAAGATTTGTGACAATTATAATTATTAGCATAGAGTGTAAGAAAAGTATTTCCATGAGTAAGACATTGTGTTATGTAGTCATTATTCCAGACTCAAGAAAGGCCAGTTCTTGGGCAAGATACATTATTGCACAAGGCTTAAAGAAAGCATGAGCAAAAATGTTCACCTCTTCCTTAAAGGGCCCTAAGCTTTAACTCTCTTAAAATCAAGGCATAGTTAAGAGTGTGAAGGTGGGCCATCAGGAATGAGAAGCAGAGAAAAATGGAATCATTGACATGAGTGAAACTTCAACATTCAGAAAACTAAGATAATGGCATCTGGTCCCATCACTTCATGGCAAACAGATGGGGCAACAGTGGAAACAGTGGCTGACTTTACTTTTCAAGGCTCCAAAATCACTGCAGATGGTGACTGCAGACATAAAATTAAAAGACACTTACTCCTTGGAAGGAAAGTTATGACCAACCTAGACAGCATATTAAAAAGCAGAGACATCACTTTGTCAACAAAGGACCATCTAGTCAAGGCTATGGTTTTTCCAGTGTCTAGGTTTGATGCAGGATGCAGGATGCTTGGGACTGATGCACAGGGATAATCCAGAGAGAAGGTGTGGGGCGGGAGGGGGGAGGTGGGGGTTGGGATTGGGAGTTCATGTACACTCCTGGCTGATTCATGTCAATGTATAGCAAAATGAATACAGTATTGTAAAGCAAAACAAACATTTAAAAAAAAAAAGAAGCAAAAAAAAAAAAGTTCTGCTGTGTTCGTACTCATGCACTCACATACACTTACCATCAGTTGCAATCAATGTAATAAAGTAGCATCAAAAAAATACAACACTCCGTGGGATGAGTGATTTTCCCATGTAAGCCTGTCAGCAAAAAATAAAGCCAGTTTCCTATTAAAATCTGTAATGCTAAATAAACCATAAGCATTGTGAATAACAGTAAGTTCTCTTAAATGATTAACAAAGAAGTTAAATTTTTGGCTCACTGCTTGTTGTTTTAATCTATGCTTGCTATCATCATGAGGTCTACTCTAAGTTGCCTTAAGAATGACCTAACTCACTGGTTAAGTAAATTATGCCATTATAAATTATTAATACAATGGAATATCATGCAAGCATTTTAAAGAGACAGATACATATCTACTGACATAGAAAGGTGTTCATGATAAGATGTCTTAGGTTAGATTCCCAGGAAACATCTTCTGAGAAGGAGAGACATGTCCAGAATGTTTACTGAGGAGTAAAGGGCTAAGAAAGTAGGATTAGGTACAGGGAGAATCTGACCTGCAATGTAACTATAACTAAGACTGTAATTGATATTACTGAAAACTTTTACTAGGGTGATCCTTCTGAGTTCTACAGAATGTGGTAAAGTGGAGAAGCCTATTCCTGCATCATGTGGTCATTGGCCACGGTCTTCCTTGGGAGGGAACACTGGGCAAGGAGATTCTTTGTGCCTGGGATGATTCTTAATTTAAAGTAGAGCTAAAACTGTCAACAGCTAATATCCTGAGCCTCTATGAGTAAGTACTTTGGCCCTGATGAGGGATCTGGTCTGGGTCTCATACTATCCACTACAGTTCTCTCTTTGCAATGCTCAGGTCTTATTCAGTTCAGTTCAGTTCAGTTGCTCAGCCATGTCCAAATCTTTGTGACCCCATGAATCGCAGCACGCTAGGCCTCCCTGTCCATCACCAACTCCTGGAGTTCACCCAAACTCACGTCCATTAGGTTGGTGATGCCATCCAGCCATCTCATCCTCTGTTGTCCCCTTCTTCTCCTGCCCCCAATCCCTCCCAGCATCAGAGTCTTTTCTAATGAGTCAACTCTTCGCATGAGGTGGCCAACGTACTAGAGCTTCAGCTTCAGCATCATTCCTTCCAAAGAACACCCAGGGCTGATCTCCTATAGAATGGACTGGTTGGATCTCCTTGAAGTCCAAGGGACTCTCAAGAGTCTTCTCCAACACCACAGTTCAAAAGCATCAACTCTTCAGCACTCAGCTTTCTTCACAGTCCAACTCTCACATCCATACATGACCAATGGAAAAAATCATAGCCTTGACTAGACCGACCTTTGTTGGCAAAGTAATGTCTCTGCTTTTCAATATGCTATCTAGGTTGGTCATAACTTTTCTTCCAAGGAGTAAGTGTCTTTTAATTTCATGGCTGCAGTCACCATGTGCAGTGATTTTGGAGCCCCCCAAAATAAAGCCAGCCACTGTTTCAAACTGTTTCCCCATCTATTTCCCATGAAGTGATGGGACCAGATGCTATGATCTTTATTTTCTGAATGTTGAGTTTTAAGCCAACTTTTTCCACTTTCCTCTTTCACTTTCATCAAGAGACTTTTTAGTTCCTCTTCACTTTCTGCCATAAGGGTGGTGTCATCTGCATATCTGAGGTTATTGATATTTCTCCCGGCAATCTTGACTCCAGTTTGTGCTTCTTCCAGCCCAGCATTTCTCATGATGTATTCTGCATATAAGTTAAATAAGCAGGGTGACAATGTACAGCCTTGATGTACTCTTTTTCCTATTTGGAACCAGTCTGTTGTTCCATGTCCAGTTCTAACTGTTGCTTCCTAACCTGCATACAGGTTTCTCAAGAGGCATGTCAGATCTTATATTTGATGCTAATTTCACTCCATTCACATCTTCAAGATTATGACTCATCAAATGTCCTAGAAAAATTTACAAAAAAAAGAGGTAACAGGATAAATTACAGTCCTCAAAGAAGCAGTTGGTATATAGTTCAAGTTCTGATATAGGAAACTGTATGCAGCACTTTATCTGTGAGTGATCTCAGGGTTTACATCTATAATCATAAAGAGAGGAAAAACAAGATTAAGCAAAGGAAGAAGCTGGTTTATAAGATCACAGAGAATTCTGGGTCTTGGATGACCCTTCAGAATTGTCCAAATTAAGGCTAACAAGTCTGAGCATTTGCGTCTCATATTAGTGAGTCATTAACTATGGATTATACCCTGGAATGTGAGCATAAATTTCATAGCAGTTCAATGTGGCCAAGGGTAACTGCCAGTAAGGGGCATAGTCGTGAGTCATCAGAATGTTCTGAAGAGGGGATCTGGGCAGAGTACCACACCATCCACTATGTGTAACAATGACCATGACTGTGATGATGGTGATGATTATCGAAATAATAGCCAACACTTTCAGAGCACTTTGATGTGTCAACACTCTCCTAAGATCTTGTGTATAGTCCTTCATTGACTCCTCATAACAACTTTAAGAAATAGGTTCCATTATTATCTCTGTTTCCTGATGGAAAAGTTGAGACACGAAGAATTCAAGCATATCTTAAAGTTACACGGGTATTAAGTGAAGGAGTCAGGATTTAACCCAAGGAAGTCAGATTATATTGAATTTTAAAAAGATGAAATTAAAATAGAAAATACAAATGCATTTCCATCAAAAGCCTATGTGAATGTAGGGATGTAAATACACATTTATATCAGTAGCTGCACATGAAATATAAACATTTCAATAAATGTTTCATAAACATTTTATTTGAAATATACATATGTTTATATACATATATGTGTATACAATGAACCTTGAACAATGGGAGGCTTAGGGGCAGTGACATTCTGCACAGTAATTGTGTAGTACTGTAGTATTTACTATTGAAAAAAAAAAAAATCTGTGTTTAACTGGACCCAAACTGTTTAAATCTATGTTGTTCAAGGAACAACTGCATGTGTGTGTGAATGTGTGAATTTGTTGCACACAGTGTCACAGTTTGTAAACTGTTAAAGACCAGGATTGGGGGTTAAAATAAGGATTTTTAGTCATTAATTTCTGAACTTCTTTTACAATTAGAATATCTTATTTTTTCAAGGAGTCAACCAAAGCAGAATTATTATTTAAGTCCCACAATTCACGTTGCATCTATCACTCAGCCTCTGGTGCATCCTCCTTTATGTGATCCGTCCAGAGCAAAAATATATTTTAGATATTGGAAATTAATTTCTGAACTTCTTTTACAATTAGAATATCTTATTTTTTCAAGGAGTCAACCAAAGCAGAATTATTATTTAAGTCCCACAATTCACGTTGCATCTATCACTCAGCCTCTGGTGCATCCTCCTTTATGTGATCCGTCCAGAGCAAAAATATATTTTAGATATTGGAAAAAAATTGTTATCCCAGTTCCCCTATACTTTTATATTTTGATTTTAACTATTCTTTTTTTTTTTTTTTAATTTTATCAGACACTTTTATTTCAACTCTGAGTTTTCCACTTGCAGGGACTTTATGTATTTATGAACTCATGTATTTACAGCATGATTCACAAGTCTTCATCTTTCCACTTGAGCTAAGCTGTATATGAATATAGGTCATGTGAATTTAACTTCTTCAGCAGTGAGGGGATTGATTGCAACGCTGTCATAACGATCATGTCTTCTTCTCCATGGACTTTGGGTCTATTTAAGTGAGGGAGAGGGCCTTCTTTGCAGGGGCCCTGGGGCATTATTATTCATGACTCTCTGCAGAAGGAGAGGGGCTAAGGGGAGCTGTCAAGCACCAAGAGAGCATGTTGCAGCTTTCTGAGGTTGAGGGCTGGAGGAGAGCTGCAATCCATTTACAAACTCAAATGCCCATGTAATCAGAAACCTCCAAGTTTAGTACTTATCTACTTGACCTTGCTGACACCTCATTGGTGCAAGTTCCCATCTTCAAGAATTATGTACATTTGGTGTCTATGATCTCACTTCCTCCTCTCTCTTTTTTGCTACCTAAATTGTTACTCCTCATTTTCTGTGCTTTGCACTAAGCCCATTAATTTCCTTCTATGGAAGGTAGTAATCTATTGCCCTATCTCAGAGAAGGAAATGCTGAAGAAAAATGCAACTGGAAGAAGAGGAGGAGGAAAATACGAGCCTCCATGGTTAACTTGGAAGAGAGAGGATATCCAAGACCTTTTATGTCATTGAGATTTCAAAGCTAATAGTAGTAACTAATCACTTTGTAAAAAATCTTGCAAAGAAAGAATATAAATTATTGTAGCAGAAATCAATTTTGATAATTCTCTAGTCTATTTCATTTTACAGATGAGAAAAGAATGGTGGAAATATCAACTAAATTTAGTGCAGCCCTACAATCCTACAAGGAAGGGGTTTTGGAGTCTGTTTGATGTTGTTCAGTCGCTTAGTCATGTCCAATTCTTTGCAACCCCATGGACTATAGCATGCCAGGCTTCCATGTCTGGCACATGTATAAAATAAGATTGGGAGCATGTGTAGTCTGGAGCATGTATAAAATAGGATTTGGAGCTGACATAGAAGCTAGTAGAGTTATGTTCTCAGAGTGACCTTTGAGGTCTGAAATACATAGCCCACAAAGGCCTAAATCTATTCTCGGGGACACAGACTTTTGTGTTTGTCCACACCCTTCTGAGAAATTTCTTGTTGATAATGACACTGGGCTTCATCTTCCCAGATTAAAGGGTAATGTTAAAGAAAGCATCCTGTTCCACATGAATCTTTTCAATGCTGCACTGGAAAGAAACTTTCTTACTGAGGTTCCATCTTTGGGGTGAGAATGGGAGAAAAAGAATGAGAGGTAGGAGAGGCGAGAATAGGAGAGAAGAGATCTTTGCTTTGTGGAAAATTCTTTCTTGAGATGTTCCCTTAAAGAATGTTTATGAAATTCTAGTAACATAAATGGGAAGGAAATCCAAAAAAGAGGGGATATATATATATATATAGCTGATCCACTTTGCTATACAGCAGAAATTAACACAACATTGTAAAATAACTATAATCCAATAAAATTAATTTAAAAAGAGAAAGAAATGGCACTATGGCAGTCATATCCTAAGTCCAGCTTGTCCTTCCACCATGAACTTTGCCAGAAGATAATATGAGATCACTCCCCACTAATAATACACCTTATAGAAATGGCTGAACCTGTCTTGCATTGTGTTAGTTTCTAAACAGAATGTTATAAATATGGTTTAATAAAGAGTTATTGGGCTTCCTTGATAGCTCAGTTGGTAAAGAATCTGCCTGCAGTGCAGGAGACCCTGGTTTGATTCCTAGGTTGGGAAGATCCTCTGGAGATGGGATAGGCTACGCACTCCAGTGTTCTTGGGCTTCCCTTATGACTCAGCTGGTAAAAAAAAAAAAAAAAAATACCTGAAATGTGGGAGACCTGAGTTCGACCCCTGGTTTGGGAAGATCCCCTGGAGAAGGGAAAGGCTACCCACTGCAGTATTCTAGCATAGACAGTTCCATGGACTATACCCACAGGGTTGCAAAGAGTTGGACACGAGTGAGTGACTTTCACTTCCAAAGAGTTATTAGTTAAAAAAAAGTCCATGAAAATTAAGCAAAGCCCATGGTTGAACAAACATATGTTTGTTTATGGTATAAACAAACACATAGTTTGTTTATAGTTGAGCTATATTCTAATCCAGCAATATGTCTCAGTCTTGACTATATATTAGACTTCAGTTCAGTTCAGTCGCTCAGTCGTGTCCGACTCTGCGACCCCATGAATTGCAGCACGCCAAGCCTCCTAGTCCATCACCAACTCCCGGAGTTCACTCAGATTCACGTCCATCGAGTCAGTGATGCCATCCAGCCATCTCATCCTCTGTCGTTCCCTTCTCCTCCTGCCCCCAATCCCTCCCAGCATCAGAGTCTTTTCCAATGAGTCAACTCTTCTCATGAGGTGGCCAAAGTATTGGAGTTTCAGCTTTAGCATCATTCCTTCCAAAGAAATCCCAGGATTGATCTCCTTCAGAATGGACTGGTTGGACCTCCTTGCAGTGCAAGGGACTCTCAAGAGTCTTCTCCAACACCACAGTTAAAAAGCATCAATTCTTTGGTGCTCAGCCAGGTGTCGGGGGGAGGGAGGAGGGGGAGGTCGGGATTGGGAGTTCATGTACACTCATGGCTGATTCATGTCAATGTATAGCAAAACGAATACAGTATTGTAAAACAAAACAAACTAAAAAATAAAAATTAATTAAAAGAAAAAAAAAGTACCTTAAATTTTTGTTGTTCAGTCACTAAGTTTTGTCTAACTCTTTGTGACCCCATGGACTGTAGCCCACCAGGGTCCTCTGTCCATGAGGTTCTCTTTCTCTCAAGGAATATCACAGTCTTGAATTGCCTATTATGCAACATCTGAAAACAGTTATTTTGTGTACTTTGTTCAGTGTTTTAGTTGTTTACAGTGGGTGTATTGGTTGAGTATCAATTTCTGACATAAATCCTTGAATTTCCTTCACTAGGGGATCTTCCCAGACCAGGGATCAAATCTGCATCTCTTGCATTGGCAGGCAGGTTGTTTACCCTGAGCCACGAGATAAGCCTCTACCTTAAATTAGCACCCTCCCAAAATGAAATAATATTTTTAGAGAAGATAACAATACAATCTATACACTAAAATCATAAAAATGGCAATCTTCAACTTCAGTTCAGTTCAGTCGCTTAGTCGTGTCCGACTCTTTAAGACTCCATGAATCGCAGCACGCCAGGCCTCCCTGTCCATCACCAAATCCCGGAGTTCACTCAGACTCACGTCCATTGAGTCAGTCATGCCATCCAGCCATCTCATCCTCTGTTGTCCCCTTCTCCTCCTGCTCCCAATCCCTCCCAGCATCAGAGTCTTTTCCAACGAGTCAACTCTTCTCATGAGGTGGCCAAAGTACTGGAGCTTCTGCTTTAGCATCATTCCTTCCAAAGAAATCCCAGGGCTAATCTCCTTCAGAATGGACTGATTGGATCTCCTTGCAGTCCAAGGGACTCTCAAGAGTCTTCAGCACCACAGTTCAAAAGCATCAATTCTTTGGCACTCAGCCTTCTTCACAGTCGAACTCTCACATCCATACATGACCACAGGAAAAACCATAGCCTTGACTAGACGGACCTTAGTCAGCAAAGTAATGTCTCTGCTTTTGAATATTCAAAAGCTATCTAGGTTGGTCATAACTTTTCTTCCAAGGAGCAAGCGTCTTTTAATTTCATGGCTGTAATCACCATCTGCAGTGATTTTGGAGCCCCCCAAAATAAAGTCTGACACTGTTTCCACTGCCCATCTATTTCCCATGAAGTGATGGGACTGGATGCCATGATCTTCCTTTTCTGAATGTTGAGCTTTAAGCCAAGTCGGCAAGGTAATGTCTCTGCTTTTGAATATACTATCTAGGTTGGTCATAACTTTCTTCCAAGGAGTAAGCGTCTTTTAATTTCATGGCTGCAGTCACCATCTGCAGTGATTTTGGAGCCCCCTAAAATAAAGTCTGACACTGTTTCCCCATCTATTTCCCATGAAGTGATGGGACTGGATGCCATGATCTTCCTTTTCTGAATGTTGAGCTTTAAGCCAACTTTTTCACTCTCCTCTTTCACTTTCATCAAGAGGCTTTTTAGTTCCTCTTCACTTTCTGCCATAAGGGTGATGTCATCTGCATATCTGAGCTTACAGCTTATTGATATTTCTCCCGGCAATCTTGATTCCAGCTTGTGTTTCTTCCAGTCCAGCGTTTCTCATGATGTACTCTGCATAGAAGTTAAATAAGCAGAGTGACAATATACAGCCTTGACATACTCCTTTTCCTATTTGGAATCAGTCTGTTGTTCCATGTCCAGTTCTAACTGTTGCTTCCTGACCTGCATATAGATTTCTCAAGAGGCAGGTCAAGTGACTTAGAGAGTTCTAAATAACACTATGGCCAGGGCCCTCCCCAGACAAATTAAATTCCCCAGGGATGAGATCTAGCTATCAGTATTGAGCATCAGAGAGGTACTCATGTGCAACCACAGTTGAAAATTTGTAAACTCCTTCCTGGAAGTACATGTGTTTACTTCCCCCCACCCCACTGAAAATCCTAGGCATTTTAATTATCATTACTAGTTGAAAAACGTTGAGGCCGCAAAATCTGAGAAACATAACCCCTGCTGTTTCTTAAAGATGGGATAAAAGTCTGACTTAGAGCTAGTATGGTGATCACCAGGACATGAAATTTAAAAATGTAATTTACATCATTATCACTGTTATCTCAAAAGTAATATTAATAAATAATTACTTCTCTTCCATTTGTCAGAAGTAGGATAATTATTTTACTAGTTTATTTTTACAGCTAGATTTTTATTTCATGAGAAAGTAGTGTCTTTACAAGTAACTGAAAATTTACCTCAGTTTTTTGAGGTTATCAGAACATCACTATTGAAATTAACTGGTATAAGTGAAAAAAAATTATAATGAATTGAAAGCATAAATGAGCAGAAACTATGCTATTTTAAAATATATAGATAATGGAACATCCTACAGTTTAGAGATATATAAAGTCCTATATGATTAAGATTATTTTAAATTTACCTCTTTATAATATGTTGAAGGAGCTTCCCAGGTGGCAGCAGTGGTAAAGAACCTGCTTGCCAGTGCAGGAGATGTAAGGGCACAGGTTTGATCCTTGGATCAGGAAGGTCCCCGGAAGAAAGGTGTGGCAACCCACTCCAGCATTCTTGCCCGGAGAATCCCAAAGACAGAGGAAACTGGTGGGCTATAGTCCATAGATTCACAAAGAGCTGGGCACCACTGAACAGACTTAGCACACACACATGGTGTTGAAGGATCTCATAATGTGGACAATCTATGTTGTTTAAAGTAGGAAATGTACAAAGAGGTGATAAAGCTGTTGAATTAGTTTGTTTAATGTGATTTGTCCTCATTATACACATTTTCTAAAAAAACCTAAAATTGGAAAATGTATTTCTGAAATTTAAAAACAGAAAATATCATAAAATAAAATTATGTAGTCTAGATTTTTTGTTTTTTGTTTCTGTATTTTAAAAGCACGATTTGGACTTCTGCCTATCATGTGATCCCATCGACACCAGAGGTGCAAAGCTGGGGACAAGTTGTGCTTCCTCCAGGAGACATCTGACAATGTCTAGAGTCAGTTCTGATTGTTATTCTAGAAAGACGAGGGTGCTACCAGCATTTAGTAGGTAGATGCCAGATGTGCTGCTGAAGACCCTGTAATATTGGCAGTCTCTCACAGGAAAGGATGATCTGGCCCAGGGACAATAGTGTTGAAGCTTTATGGTTTTAAGCTAATTTGTCTGAAGCTTTTTGTTTTCTTTAAAAAGCCAATAATTACTGATATTATAATCAATAATGTAATTCAATGACTGTTTATAAATGTCAGAAAGTGTCCATTTGAATCTCTAAGATAATACCTGCACTTTGTTATAAAACAAACAGAAATCTATCAAGTATCTCCAAGGATGTTTACCCCTTGTTTGTTATCGTCATAAGTTGCACAGATAATCTCTCTTCATTGGTAGAACAGAGCAGGTGCATACCATGTATGAACCAACTTGCTCAATACACATTTCAACATGCATTTTAGTGTATGAAGCACCTATTAGGCCTTTGCAAATGGAGTTTTAGAACTCATGCTCACTTAGATAAATCTCACACTATTATTTTTTAAATTTTCAACAATTCATTTGTCATTCAAGAATGTGGCAACTCATCATTTTTCTTCTACCTTTATTTCTCTAGAATTTAAATAAAGTATCTTGGAGATAGTAGGACTTCTATAAAGTTGTATTAACTTTAATTGAGTGGGGAGACGTTTTCCAGCTGATACACAGCCTTGCTAATATTGGGTTGGCCAAAAAGTTTGTTTGAGCTTTTCCATACCAGCTTATGGAACAATAGCAGTGCTATTGTTCTTCATTATATACCCTGATCCACTTGGTCTTAGCAACTCAAGAAGGAAGGAACTTTACTAAAAGTTTTCCATGGTCTTTAATGAAGCAGGCTTCATAGTTTTTAATGTAGCAAAGAGGTCCAAGAGAGACTGGAGAGGGGAATAAAGCAGGAACAGAAACCAGATGGTAGTATGTTAAGAAGTCGAGGCAAAGAAAACATGGCTTTGGATGCAAAGTCTTTTAAATAATTTTGTCAGCAAATAATTCTAGACTTTCCAATAAATTTGTCAGCAAATAATCATATCAGCAGGAGGAAAGTAGCTATTGGTAGCCACAGTTCAAGTGACATTTATTTTTAAGGAAAAAAAAAGAGAGAGTAGAAGGAATAATACTGATTGCACATTACAGAGTTAGAAATCAAAGGAAAAGAGACAGAATTTGAAAATGTGTAAGTGGAAGAATGATTTAGATAGAGCAGAGAGCCAAGGGTTATATCTTGAGAATGAGAAAAAGAAGGTCTATTCAAGATGACAGAGGAAAAGCAAAGAGGATCTTTTAAGTATCTTAGTGTTACTTTAAATATCCCTGCTTCCAGAACCTGTCATTCACGTCATTAGAGAAAGCAAGATGATTTGATAGGTGTTGGATTGGCCAAGAAGTTCATTTGGATTTTTTAAATGGAAAAACCCAAATGGACTTTTTTGGCCAAACCAAGAATTCCCAGGGTCAGACAAAATTCTACCACTCTCCCTCTTGACTTCCCTTGTTCCTTTTCAACTTAGAATCTCCACACATGCCCCTTACTCACATGGTCACATGCTCCTCCTTGTCCAGAGTTGCATGGTTTATGTTCTCATGCATCTGCATCAAACAAGGAGGGTCCTTGAGCACAAACTAAGCTCAGTGCAGTGTTTGTAGAGTCTAGGCCATGATCAGGGGAAAGGCCAGAATGTAGAAATTATAGCCAATCAAAAGAGAGGAATCTTCCAGGGGAGTAACTGATTGTCAAGTTACAGACTGGCCAACTGAGTCACTGGTTCAGAAGAAGGCCATGCAAAGAGAATGAAAATTCCTGGAGAGAAAAAGAATCCAGGAGACTAAAGGGAATGTGCTTAAAGGCAGAAGACTAAAAGAGAGACTGAAAAAAAGACAGATAAGTTCCTTTGGAAAGAACACTCTGGGCCTCCAGCACAGGCATGTGTGTGTGTGTGTGTGTGTGTGTGTGCTCAGTCACTCAATCATGCCGACTCTTTGTGACCCCATGGACTGTAGCCCTCCAGACTCCTCTGTCCATGGAACTCTTCAGGCAAGAATTCTGGAGTGAGTTGCCATGCCCTCCTCTAGGGGATCTTTCTAACCTAGGGATTGAACCCACATCTCCTGCATTGTAGGCTGCTTCTTTACCGTCTGAGCTACCTGGGAACCCAGCATGGGCATAGGAGTTGCTAAAAGCTCAGGCTCTGACTTGTTATTCTACTGCATTTCTTGTTCTGAAATTGACTATTTAACTCTGCTTCTTTCCAATTATTTCAATTCTGTATTAGGGGAAAAAAGCAAAACAACACAAGATTATCTGATTAAAATTTATGATAGTTTCAACCTCCCTAAGGAGTAATTTGTAAGTTTAAAAGGAGTGCTTTTTTTTTTTTCAAACATAAGCAAATCTCTAATCAGTAGAATGTGTTGGAGGAAGTGAGTAAAACTGTGGCCTGAATGCTGGTAAGTTGGACCAGTTAACTTGTGGTTTCAATTCATGTTTGGGTTAGAAATCTGTATCTTATTAAGCTAAGACTTTTCTAAATTTGCATTTCCTTTATTTTCTCCTTAGTTTCTAGTAAAATTATTTTCAAAGTTTAGCTTTTCTTTTTGAAGAAGGAGCAAGATGGGAAGGGAGTTTTTGTCCACCTCTGGGTTTTGCAGTGGGTTTCTCAGGTTGCACAGTAGAAAAGAATCCACCTGCCAGTGCTGGAGATGCAAGAGACATGGGTTTGATCCCTGGGTCAGGAAGATCCCTTGGAGGAGGAAATGGCAACCAGCTTCCATTGTTCTTGCCTGGAAATTTCATGGACAGAGGAGCCTGGGAGGCTATAATCCAAGGGGTTGCAAAGAGTTAGACACAACTGAGTGACTGAGAACACAGGTCTTGCAGTAAAGTGACAACCATGTGTCCATGGAAGCTGAAGTAAAGATAAAAGAATCAAGAGAGAAATTAAATTTTAGGAAGAGAGAAATCATTCCTACAGCCATGCTTTTTTTGCCTATGATATCTTCATCTTAGTTTATCTGGGTTTCTATAAGAAAATACTAGAAAAATAAGCTAGTTCAGTTCAGTTCAGTCACTCAGTCATGTCTGACTCTTTGCGACCCCATGAATCACAGCACACCAGGCCTCCCTGTCCATCACCAACTCCTGGAGTTCACTCAGATTCACGTCCATCGAGTCAGTGATGCCATCCAGCCATCTAATCCTCTGTCGTCCCCTTCTCCTCCTGCCCCCAATCCCTCCCAGCATCAGGGTCTTTTCCAATGAGTCAACTCTTCTCATGAGGTGGCCAAAGTACTGGAGTTTCAGCTTTAGCATCATTCCTTCCAAAGAAATCCCAGGGCTAATCTCCCTCAGAATGGATTGGTTGGGTCTCCTTAATAGGCTAGGTGGCTTACAAACAACAGAAATCTACTTCACACAGTTCTGGATGCTGTAAAGTCCAAGATCAAGGAGGTGGCAGGTTCATTTTCTGTTGAGGGCCTGTTTCCTGGTTTATAGGTAACTGTGTATGTCTTCATATAGTGGAAAGGGGCAAGGGATCTCTCTGGGCTCTCGTTTATAAGGGTACAATTCTTATTCATGAGGGCTCCATCTTCATGACCTAATCACTCCCAAAGGCTCTGCCTATAAGTACCATCACATTGTGGGTTAATTTTCAATATGTGAAGTGTGTGGGTACATAAATAATCTGTAGCAATCTCTCATATAGACCTTTCTCTTTTTTCACAGAGTTTTTGCATATTTCTTTCTAAATTCGATCTCTCTGTAATGCTATTTTAAGAACTTGGCTACAGAGTCTTGCTAAAATAGAATCTCCAAGATTAGGTCTCAAAAATCTGCATATTTATCAAGCTTTTCTGATGATACTTTAACTGCTGAGATGCATGCTCTACATGACACAGTAAAGTACAACTACTGTGAATGATTCCTGTTTTGTTTTTGTATTTCTATCAAACTCTTCAAGTGTTGGAAAGGATTCAATGTGAAGATGGTAAGACTTCAGACCTTTCATGAGGACTAAAGTTCCTCAAACCAAAAAACATCCCGCCAATTGTTTTATCACTGAAAAATTTCTAACCATAAAATTTTTCCCATATTAATTTTTCCAATTTTCTTACAAATAGTAAAGAAGAGGATGCATGTGATGTTCTTGTAACTTAATTCATTAGCTATCTGCTTTTGTATATCACATATGGGAAACCTGAGATTACAGCGCTTCATCTATTCTGCATGCTCACCAAATATTGGTCTACTGACTGACAACAAAAAAGGACGATTTATAAAGAGAAGACAAAATGGAATTATGGGGTCACTAAAAATGACCAACTTATAATTTGGTTCTGACCTTCCCAGAAATGTTGCAATGTGTTGCTCTTTAATAGTTTCTTGACATACATTTCATTTCCTATTTAAAAATTTTTTAAAGTATAATTTTTACACATTGGGATGCCTAATTTTGAGTATGCTCAGTTGCTTCAGTTGTGTCTGACTTTTTGTGACCTCCATGGACTCTAGCCAGTCAGGTTCCTCCATCCATGGGATTCTCCAGGCAAGAATACTGGAGTGGATTGCCATTTCCTTCTCCAAATCTCGAGTGTAGAGTATAAGAAAAATCCACCTGTGTGACCCACACCTCTATCAAGATAGAGCATTCTCTCACCTCAGGATTACTTTTTCTTTTTCTTCTCAGTCAATTAGTTCCTCAGAGTGAATTATTTCCTGATTTCTATCATGATACTTTAGTTTTGTCTGTTCTAGAAATTCATATGTCGAATTTTTTCAAAATCATCCAAGTTCTTGAGTATCAGTAGTTGATTGATTTTATTATTGAGTAATATTCCACTGTGTGAATGAATACTCTTCTTGTTTTTGTTAAGCGGGTAAGTTGTGTCCGAATCTTCAGTGATGCCATGGACTGTAGCCCACCAGGCTCCGCTGTCTATGGGATTTCCCAGGCAAGAATACTGGAGTGGGTTGCCATTTCCTTCTCCAGGGGATCTTCCCAACCCAGGGATGGAGCCCATGTCTTCTTCATTGGCAGGTGGTTTTTTACCACTGAGCCACAAGAGAAACCCTGTGCATTCACTATTATATGTTTATTCATTTTACTGTTGAACATCTGTATTGTTTCTAGCTTTGAGCTATTATGAATAAAACTGCTATGAACATTCTGCTAGGAAACTTTTATTTGGCATATGTTTTCATTTACTCGGGTAAATACCAAGGAATGGAATTGCTAGATGAAAGGATAAATGTATGTTTAATGTTATAAGAAATAGCCAAATAGTTTTCCACCAGCAGTGTATGAAAATTTTGGTTGCTCCAAAAGCCAGTATTTTAGGCTGTCAGATATTTTAACTATAACCTTTCTCATTTGTGTGAAGTGATATCTCATTGCAGTGTGACTTTGCATTTTCTTGATGACTAATGATACAGAGCACTTTTTTACACGCTTCTTTGCCTTTCCTGTATCTTCCTTAGGTTCCTCTGTGACATGATTATTCAAGTGTTATGCTATTGTAAAAATGTTGTCTCTTTATTGTTATTGCAAGCAGTTTTTATATGTACTCCATATTTCTTGCCTGGAGAATTCCATGGACAGAGGAGCCTGGTGGGCTACAGTCTATGGGGTCGCAAAGAGTCGAACATGACTGAGCAACTTTCTTTCTTTCTTTCCATGTTTCTTTGCCAGATTCAAGTGTTCTGAATATTTTCTTTGGGCCTTTTCACATTTTAAACAGGTGTTTTGTATGAGCAACTGTTTTAGTATTCACGGAACCAAATTTATCTTTTTGTTCTTTTTGTGGTTGATGAATTGTGTGTTTTATCTAAGAAACAAAGTGTTTGGGGAAATTCTTCAATCATTTGTTCTATAAGCTTTATAATTTTGGTGGGCACTTTGAAATCTATGATCCATCTCAAATTAATTATTTTGTGTGAAGTAAACGTAATGGTGTTCACGTTTTTCCATATAAATGTTTTAGCATCATTTGGGAGGAGGATTTTTCATTCTCCTAGTATTTTTGTTGACAATTGAGTGCACAAATTGGTCTATTTCTCAACTCTTCTTTAGTTTCATCAAATCTATGTGTTTATTCTTGTACCAATCTAAATTGTTTTGTTTATCATACCTTATTCTAAACTTTTAAGTCAGGAAATGTAAATCCTCTAAATCTATTTTTGCAAAGATTGTATTAGATCATCTAAATACTGTTTATTTATATACATAATTTAGAATCATCTTGTGAAATTCCACCAAAAGATTGGCAAAATTTTTAAATGAGATTATGTTGAATACAAAGGACATTTTGGGATATTTGACACCTTAGCAATATTAAGCCTTGTACCTTATTAACATACCTTTACATATTTTAAAATAATTTTTGATTTATTTTCAGCAGAATTTTTACAGGTATTTGTTTTTGGTATCACAGGTCAGACTCTGAGACTGATTAGCTTAGAGGAAGTTTATTGCAGCTCTTTTCTCTTGGGATAAACCTGTGGTGAAACTTACAAAAATGGAAGCAGTTAGAAGAAGTTGGCTTAAAATGAAGTCACAACAAAGGCTTTAGCTGATTTGACAGGAATACTACAATCTGGAATAAACCTTAAAAGTTCTGAACTACAGCAAAATGATTGGGCTTTTATGACCCTGTTTCAATCAGTTGTTGGCTTTAGGTCATAGTAGGAGGAGGTACAGCCTTAGAGATGGTTCTCTTTAGGTGAGAGCAATTTGCAGAAATGGTTCCCATCTAAGAACTGTCAAAAGCACATCCATCAGCTAGGAGAATAATTCCTTCAGTTTTAAAGGGCTGGGGTTGGGCTGCACAGAACTGCACCCATATATTTCATCCTTTGTGACAGAAGAATCCACTTAATTAATAAAATTCCTGGAAACAGATCCATTAGGACTCTGGTGGGCCTCATTTCCCCCAGTACAGTATAGTGGTTCACAATTTTTTAAGTTTATATTCCGTTTATAGTTATAAAATATTGGCTACATTCCTTATGTTATACAATATATCTTTGTAGTTTATTTTACACATAATAGTTTGTACTTCTTATTTCCCTACCTCTGTATTTCCTACCCCTCTTTCCTCTCCCTACTGGTAACCTGTAATTTGTTCTCTGTATCTGTGAGTCTGCTTCCTTTCTTTTTGGTATTCATTAATTTGTTGTGTTTTTTTTTTTTTTTTTTTAGATTCCACATACAAATGATATCATACACCATTTGTATTTCTATGACTTATTTCACTTGGCATAATGCCCTTCAAGTCCATTCATGTTGCTGCAAATGGAAAAATTTCATTCTTTCTTATGACTGAGTCGTATTCCATTACACAAATATACCACATCATCTTTGTCCATTCATTTGTTGATGGATAAAAGATCTAAATGTAAGACTAGATGCTATGAAACTCTTAGAGGGAAACCTAGGTAGACCACTCTTTGACATAAATCACACAATTTTTTTTTTAAATCTATCTTCTAAAGTAAGAGAACTAAAAATAGACAAATGGAACCTAATTAAAACATTTTTTTATAGTTGTCATTTGTCTACTAAGACTTTCTCCATCTGTTTATTTATTAGATTCATTTGTTATTTAAATCCTTGAAAACATTTATCATAGCTATATCAATGTCTTGTCTGATAATTCTACTATCTGTGTAATCTATGTGTCCTTGTCTCCTGACTATACTTTCTCTGTTCATTAACACGTCTTCTATCTTTGTTTTTATACTGGACACTGGATATTTTGTTGCTTAAAACCAAATTGTGTAGTCTCTTTCAAAGAATATTAAGTTTTGTTCTAGGAAGTGATGAACTTACTAACAGTTCAGCTTGATCCTGTCAAGGGTTGGGCATGTATAGAATAGCCCTATTCCTAGAACTTGGTCTTTTCTTTAATATGAAATGAAAGTCAGTGGTTTTTGTAGTGAAAGTGAAAGTTGCTCAGACATGTCTGACTTTGCAATTCCAAGGACTGTAGTCCATGGAATTCTCTAGGCCAGAATAATGGAGTGGATAGCCTTTCCCTTCTCCAGGGGATCTTCCCAACCCAGGGATCAAACCCAGGTCTCCCGCATTGTAGGCAGATTCTTTACCAGTCAGCCACAAGGGAAGTCCAGTTTTTATAATAATGGTTATCTACTCTGACTGGTTATATCTCTAGTACTCTCAAAACTGAGAAACTTCTAGAACTTTTATTCAGCTTCATTTATACCTCTTTTAGACTCCATGATGTCACATCCTGTGCAAATGTAACTTAGTACTTCATTAAAAAAATCAAGAGACACCTTATGTAGATTTCTGGATTTCCTTCTCTGTGTATCTCTCCTCCTCAGTATTCTGTCTCATAAATTTCAGCTATCTCAACAGCCACACTTCCTTCTTATCTCTGTTTATCTGCCCAGTGATACTGTTGCTCTGTTTTTGTCTCCAATTCTCTAAGGCTCAGTTTGGAAAGTGTCCCCAGATGGGAAGCTAAGATAAATATGAAGTTCATTGAGCATGTGTTCCTTTTTTAAAGGATCATGGCTCTGTACTATCTGTTCATGACAACACTATTTTATTGCTGTTTATGGTAAGAGAGCAAATCAACACTTGATATTTTGTATTGGTTGTAATCACAATTTCTTCCTTTTCTCTGTAAAACCAAATAGTCACTTTTGCATTATGGCTCATTATTTTTAAAGCACTTTCCTACATTGTCTCATTTTATGCTCAAGACATTATCAAGTGAATTACCACTCCTGATGATAATCAGGAAAGAAGGGAAATTTTAAATTCCATATTTCTGACAAAGATATTAAACCTCAAGAAGAGTAAATGATTTTAGCTTAAAGTATGTAGATTAATATTCAGTTTTTTAATCTCAGTACTTTATTGAGTACACTAAGCAGCATTGTCTCAAGGGAAAAATTAGTTCTTTGCTTTTAAGTGTTTGTTTTCTGGGGTTTTATTTTTGTTTTCTGTTTAAGCATATGCCTTCTTTTTACAAGTCACAATTTATTGGAAATCTAGAGATGCTTTATCATGTTTTCCCTTAGGCTCTTCCTTTTCTGGTTTTGCTTCTTTCACACACTCTGAAATTCAGCATCAGATGTGTCTATTTTTATGACTGATCTTATAGCAAATTGTATGAAAACATGAATGACCACTAGCTTTATTTGTATTACAATTTTGGTGGAGATGTTAAAAACACCAACATTGAAACTCCCTGGTGGTCCAAGGGGCATGGGTTTAATCCCTGGTTGGAAAACTAAGATCCCTCAAAGCCCTGTGGCACAGCCAAAAACAAAAACAAAACAAAAACTAAAAGCACTAGCATAATTTTAGATTTCTGTAATATAATTGTAGTGTCCAGAAGAAGACATTTCATCATGATTCTGCTTATAAAATTACCACAGTTGTATTAAAATGGTTATCTCTACCACAATCCCAGTACCATTTTTATCTCCTAAGACTGGTAAAGGCTACCTGTCTTGTTTAGCCACTAGTCCCTTCTACAAGGCTTCCCCAGTGGCTCAACAGGTAAAGAATCTGCCTGCAGTACAGGAGACATGGGTTCAATCCCTGGGTTTGGAAGATCCCCTGGAGAGGAAATAGCAACCCACTTTTTATGACAATAGCTGGCTTTTAATAGATGCTTATTAAATATTTATTGAAACAGTATAAGAATTATTGAAACAGATAAGAACTGATTAGTTCTTATCAGAAATTTTGCAGTTAATTCTAAGTATTAAAAATTACCACAGTTATGAGACATTGGATGAAACAGAGGCTAGAATGGCCTAGATGGTAAAGGGTATAAAAATAATGGTTGAAATTGGAGATATTAAACTGAAAAGAGGTCCCTGAAAGAGTGAATCATGGCTGTTTCAAAATATTTGAAGTTATCTTATTAGGTTATGTAGTAGATTTTTCTCTGTGATGTTTCATAGAAAATCACAAGGCCTAATGGGTGATATTTCAGAGAGGCACATTTTCAACTCAATACACGTAGTATTTCTCCAATTAAAGGCAGTGGGATCAAGATCTTAAGGGTATGGGAAGACCCATGCTTTTTCTTGATTCTACTACATCATGAGAAATGCTGGACTGGAGGAAACACAAGCTGGAATCAAGATTGCTGGGAGAAATATCAATAACCTCAGATATGCAGATGACACCACCCTTATGGCAGAAAGTGAAGAGGAGCTAAAAAGCCTCTTGTTGAAAGTGAAAGAGGAGAGTGAAAAAGTTGGCTTAAAGCTCAACATTCAGAAAATGAAGATCATGGCATCTGGCCCCATCACTTCATCAGAAATAGATGGGGAAACAGTAGAAACAGTGTCAGACTTTGTTTTTTTGGGCTCCAAAATCACTGCAGATGGTGACTGCAGCCATGAAATTAAAAGGCGCTTACTCCTTGGAAGAAAAGTTATGACCAACCTAGATGGTATATTCAAAAACAGAGACATTACTTTGCCGACTAAGGTCCGTCTAGTCAAGGCTATGGTTTTTCCTGTGATCATGTATGGATGTGAGAGTTGGACTGTGAAGAAGGCTGAGCGCAGAAGAATTGATGTTTTTGAACTGTGGTGTTGGAGAAGACTCTTGAGAGTCCCTTGGACTGCATGGAGATCCAACCAGTCCATTCTGAGGGAGATCAACCCTGGGATTTCTTTGGAAGGAATGATGCTCAAACTGAAGCTCCAGTACTTTGGCCACCTCATGCGAAGAGTTGACTCATTGGAAAAGACCCTGATGCTGGGAGGGGTTGGGGTCAGGAGGAGAAGGGGACGACTGAGGATGAGATGGCTGGATGGCATGACGGACTGAATGGACGTGAGTCTGAGTGAACTCTGGGAGTTGGTGATGGACAGGGAGGCCTGGTGTGCTGCGATTCATGGATCGCAAAGAGTCGGACACGACTGAGCGACTGAACTGAACTGAACTGAGGGACTGAATTTGCCAAGTTGGGTAACCATAGAAGCAAGTTTTGCACTATCTTGGGTAATATCAGTTGAGTTCTCTATTTAATCCCTATATTATAAAAATGTGACTCCATAACTCAGCAAATGTTTATTGAACTCCCAGCATGTACAAACCCTCAGGATGTAATTTACTCTATGTGAGAATACAAAGTTGTTTCAGTCTTGTCCTACTCTTTATAACCTCATGGACCATAGCCCACCAGGTTCCTCTGTCCTTGGAATTCTCCAGGCAAGAATACTCGACTGGGTTGCCATGTCCTCCTTCTGGGGATCTTCCCAACACAAGGATTGAACCCAGGTCTCCCACATTGCAGGTGGATTCTTTACCATCTGAGCTACCAGGGAAATACCACCAGGGAAGCCAAATTTATGATATACAAAGGGCTTATTTCAGGCTCTTCACAGAGCATTCAGAAATTCCCTCCTCACTTCCTTATTTGCAATTGTGGCTTTCTTTGAGAGATGTTACTAAAAGTGTTTATGCAAGCAAACTCATACACATACTTGCACCCGCACACACACACACACACACACACACACACACACACACAAAGACACACATACATCCCTTTGCACAAAGACATACATAGAAAAAAGAACAAAAAAAGCTCAAGAACTACTATCGATTTGGCATTTTCTTTGCTGAAAATTAGAGTAATTATATTTTCAAAGCATTGTCAACATTTCAGAAAATAAATTATTAGGGCAAAACGTAACTGAAACAGAGATCATGGAAAGCACAAAACATTTAGGTAAAGAACGATTGCTTCTTATAACTTATGCTGAGAATAATTTACATAGCATGTTTTGGATCAGTTCTCAAAGTGTCATCTTTCTGGAAATTTTCTATCCTCTGGTACACTTTGCAAATAATTTATAGGAGAATCAAATTGCTCCTAGAACTGCCATTAACAAATATGAAGCATAATCTAATACAAACTACCTATATGTTTGAAATAGTGACACTAAGAAATTTGAACTTTCTCAGCCTCACCATCTTATGAGTATACATGAGGTCTTATATATGTCTAAATTAATAAGAAAGATAATTACCCTCATCTACTAATAATGCAGGTACTTTAGTTTCCTGGAAAGACTCTGGACTCATATATGTTAGTCTCCAGAAAGTGAAAGTGTTAGTTGCTCAGTCATGTCCGACTCTTTTTTCACTCCATGGACTGTACTTCCCTAGACCATAGAATTCTGTCCATGTCCATGGAATTCTCCAGACAAGAATACTGAAGGCAGTAGCCATTCCCTTCTCCAGGGGATCTTCTCAATCCAAGGATTGAACCCCAGTCTCCTGCACTTCAGGCAGATTCTTTACTATCTGAGCCACCAGGGAAGCCTGTGTTAGTCTCCAAGGATCTGTCAAATGTGAAATAAGCATACACGTAGAGAAATAACTGGAAAAATGACAAAAACTTCTCTGCCATTCTTTCCTGCCATGGCCACTGTCCAAGACTGGAGGTCCTCAGATTTAGAATGCTATGCTGCTTCTCCTTGCCACTGTTTTAGATACAGCAGTTTATTCTCTAATGACCACTCCAATTCCACCAGTTATAGAGAATGTACTTGCCTCTCTATGGGTGTGCTGGACATCTTCATTGCTGTGTTCTCTCAGATCCAGAATCTCCTTTCTGATGGCTGCCTCCCCTCTGCCAGCAAAGCAGCCATTATCCATATTTTTGATGTAGCAAGCACCAGCATGAGTTGTTTTCCACTTCAGAATGTGATGGCTTTTTTTTTTTTTCACTCTGCTGGGCAGCAACATTGTTTTTTAGTGGTTCTGGGTCACATAGAATCCCCAAACTGTATGGAGTATGAAAGAGATTATAGAAAAAGCTCTCTCCTTTTTTTGAGTTTCAAAAGAGTATTTCTTGGGCACTAGTGTGTGACAGAGTTCAGCAAATCTACCCTTTTAGTACACTTTTAGGATTTTCTTTTCCTAACACATGGATTGTATGCAAGGGCCTGTGTCAGCACTGGATTTTTACAGGAGCAATCAGACTAAACTCAGAATCTCTATTCCACAGAATCTTTTCTGATAACCAAGGTCTAGTAACTAGGTTGAAATTGTCATCCTTCATCCTAGGATCTGTGATACATCAAGAACAGCACTTTCCTAGGAAGATTTTCATTCTCTATGCAAATAGATGCTTTTCAGTTTTCTCCCACTTGTATTTACCCAACTGCTCAGTTATATCTGAATGCATGTATATGTATGAGTGCTCAGTCATGTCTGACTCTTTGCAAATGCATGGAGGGTAGCTCACCATGCTCTCTGTCCATGGGCCTTTCTAAGCAAGAATACTGGAGTGGGTTGCCATTTCCTCCTCCAGAGGATCTTCCCAACCCAAGGACAGAACCCACATCTCTCGCATCTCTTCTATTGGCAATTGGATTCTTTATTACTGGTACCACTTGGGAAACCATATGTCTGAATGTCCAGGAGTAAACACAATATAGGTATATGCTATAAGTCAGGATATCAGACAGAGAAGAACTTTTGGAAAGATCTCTAAATTTGGGAAATCACTGCTAGTGTGCTCAAATTTCTTGGCCCACATTTCAGACATAATCTATAGAGCAAGCAAAAGTGAAGCTCAAAGGAAAGATGAATGTCATGTTTGACATGTTTGACATGAATGTCATGTCAAAATCAAATAGCCGAGATATATGAAAAAAACCATTGGCTGATCTGACAGTTTTTCTCTGCTTTCTACAAAATGCACCATGTTTTCTCATTACTTTCTAAAGCAAGTCCTTTTTTAAAAAAGTAATTAATTTATCTTAATTGGAGGCTTATTACTTTACAATATTCTAGTGGCTTTTGCCATACATTGACATGAATCAGCCATGGGTGTACATGTGTTCCCCATCCTGAACCCCCCTCTCACCTCACTCCCCATCTATCCCTCAGGGTCATCCTAGTGCACCACCCCTGAGTATCCTGTCTCATGCATCAAATCTGGTTGGGCAACTGTTTCACATATGATAATATACATGTTTCAGTGCTATACTCTCAAATCACCCACCCTCACCTTCTCCCACAGAATCCAAAAGACTGTTCTATACATCTGTCTCTTTTGCTATCTTGCATATAAGGTCATCATTACCATCTTTCTATATTCCATATATATGCATTAGTATACTGCATTGGTGTTTTTCTTTCTAACTTACTTCACTCTGTATAATAGGTTCCAGTTCCATCCACCTCATTAGAACCAATTCAAATGCATTCTTTTTAATGACTGAGTAATACTCCATTGTGTATATGTACCACAGCTTTCTTATCTATTCATCTGTTGATGGACATCTAGGTTGCTTCCATGTCCTAGCTATTGTCAACAGTGCTGTGATGAACACTGGGGTACACACGTGTCTCTTTCAATTCTGGTTTCCTTGGTGTGTATGCCCAGCAGTGGGATTGCTGGGTCGAATGGCAATTCTATTTCCAGTTTTTTAAGGAATCTCCACACTTTTCTCCATAGTGGCTGTGCTAGTTTGCATTCCCACCAACAGTGTAAGAGGATTCCCTTTTCTCTGCACTCTCTCCAGCATTTATTGCTTGTAGATTTTTTAATAGCAGCCATTCTGACCAGTGTGAGATAGTACCTCATTGTGGTTTTGATTTGCATTTCTCTGATCATGAGTGATGTTGAGTATCTTTTCATGTGTTTGTTAGCCATCTCTATGTCTTCTTTGGAGAAATATCTGTTTAGCTTTTTGGCCCATTTTTGATTGGGTAGTTTATTTTTCTGGAATTGAGATGCAGGAGTTGCTTGTATATTTCTGAGATTAATTATTTGTCAGTTGCTTCATTTGTTATTATTTTCTCCCATTCTGAAGGCTGTTTTTTCACCTTGCTTATAGTTTCCTTCATTGTGCAAAATAGTTTAAGTTTAATTAGGTTCCATTTGTTTATTTTTGCTTTTATTTCCATTACTCTGGAAGGTGGGTCATAGAGGATCCTGCTGTGATTTATGTCGGAGAGTGTTTTGCTATGTTCTCCTCTAGGAGTTTTATAGTTTCTGTTCTTATGTTTATATCTTTAATCCATTTTAAGTTTATTTTTGTGTATGGTGTTAGAAAGTGATCTAGTTTCATTCTTTTACAAGTGGTTGACCAGTTTTCCCAGCACCACTTGTTAAAGAGATTGTCTTTTCTCCATTGTATATTCTTGCTTCCTTTGTCAAAGATAAGATGTGCATAGGTGCATGAATTTATCTCTGGGCTTTCTACTTTGTTCCATTATAATCCATAATTATAAATCTGTTTCTATCTTTGTGCCAGTACCATAGTGTCTTGATGACTGTTGCTTTGTATAGCTTGAAGTCAGGTAGGTTGATTCCTCCAGTTCCATTCTTCTTTCTCAAGATTGCTTTGGCTATTCAAGGTTTTTGGATTTCCATGCAAATTGTGAAATTATTTGTTCTAGTACTCTGAAAAATACCATTGGTAGCTTGATAGGGGTTGCATTGAATCTATAGATTGCTTTGGGTAGTATACTCATTTTCACTATATTGATTCTTCCAATCCATGAACATGGTATATCTCTCCATCTATTTGTATCATCTTTGATTTCTTTCATCAATGTTTTATAGTTTTCTATATATAGGTCTTTTGTTTCTCTAGGTATATTTATTCCTAAGTATTTTATTCTTTTTGTTGCAATGGTGAATGGAATTGTTTCCTTAATTTCTCTTTCTGTTTTCTCATTGTTAGTGTATAGGAATGCAAGGGACTTCTCTGTGTTAATTTTATATCCTGCAACTTTACTATATTCATTGATTAGCACTAGTAATTTTCTGATGGAGTCTTTAGGGTTTTCTATGGAGAGGATTGTGTCATCTGGAAACAGTGAGAGTTTTACTTCTTCTTTTCCAATCTGGATTCCTTTTATTTCTTTTTCTTCTCTGATTGTTGTGGTTAAAATTTCCAAAACTATGTTGAATAGTAGTGGTGAGAGTGGGCATCCTTGTCTTATTCCTGATTTTAGGAGAAATGTTTTCAATTTTTCACCATGAGGATAATGTTTGCTATGGGTTTATAATATATGGCTTTTATTGTGTTGAGATATGTTCCTTCTGTGCCTGCTTTCTGGAGGGTTTTTTTTTTTATCATAAATGGATATTGAATTTTGTCAAAGGCTTTCTCTGCATCTAGAATTGGACACAACTGAGGGGACTTAGCCACAGCATTGCTATAATCATATGGTGTTTATCTTTCAATTTATTAATGTAGTGTATCACATTAATTGATTTGTGAATATTGAAGAATCCTTGCATCCCTGGGGTAAAGTCCACTTGGTCATGATGTATGAACATTTTAATATGTTGTTGGATTTTGTTTGCTAGAATTTTGTTAAGGATTTTTGCATCTATGTTCATCAGTGATATTGGCCTGTAGTTTCCTTTTTTTGTGGCATATTTATATGGTTTTGGTATTAGGGTGATGGTGGCCTCATAAAATGAGTTTGGAAATTTACCTTCCTTTGCAATTTTCTGGAAGAGTTTGAGTAGGATCAGTGTTAGCTCTTCTCTAAATTTTTGGTAGAATTCAGCTGTGAAGCCGTCTGGTCCTGAGCTTTTGTTTGTTGGAAGATTTCTGATTACAGCTTCAATTTCTGTGCTTGTGATAGGTCTGCTAAGATTTTCTCTTTCTTCCTGGTTCAATTTTGGAAAGTTATACTTTTCTAAGAATTTGTCCATTTCTTTGAAGTTGTCAATTTTATTGAGATATAGTTGCTGATAGTAGTCTCTATGAATCTTTGTATTTCTGTGTTGTCTGTTATGATTTCTCCATTTTCATTTCTAATTTTGTTGATTTGATTCTTCTCTCATTTTTTCTTGATGAGTCTGGCTAATGGTTTGTTTATTTTATTTATCTTCTCAAAGAACCAGCTTTTAGCTTCTTGATTTTTGCTATGGTCTCCTTTGTTTCTTTTTCATTTATTTTTGCCCTAATTTTTATGATTTCTTTCCTTCCACTAAGCCTGGGATTCTTCATTTCCTCTTTTTCTAGTTGTAAAGAAAGTTCTAATTAGTGAAGAAAGAGCCATCTTGTTTGCTTTGTGACTCTTGTAACCTGATCATTTTTTGGGAAAATAATCCTGGAAACACTGACTCCCTATAGCATGTGTGAATCATGGCACTAGTGAAATCTCATCTTCCATTGAATGACTTTCCTACAGTAAAATTTAAACATACTGCACCTTGGTAGCACTCCCTTTAAAATAAGCAAAAGATGTATTCATTATTGGGAGATTTTATGAGTGAAATTATAATTTGAGTCCATCCAGTTTCTCTCGCTCTGCCTCTCTTTCCCTGGAATATGAATGACTATGATGAACACAGTTGCCATGCTAACTGGCAAGGCTTGAATTTGGTCAGTAGAAAATAAACTTTCATTAAGAAAGGTCACTGAGATTTGGATGTGTTCCTTAGAGGCATTACTTTTCCAACAAAGTTCCATCTAGTCAAAGCAATGTTTTTTCCAGGAGTCATGTATGGATGGGACAGTTCAAACATGACGAAAGCTGAGTGCCAAAGAATTGATGCCATTGAACCGTGGTGTTGGAGAAAACTCTTGAGAGTCCCTTGGACTTCAAGGAGATCAAACCAGTCCATCCTAAAGGAAATCAGTCCTGAATATTCATCGGAAGGACTGATGCTGAAAATGAAGCTCCAATACTTTGACCACCTGATGCAAAGAACTGACTCACTTGAAAAGATCCTGATGCTGGGAAAGATTGAAAGCAACTGAAGTCCATGGGGTCACAGAGTTGGACATGACTGAACAACTGAACTGAAATTAGTTCATAGCCTGGCCTACACTGATTAGTATACTTATTAATGTAAATTTAAAAAGCTAGTTTCTTGATGTGTGATCACATTTCAATTACAGTCACTTATTTAAATTCTTTGTGCATGAGGAATAGCACTAGGTATTTATCTGGAAAGCAGATACAGAAATTTTCCAGATGCACTGCTTGCTCAGAATTTATTCCCATGAGAAGATTATCTTTCATAGTAGAGTGCAGATCTTGTTATGTTGGATAACTCTATTTGCATAATGGATAAATTAGGATATGGATTATCAAGAGGTAGAGTACACATTTGTGTGTGTGTGTGTGTGTGTGTGTGTGTGTGAGGGGAGGTAGTGTATTTCTAGAAATCAACTACCCAAGTACAAAGTGCATACTGCTGTTGCTGTTTAGTCACTAAAACGAGTCTGATTCTTTGAGAATCCATGGACTATAGCTTGCCAGTCTCTTCTGTCCATGGGATTCTCCTAGCAAGAATACTGGAGTGGGTTGCCATCCCCCTTTCCAGGGGATCTACCCAACCCAAGGATCGAACCTGAATCTCTCGTGGCTCCTACATTGCAGGCAGATTCTTTACTTCTAACTCACCAGGAAAGTCCAGTACCAAGTATAAGAAATGCAAGTTTAAGTGGTCCAATAGCCAAAGTGTTTATACCAGAGCAGCAATATGACAAGTAGTGGAAGGTATTACCACTGATTAGATACCAACTTCAGCAACATAACGCCAATAGAGAAACTTGGGGAAAGAAGCTGAAGGAAACATAGGTGAGACTCTCAGTTGCTTCAACCTGCAATATTGCAGTTTTGTGCAAATGTAAGTATAAAATGAGGTCTGCGTTGGGAACCAGCAATGATTCCCAATGATTTCTGGTGGGAACCAGAAAAAAGGACAATCAGAAATATCTACTTTAAATGAGTGGTTATTTACTTAGGGAAGTTGTGGATTGAAATCATGGAAACACTATTCATTTAGTGTGAAAACTATTCGTTTTTCACTAAACACTATTGGTTAAGGTGAAAAGAGATGACAGGTCCACATGGAGTTAGGGCATTCAATCAGATCCCTTTTATGGACATGAGTTTGAGCAAACTCTGGGAGTTGATGATGGACAGGAAAGCCTGCCATGCTGTAGTACATGGGACTACAAAGAGTCGGACGTGGACTGAATCTCCTTGCAGTCCATGGGTCTCTCAAGAGTCTTCTCCAACACCACAGTTCAAAAGCATCAATTCTTTGGTGATCAGCTTTCTTCACAGTCCAACTTCACATCCATATATGACTACTGGAAAAACCATAGCCTTGACTAGATGGACCTTTGTTGGCAAAGTAATATCTGTGCTTTTCAATATGCTGTCTAGGTTGGTCATAACTTTTCTTCCAAGGAGTAAGCGTCTTTTAATTTCATGGCTGCAGTCACCATCTGCAGTGATTTTGGAGCCCCAAAAATAAAGTCTGACACTGTCTCCACTGTTTCCACATCTACTTCCCATGAAGTGATGGGACCGGATGCCATGATCATTGTTTTCTGAATGTTGAGCTTTAAGCCAACTTTTTCACTCTCTTCTTTCACTTTTATCAAGAGGCTTTTTAGTTCCTCTTCACTTTCTGCCACAAGGGTGGTGTCATCTGCATATCTGAGGTTATTGATATTTCTCATGGGAATCTTGATTCCAGCTTGTGCTTCTTCTAGCCCAGGGTTTCTCATGATATACTCTGCATAAAAGTTAAATAAGCAGGGTGACAATATATAGCCTTAACGTACTCCTTTTCCCATTTGGATTAATTAGGGAAAGACAATTAAAAACCAGAATGAGATATATCACCTCACACTTGTTGAAAGACTGTCATCAAAAAACAAGAAATAATATGTGTTGGTGATGGTGTGGAGAAAAGTAGAATACTGTTTGCAGAATATACTATGGAAAACAGTATGGAACTTCCTCAAAAAACAGAACAGAACTAACATGATCCTGGGGATTTATTCAAGGAAAATGAAAACATTACTTGAAAAGGATACATGTACCCCAATGTTCATAGCAGCATTATTTACAGTAATCAAGACATGGAAGCAACCTAAGTGTCCATCAACAGATGAATGCATAGAGAAGATGTGGATAAAGATGATATTCAAAGGAATGTCTCTCAGCCATTAAAAACTAGTGAAATTTTGCTATTTGCAATAACAAGGAGGAAACTGGAGGGTATTATGCTTCATGAAATAAGCCAGATAAAGACAAATACTGTATGTTTTCCCTTATATGTGGAATCTACAAAACAAAATGAATTATGAATATAACAGAAGAGAAACAGGCACACAAATACAGAGAACAAACTAGTGGTTACCAGTGAGGAGAGTGTTGGGGGAGCGGCAAAATAAGTATAGGGGATTCAAAGGTGCAAACTACTAGGTATAAAATAAATAAGATTCAAGAATGTGATGTAGACACAAGGAATATAGTCAATGTTTTATAATAACTTTCTATGGAGTATAACCTATAAAATACTGAATCCCTAAATGCTTAGCAAAATTAAAATGTCATTTTTCTATTATAGCTACCATTATGTGGTCATCCTTTCCCTGGAGTTCTGAGCCCATGAATGTACTGATTCACTAAATGTGATGACACCATTAAAAATAAACATGCAAAATAATACAAAATCCTGGCTTGTTTGTTTGAACCAACATGCAGTGTTTGTAATTAAATTGGTATAAATTATTTTTCATTTGCCTTGGTGTCTAGTTTTATAATTTTGGTTATATGAAAATATATATTTGACTTTCACAGGTGAACTTTAGCATTTCTCTCTAAAGGGAAAAGAAAAGCTTTTGGCGATGCCATTACTGACAGTTGCTTCTTCTGATTTTTATTCCTTCCTTTCTAATCCATTAAGCTTTAAAATTTAATTCATCACAATTTGGTTAAAATTCTTTCCTCTTCTTCCCATTTGCTTCCAAAAATGGATTTGCTATTAAACTCATTTTGTAGATGTGGTGCATTAATATGAGCTTCTTTCACATTTTTATGATGCTGACACCAGCAAAAGTTAAGAGAAAGTTGAAACTGTTGGGGTTTTATGTGACTTTGGTGACCTATATGTTTAAAGCTTTCATTTCTGTTTGTGAAGCTCAGCAATGTAGCTCTTTTTCCCCCCCACAATACATAAAATAACTTTCCTATATTGTTAAGAAAAGAAATAGTGATTAGAAAGTTTAAGTAGATATCCTGGCTCTAAAAAATGAAGATATAAGAAAAAACAAAAATGCACAGTCTAGATTTAGCAAGCATATTTCAGGGTTCATATCTGTTTTGACAATGTTTATTTAGGTGATCAATACTATATATTTTCTTATAACAAAGCCAGACCAGCCTCTGAGTCAGACAGTCTGGTAAACAGTAAAGAAGTGTTTTGAAATATTATTTGCTCTCTTGATGACTGTGAAAAGGAAAATGACATACAAATCTTTGTGTATAGTTGGTTTAAAGTCGTACTATAGAAGACTTGCATTTGGAGCAAAAAGGAATTTTATAAATAGATGGGTAGAAACTATTTGTGAAGGAGTAGAGGCTAATTAATTTGTGTAATAAAAAACACTAGTATTTAGCAGTGACACTCATATTTTCAAAACTATGTCCCTCTTATGCCCATCCTTTCTCTTCTTTCTAAGTATTAGGTGTGCATATTTATTTATGTGCCTACTTAAAATTATTTATTTACATGAATCCTCATACCTTCTCCCATTCTTTCCCACCAATCCATTCAGATGTGCTGCATGTCTGTGAATTATACCTTAAGTGTGGGAGATGATGACAGTTGCCCTAGCAACAATAACCAGGGGGTACTTCTCAGACCTTCCGCCTCCTCTCTTCCTCTATAATTTTCCCTATTAAGAGAGTTAGATAACATGGTTACCAGAATTAGTTGAATCTGATTCCCACTTCCTAATCCAGCATAGAGAAAGAGAGAAAGCTTAGAAAGGTCTGGGTTTTTTTTTGTTGTTGTGTTTTTTTTTTTTTTTTTTCTTACTATCAAGGGAAATTCAGAATATCTCTTCAGTCAAGACTGGAAGGAAGGGCACTCTTCCAAAAGGACTGTATGCTATCATATCAATGAATGCTTGATGGTGGGAGAATTAATTGTCAGAACCACTACCACAAACCACTTGTGAGGAATGAAAAAAAATCATTGTTGAGTTTGTACACATGAGCTAAAAAAAGAGTATGTAAGTTGGATTGCAAAATGCAATGTTCTGTGAGTGGAAATTTCTGGTCTGTTCTGAATCTGATATTGTAGATTTAATTTTACTTTGTCAAATGAAGAAAACCTAAAAAAATCGGAGTGTAATCTAGACAGCAGGATGGAAAACTTTTTCAATTACCTATAACTTTATTTACATCTCCTTCTGAGTACAAATATTCAGATTAAATCTCACAATAAAGCTTAAGGAAAATTCCATTTGCTAAGAAAAGCAGAGTAGGTTTCTGTGAAGCAAAGGAACTTTGTTTCAAGGTGCTCTACTTGCAAGGCCCCCTTTAAAGGTCCAGTATCTCAACTTGCATTTGTACATATATTACTTTTAGTCTTAAAAAGCCACTCCCTGCTTATACACACTTTAAGATATATAGATTCTGGAGCAACTCCTCAAGAGAAGGGGACATAGAAGTGTTTAATTTCATTATATATTATTGCTAATGTATCACGTTTTATGACATTCAGATTTCTAATCTTGTAATTCTATTTTGAATACTCAGGTCTGGTTTTATATTTTTTTATCTTGTTTTAAGGAATACTATAAATCTTTCATTAATCTCAAGCTTGCATGTGATTACAAAATAATATGTGTAGTTTGTATGCATCTCTGTACTTTTTTCTTTTTTAATTTTTGGTGAAGTATAGCTGATTTACAATGTTGCATTAATTTCTGCTGTACAGCACAGTGGTTCTTTTTCATATTCTTATCCATTATGGTTTATCATGGGATATTGAATATAGTTCCCTGTGCTATACAGTAAGACCTGCTGTTTATCCCATCTATATATATTGATTTTCATCTGCTAACCCAAGCTCCCACTCTATCCCTCCCACAAAGCCCCTGTCCCTGGTAACCAGAAGTAAGTTCTGTTGAGTTTGTTTCTATTTGATAGATGTATTCATTTGTGTCATATTTTAGATTACACATATAAGTTTCATCACTGTACTTTCAAAATTATTTTTATAAAGTGAGTAGAAAATGGTCAATAATAGAAAAGAAATATTTCAAGTTATTTAAATATAGTTAATTTATCTGCTAACCATGTTATATGAAGTGTATTCTATGTAATTTCTATGGGAAACATTAAATTTCATACTGGAGAAATTTTTGTATAATCTTAACAATACATGTAATTTAAAAAGTGCTTAATTCAAGTTTCTTTAGGATTCCTTTACCATATATTTGAATGATAGTTTTCAAAATATATATATATACCAATAATATTTGAAGGGTGTGCCCCACAATACCTTAGTGGTTTATTTAAATAGATAATATTTCATAAATAACACACTAGAAACTGTTAGTAATTATTTAAACTCAGTACTTCATGGTAATTCTGGAAGAATTTTGAAAGGCAACTGTGAAATTCTTTGGACACTTGATTCACAGTGCTGACTCATTGGAAAAGACCCTGAGGCTGAGAAAGATTGAAGGCAGGAGGAGAAGGGGATGACAGAGGATGAGATGGTTTGATGGTGTCACTGACTCAGTGGACATGAGTTTGAGAAAGTCCTGGGAGATGGTGAAGGATGAGGAAGCCAGGTGTACTATAGTCCATGGGGTCACAAGAGTTGGGCATGACTGAGTGACTGAACAACAACAGTAGTGAAAAATCTTTGTACTCCTGATAATCACATTTATCAACATTTACCTTTTATGAAAATATCCAGTTCCTCCATTGAGGTGTATTCTCTTGAAAGTTTAAATTTTAATTTTATATATCAAGATGTTAGCACCTTGAGTCTAGTAGCATTTGCAGTGTATTATTTTAATTGGATCTGACATAATACATTTTTAAAGAGCTTTACTCTTGGAGCCTATAGCTTAGAGAGCTTATAATATGAATCCCACAGTAGACATCATTACAAATTTTTATTTTTATAAAAATTTTTGAATATTTTAAAGCATATTCAAAAATTTCAAAGTTTATGACCAACCTAGATAGCATATTAAAAAGCAGAGACATTACTTTGCCAACAAAGGTCCATCTAGTCAAGGCTATGGTTTTTCCAGTGGTCATGTGTAGATGTGAGAGTTGGACTGTGAAGAAAGCTAAGCACCAAAGAATTGATGCTTTTGTACTGTGGTGTTGGAGAAGACTCTTGAAAGTCCCTTGGACTGAAGGAGATCCAACCAGTCCATCCTAAAGGAGATCAGTCCTGGGTATTCACTGGAAGGACTGATGCTGAAGCTAAAACTCCAATACTTTGGCCACCTCATGCGAAGAGTTAACTCACTGAAAAAGGTTCTGATTCTGGGAGGGATTAGAGGCAGGAGGAGAAGGGGACGACAGAGGATGAGATGGCTGGAAGGCATCACCGACTCAATGGACAGAGTTTGAGTGAACTCAGGGAGTTGGTGATGGACAGGGAGGCCTGGCGTACTGCGATTCATGGGGTTGCAAAGAGTCGGACACGACTGAGCGACTGAACTGAATTGAAGGTACAAAAAGAAATATGTATATTGAAAACATACTCCACTTTCACTTCACTCCAATTTCAAAGCTGCTTTAGCCATATACAAAAACAAATACACATTCTTTTTAGCATAGTATACAAACTGTATAATTTTAATTACTTTGACACTTTTATAGATTGGCCCACATTTGCCAACAAACAAAAAATTGTGTTCTCATTCTCTTTTATGGCTACATTGCATTCTAAATTATATATATGTAGTATAATTTATTAAATAGGTATTTTGTTGATAGATGCTTAGATATTTTCCAATCTTACTCACAAAAAACACATTACAATAAATAACTTTGTATGTGACACCATTTTACATAAATGAGAAAATATAAATAGGTCATACTGCTACTTCTAAAATAAGGTTTTAAAGTTATTTTTTTTAATAATAGATAATGCCAGATTACTTTTCATATAAGATGAATTGATTTACATTCATGATCAAAATACCCTTTTTTATTCTCATAGAATGTGCTATTGAAAATTTCAATCTTTGTTAATAAGAGGTAAAATATTGCTGTCACTGTAGTTTTAATTTATATTTATTTTCTTATTTTTTTGAGTTTAAGCTTTCTTCATATGCTAAGAAAATTTGAATTTCTTTTCACTTTGTCATAATTATTTTTATCTCTTGTCTTGCATTCAATACGTCATTATTTTATTCATTTTTTTGGTTCCTTGGTCATCATTTGCCTCTTTGACTATCATATAGACTTCAATGTTTATCTTTCTTGTTCATCACTATCTCATCAGCTTCTAGCATAACACCTTCTTTAGCAGACATTTAGTAAATATTTGTTGAACAGGAATTTAATGAAGTAATGTGAGTCCACCAGGGGTTCTGGAGGATGTTACTACAGAATTTTGTACTTGATTCTCTGCCCAGTTACTTCTGAGTCTCCTAAGACAATAGATGTTCCTTACTAGATTTTGAAAGCTTACTGAGCTGTTTGAAAAGGAATTGAAAAGCACAACACTTAAACTAAAGAGATTTATAATTAATACTTTAGAACATTACTTCTTTATAGATGCTCCAAAATATCTAAATTGTTTTCCATGGTTTTCCAGTGAGAATTCTAGGTTAGCTTAATTTTTCAATGCTATCATGGAAAGGCAAGCAAAGATGAATCTAGGAAACAGGAAGAGATTGTTTAGAGACTGCAGTGTTGCATATTTGGAGCTGCAAAACTTTTCTGTTAAGTGGTACACAAATTTTGCTTCACTGAACTTTGTCATTGCATAAGAATATAGAGTTTTCAGGAATGTAATCCCAATCATAAAATGTATAATGATTTAAAACTCTTTCTTTCCACAGGAAGTACCATACCCTGTGCTGTGTGAATTCTTTCAGCAATTATAGATACATAGTGATTGTTGAAATGTAAGGTAGATTCGTAATGTATTTGAGTGGCTAATACTAAAACAATGGATAAACAGTACTACATTTTAAAGCAGAATTCAACAAATTGTATCTAGGTTTCATCTGCATTTGAATATTAATAGCTAGTGTAACGGAGAAGGCGATGGCATCTCACTCCAGTACTCTCACCTGGAAAATCCCATGGATGGAGGAGCCTTGTGGGCTGCAGTCCATGGGGTCGCTAAGAGTTGGACACTTACTAAGCGACTTCACTTTCACTTTCATGCATTGGAGAAGGAAATGGCAACCAACTCCAGTGTTCTTGCCTGGAGAATCCAGGGAAGGCGGAGCCTGGTGGGCTGCCATCTGTGGGGTCACACAGAGTTGGACACGACTGAAGCAACTTAGCAGCAGCAGCAGAGAATGTAAAGAACTGGTAGTTTACGCGTCTACCTAGTCTTGCAAGTCATATTAGATTACAAGAAGTCTAGAAACAAGTCTTTGTTTTCCTCTGCAATGCATGAGAATTACTAATCATAATAAGACCCGAAACTAACTCTGTAAGATGAGATGAGATGGTTTAAAAGGCTTTATCAATTATGTAGAAGTCTGACTTTACTTAGAGCAGGGCCACACTATGAAGGTGTTGTGATGTTGTGGTTTTGGGATTTGCAATGAGGAAACCAGAGATAGGAGGTCAGAAATCTTGGTATTTGAGAGAGAAGGGTCTTTGATTCCAGAGGAAGATTGAAGGGTCTTGCAACATGACTTGGCCAAAAAAGACCACCCATAAGTAATACACTCCAGGGGACATGTTACTTTATAACCTTAACCTACTCTATGTTTATTTTTCTGCATTGTAAATTTTTGATGCAATCCTTAAGACCTCTATTCGATTTGTTAAACCAACACAGTCTTAGGTAAACTGTTGTAGGGAGCCAAAGTGTGTGTTCATGGGTATATGTCTTGAGATGAAATTGAATAGACAGGATGAACTCAGCAAAGAGATACAATGAAAGGATGAACAGAGGTGATAGCTGAAGGATCTCAATTGTGCAGTGTGTACTGAGAAGTGACAAATGACAGTACAGGTGTTTAAGTGCAGTCCATGTGTGAGAACCTCAGAAACAGCTGAAATTGTGCCTGGGCTTCCTGTATTCATGAGGGTGAGATTCCATTATATTTAAATGGGAACAGGTAAGCTCAGAAGACAGTAAAGGTTCAGCATACATCAATGACTTAGACAAATTGCTTATGGATATTTGTTACAAATCCTCAATAGAGTTCAAGAGTGATTCTTGTTGCATATTTCAGTGCTTACATTACACATTTTCAAAGATTCATGCCTACACATAAGTGACATTAGTATCTTCTCCCTAACAAAATTATAAAGTCCTTGAAATTACCAGAGTCCATTCTTATATAGCATGCTTATCTCTTATAATATCTAACATGGTATTGAGCCATTATGGGGATGTTTAGCATATATTTATTAAATGAAAATCTTATTGGACAATTCTTTTGAGGATTTTATAGCCTATTATCTCAAATGACTGTAATATCATAAGATAGAATCTTAAATATGTTATATATCTCCTTTAATTTGGAATGTGAACTTTTTACTTAGGATACATATGCTTTTCTCCTTTCATTACCATATTCACTTAACTTCGAATGTCTTATGCTACCTCAGTAGCACCTGATTTTTAAGGTTCTTCTAAAGAACAAGATAACTGAGCCAAATTCTTCTCTTATGCTAAAATAAAGTCAACAGTTAATTCACATCTCAAATCTCTAGTCATATTTTAGGCATAATTCATGAATGTTTAAGTCCATATGTCATGTGGTTGTCCAGCTATTTATACAAACATGAAGTACAAACGTGTTTTGAAGCTTTGAGCAGACCTGTGACCAGCTGATACTTCTAAAAATACACCTTTTTTTTTTTCCTCCAAAGGATCTTGTTTCCAAAGTCATGTAAGTTTAACTTATGTAAGTATTCTCATTATATAAGTTGAACTTCTTTCTTGTGACTATGAAAGCCCACAGGTTGAATGCATGCATGCGTGCACACACGCACACACACACCCACAGTCCCTAAATCGCGTTGGACCATTTGTGGCCCTGTGGACTGTAGCCCACCAGGCTCCTCTGCCCATGGAATTTTCCAGGCAAGAATCCTGGAGTGGGTTGTCATTTCCTCCTCCAGGGGATCTTCCTGATCTCAAGGATGGAACCTGCTGCATCTCCTTCCTCTTGTACTTGGGCAGGTGGATTCTTTACCACTGAGCTACCTGGAAAGCCCTCTCATCCCTTTCTTGGCTGGAAAGGATTGAGGAGGGGAGGAGAGGGAAAGAAAGCAATTGGTTCCTCAGTCCCCTTATACACAGTCTCCTCACTGATGGGAGTGCCAAGTTAGATCAGCCATCCTGCCAGCTCCAGACCTTGAGTTAAGGAAACATACCACCCCAAGGATGGACATGTTACTTGTTTTTCCAGTCGTTTTCAGGAATAAGGCAACTAGTCTTTCCAATCAGACTGGGTATTTCAAGTGGCTCATCATGATTTTGAACCATTCCCAGGACTGGTAGCTTGAAAAAAGTTATTGTTGATTAATTTGGAATTGGAGGTGCGGTGGTGGATTCCTTGTTTCCTCTGCGGCTGCTACTGCTTATGCGCAGCACGTTCCCCGCGACTGTGCAGCTGACGCACAGCAGACTTTCAGTTTTTGTTCAGGTCTGGTTTTGATCTGCAGTGTTCAGGGATGAGCAATTCCTTTCAAGTTATTTGCAAACCTTGTCAAAGCTTGATTGCAGCATGACATTGATGACAGACTGATTATTACTTGTCTCAAAAAGCAGTGTAAGAACATATTGGCTTTCATGCAAACATCCAGCTTGTCATTAGCGTACAGTGCAAATGGCAGCGGTTTTTACACCGGAATCCAGGAAACATAGGCAAAAAGAAGTGTCTCTTTCAATTGGTCCTGAAAAGATTTCAATAAAATTTTAGGGACAATTTTTTGTTCAGTGAAATTCTTAGAGCGAGACAAAAGGTCTAGTTTTTACATTTCCATTGGTTATCTGGAAATACCTTTACTCCAGTAAGCTCGACAGAAAAAAAAAAAATGTATAAAATGATATTGAAATATAAACAGTTTAATTTTTCTTCAGTAAAGAAAATCTACAAGTGCATTCAGTTGTACAGTTCTTACTTCTCAATAACTTGACACAGATCCACCCAGATGTATAAATTAGCTCCTTGAGGTGAGAATTAGACCTTGCCATAGACGCTTTGCCTTTTAAGCCACAGGAACTCAATTGCATTAAAAACATATGTATTCTTAAATCCTTTCCAGGAATTAAAACCTCGAAGATTTCAATTTTATTCGAGATTTATGAAATTACCTATATGTGTACTCGATGCTTAGGTGAAAGTTGCAGAAGGAAAACAAGTGGTATCAACAATCGGGATCATATACTGCCTTCTCACAGATGTATTTCTCACTTCTCTATATAGAAAGGTTAGGGGCTAATCTCATTCAACCACAACTATATTCACAGAAGGAATAACCACCTAATTTCTTTTTTAGAAATACTAACTCTGTAAGGAGATGACTTGTTTAAAGTTACTTGGAACTTTTAATTAAAAATCTATGTGTACATGGCAAAATTTAAATTAAATATGTAAAGATATTTAATGAAAGATAAACTTTTCTCCCACTTTATTATAGATACCCAATATTTTATTCTAAGGGACAGTCACTGATACGTGTGTATATGTTTATTGTCTCCCACTTTTCATGTAAATTGATGCAAACTTTAACATGGTATTATTACTGACCAAGATTCTTAATCTCCTTAATCAATAGAAATTTATTAATGGCCAGACAAGAAATTCAGGCAAGGCTCTATAGGGGTCCCTGCTGCCACAGGGGTGAGCAAGAACAAACTACAGGTTCCTTTCTTCACTTACTAACTAGGGTGAGCTTGTTCCTTAAATGAGGTCAGAGTAGGGGTGTGTCTAGGGGTTGGGCAGAGGGGTAGCTTAGGTGGTTTGCCCACCCGTTAGGTGATGTATGCAGGAGGCATGCACAGTACCCTGCTTTTGCTCTGAGGTGAGGGTGAGGTGAAGTCGCTCAGTCGTGTCCGACTCTTTGCGACCCCGTGGACTGTAACCTACTAGGCTTCTCCGTCCATGGGATTGTCCAGGCAAGAATACTGGAGTGGATTGCCATTTCCTTCTCCAGAGGATCTTCCCGACCCAGGGATCGAACCCGGCTCTAGGCTCTTCAAAAGTGGTAGTTGATTTTTTTTTTTTTTTTGGTCTCTTTATAGTGTTTGTCCAGAATTTTTCCCAGATGTGCATGCATGCAGTTATTTTTAGTTCCATACAGTTTCTTTCTTTTTTGTTGCTCTAGGAGAGTGTGTCCAGGTGCAAGCATTGCAGCACTGTAGCAAAGACCTGTAGCACAGGTCCCAGCCTGTCTCCATATTATCTGTGTTTTATTCTCTTAGCAGTATTAGAAGCTATGAAGATAGGAGTTTAGATGGTCTGGAATTTCTATCTTATTTGGGATGGTCAGACCCCAGAGATGACTATAATTGACATTTGATTCATGTTAAGTTTGATATATTTGCAGGTGAATTTCCATATTAGAAATTTTCTCTTGTGGCTCAGTTGGTAAAGAATCTGCCTGCAATGAGGGAGACCTGAGTTCAATCCCTGGGTTGGGAAGATCCCCTGGAGAAGGGAAAAGCTACCCACTCCAGTATTCTGGCCTGAAGAATCCCATGGACTGTATAGTCCATGGGGTTGCGAAGAGTCAGAGGTGAATAAGCATCTTTCACTTTCACTTTCCATATTAGATTACAGATTGCTAAAAGAGATAGAGATAATTATTCCAAGAATAAAAAAACACTAAAACTCTGACACATTTGAGTTTTAGTTTGTGGCAGTCAATTCTGGGCCACAGGAAATATCCCATCATCCTCAGAAGGGAAACTTGGTGAGCAGGGGAGCTTGTATTTCCACCATGAGGGATGCAGCTGAACCTCTAGCCATGTGCAAATGGCTTAATATAATTAAAATCTCATTTGTGTTACCTAAATAGAAAGACTCAATATACTCTGCCCATTAGAATCTATCCGTCACCCTCAGATTATAATAATAACTCAGATGTTATAATTTTAAACCAATTCTTTCCCTAACCAAACTTATAAAATAGAAGCTTCCACTTCAGGATGATGTACTCAGTGTACATATCTAACTCTCCTATATTTCTAAATCCCATTAAAATACAAAATAAATTTTCAAAAATCCTAAATGTATTTTATAGCCTGAAAATCAGAAACTAGAACCCAGAATCAGATTCTTTCCAAAAGCAGAATTGCCTGCTTTTATGTCTATGGTTGTGATCATTAATTTTATGTGTCAAATTGGTGGGGCAGGGGCTGCCTGGATATTAGGTCAAACATTTTTCTAGGTATTTCTATTGTTTTTTATGAGTTTAACACTTAAATTGGTGGACTTTGAATACACTACATTGTCCTCTATAAAGTGGGTGGGCCTTATCCATTAACTGGAAATCTAAATAGAACAAAAAGACCAGCCTCCCCCCAAACAAGAGAGAATTCAAGAGTAAGAGGCTTTGGACTTGAATTGAAATGTTATCTTTTCTTGATTTCTGCCTGCTTGCTGGCCCACCCAGTAGATTTTAAACTTGCAGAAGAAAACTTCCATATATACGTATTGTTCAGTCATTCAGTCGTCTCTGACTTTGTGACTCCATGGATTTCAGCACACTAGACTTCCCTGTTCTTTACTATCTCCCAGAGTTTGCTCAAACTCATGTTCATTGAGTTGGTGATGCCATCCAACCATCTCATTCTCTGCCATCCATCCACCTCGCCCCCTGCTCTCAATCTTTCCCAGCATCAGGGACTTTTCTAATGAGTTGACTTTGCATCAGGGGGCCAAAATATTGGTGTGTCAGCTTCAGTATCAGTCCTTCCAATGAATATTCAGGGTTGATTTCCTTTAGGATTGACTGGTTTGATCTCCTTACAGTCCGAGAGACCTTCAAGAGTCTCCTCCACCCCACAGTTCAAAAGCCTTAATTCTTCAGCATTCCGTCTCCTTTATGGTCCAGATCTCACATCTGTACATGACTACTGGAAAAACTATATTGACTATATGGATCTTTGTTAAAAAAGTGGTTTTATTTTTTCTGGTGAACCTTGGATAATACAATGAATAGATCAGAGCAGAGTTAGCAGCCATCTTAAACATGCATAGTGTCAGTTACATTTAAAGTAAGAACTGTTTTCTCCACTAAACTTTAGGAAAGGTTTAAGTATTGCATTGCCAAATAGAGAATAAAAATGGACAATAATACCAAAGTTCAGGTTTCATAATCAAAATGACAGATTAAAATATGCTTATAGTTCAGCTGATACAAGTGTTTTCTTTTATCTATCTACCTGTCTACTCTCTATCATCTATATAAAGTGATAGATTTGAAGTCTTACTGTGCAAGGTACTATATTGAATATATTACATGGAACGTTCCATTTAATTCTCACAACAACCTTATAAAGTAAGAATCATTATTATGCTTGTTTAACATATGAAGGTAAATTTTAATGTAGTGATAACAATTTAATATAGTGAATAGTTTTTCTAAGGTGCTAGTATGGGCTGAGATTTCTAACACCAATGCCTAGAATTATTTGGTCCAGTTACACAGTCAGTAAATAAAGGAGCTAAAATTAGAGCCCAGGCTGTCAGAGACTGTGCTGTTAAATCAGCATGCTCCATGAAAAATTCTTCAAAAGTTACATAGAGCCATATAGCTTTGGTAGTAAATTCTGATTAAGACATTATGATAAAAGAAAATTACAAGCCCAAATATCCTATGCAAATTTTTGCGAAAGGTCCTAAGCATAATATTAACAAACTATATCTATTATGTTTTGCCTGAAAGGTTCATTCAGATATTTTTTCTGTAAGATGACTCTAGAGTGCTTGTGTGTTTGCTAAGCCGCTTCACACAAGCAGCTCTTTGCAACTCTATGGACTGTAGCCCTCCAGGCTCCTCTGTCCATGGGATTCTCCAGGCAAGAATACTGGAGTGGGTTGCTATGCCCTCCTCCAGGAGATCTTTCCAATTCAGGGATCAAACCTGGGTCTGTTATGTCTCTCGAATGGGCAGGTGGGTTCTTCACTACAAGTGCCATTTGGGAAGCCCCTAGTAGTGCTTAATCATCTTTAAAACTTCATTTGAAACAATTTTGTTAGATTGTATTATGACAGCTGTCATATAAAGGTGCATTTAACAAAACTTGTCAAGACGGGTGTAGCCATTTTAATATTGAACATGGAAGAAAAAAGCAACATTTTTTAGCGTATTATTCATAAAATAGTGATAATTGTTTTCTACCTTGATACAAAATACAATAATTTCTTTAGACAAAATTATTAGTTATAAAAAAAATATTAATAAATTGGACTTCCTTTAAGTTAGTTGATTCTGTTCATTAAAATATAGCATTAATAGTGTTAAAAGTAAAACTAACAAATGAGAAAAATGATAAATAAATAAATACACACACACACACACACAGCTAAAGGACTTATATGCACAATCAATAAAGAATGCCAACAAATCATAGAGGAAAAAATGCTTAATTAGGAAAATACTTGAATAGTCACTTAAGAGAGGATAAGAGAGGCTATTCAAATGACCAATAAACACAAGAAAAAGTAATCAGCATCATTAGTTATCAGCTAAATGCAAATTTTAGCCTCAATGAAATGTTATCCCAAGGTAAATGACTAAATTTTTTAAAATTGAAAATATTGTGTTAGATATTAATCAAATAAGATTGTCAATGTTAATTATAAATAGTATTAGACTTAATTAATAATTAATTAATAGCTAATATTCCAATTAGTAATCACTTTATCAGAAAATTACTTGGTAATATTTACCAAAGCTCAACATAAACATAATTCTGCTGAGTTGTATTTGTGTGTTCACTCAATCATGTCCAACTCTTCATGACCCCATGGACTGTAGTCCGCCAGGCTTCTCTTTCCATGGAATTTTCCAGGCAAAAATACTGGAGTGTGTTGCCATTTCCTACTCCAGGAGATCTTCCCAGCCCAGAGATCAAACCCCTGTCTCCTGCACTGGCAGGTGGATTCTTTACCCCAGATTCAGTGTAATCTCTATCAAAATACTAGCTGCCCTTTTTGCAGAAATTTATAAACTTATTTCAAAATTCACATGTAAATACTAGAGCTCTAGAATAGCCAAAATAACCTTGAAAAAGATAAACAAGTCAGAGGACTCACATTTCTAAAGTTCAGAATTTACTATGGAGCTACAGGAGACAAAACAGTGTGGTACTGGCACAGGATAGATATATATAGATGAAGGGAATAGAATTAAAGTTTGGAAATAAACCCTTACATTTATGGTATATTAGTTTTCAGCAAGGATGCCAAGAACTTAAACAGGAAAAGAATAACCTTTGCCACAAACAGTGCTGGGACAACTGAATATCCACATGCAAAAGAACAAAAATAGATCCCTTCTCTCACACTATACCCCCAAATTAATCCAAAGGCATCAAAGGCTTAAGTTTTTGCTAAAGCCATAAAACTCTAGAAGAAAAAATAGAAGTACATCTTCACCATCTGAGGTTAGGTAAAACTTTCTCAATAAAATATCAAAAGAACAGTGACCAAAAAAAGATAAAGTAGACTTCATCAAAATTTAAAACTTTCATGCTTCAAAGGACATCGTAAAGAAAGTGAAAAGATAATCCACAGAATGGGAAAGAAAATACTTGTAAATCATAAAACTAAGAGACCTATATCCAGAATATTTAAAGAACTCTTACAATTCAATAATAAAAAAAGACAAATGACCCAATTAATAGAACTTTTTCCAAAGAAGATATACAAATTGCCACCAAGTACATGAAAAGATATTCAATCTCCTTAGCCATCATGGAAATGCAAATCAAAAAATGAGATGCCACTGTACATCACTAGGATAACTATAATTAAAAAGTCAAATGTTGGTGAAAGTGTAGAGAAATTGGAACCCTCAGAGACTGCTGATGAGAATGTAAAATGGTTCAGCCACTTTGGAAAATAACTGGCAATTCCTCAAAACACTAAAAATGGAGTTATCATATATTTCAGCAATTCCAGTCCTCGGTATACACTTAAAAGAAATAAAAGATTTATAAATACAATAGAAATAAATGCTCATAGCACCACAAAGCAGGTACAGTAATATTTTCTAAATTTATCCATATTGCTCCCAATAGGAAGCATATTGTTTCCAATAGGAAACAACCCAATTACCTATAAGAAGGAAAATAAATAAATACATTAAGTTTCACTTATGTAATAGAATATTTAGCATTCATGAATGACATAGTAATAATTATAATATAAAAGGAAAACCTTACTTGTTAGAAGTGGGAAGATCAGTTGGAATTATGGAATTCTAATTTTTATTTACATAGTAGGGAGCAAATAGATATTTTCTAATATTGATGGATCAATTAAAAAATGATGAGCTGTAAGAATATTATTTAGAGTAATTACTAACAAAGATTGAAAATTGATTAAGTGAGAATTCTATTCCTTATTTTTAAACAATATATATGTATTGTTTCATAGTGAACATTTTAAATTTGTGAAACATAGTCATATTTGAGCTTACTGAATACGAAGTAAAAGCTGCAGGACTCCCATTTTGCTAATGTTGATGTAGATACAACAGGACAGCCATTAAAAATATAGCTGAAGCCAAAACCTGTCCAAATCAAGACTTCAAATAGGCTGCAGCTGAAACTCTTCTCACCTACCAGCCTCAATAAAGACCACTGCCTGGAACCTTACACAAACAAGCATATGCATTAGTTAGTGCGTGAGATTCAGTAGGGCAGACTTGGCAGAAAGACAAAAAAAGAGTCTCCAAACTTCTTTGGAAAGTGTTTTGCCACTTATCCTAAAGCTATAATTCTGCCAACTGGAGTCAGTGGGCTATTATAAATTTATATATGCATTTAATCTGCCTGGAGAATTTTTTTACTTATATGGTACGTCAACATTTCAAAACAACCTTTTAAGATACAGAATCTTCCAAGAGGAAGGCTCTTTATATGTGAGAGGCAGCTTTCTCTCTGAGGGACAGCAATGACTGGTTTGTTTGAGTACAAAACTGACAGTTGGGAAAGTCTGAAATATGATTCTGGCTTTTCTACTCCCTTAGGTTGGCCATACAGAATAAACATGAACCTGTTAAGCAAGCAGAATTTTGGAGGAAATACATATCCATATTAATGAAGAACTAGAAACTCTACTGTATTAACAGTTAGAGAAACCCCTTGGCTGCCACCTGAGTGACCTTGCTTGATTAAGTTTGGATGGAAATCATGGGCAAATTTCACACACAAACTTCAGGAGGCTTTACCAAATTAAATGAGATAAAAGGATTCCATAGAAAAAGCACAGAATTCTTTGAAATTGTTTTGGCTTTATAATTTGGAAAGAAAGAAGTTTAAAATGTTACAAATAAGTGATTTGTTGAAATTATTTAAAATTAAAGAAAAACTTAATGAGATAATGAAATAATGCTCTAATGCTAGAGCCTGAAAGAAATTTCATTGCATTCTGGAAAAGGAATCTTATCATTTGATGAGTCTCCTATATGGAAACTGTCCTTTGTCAGTATATAGCCTTTAGCCTTAGGTGTCCCAGAGAGACTGTCCTCAGTAACTACTGATTGAGGTATAGTCTGCAGAGAGTATGACTAGTGATTTATGGGGAATGTTTGCAGTCTTATTAGTTTGACTTGCTGGAAAGGAACAAAATTCACCATAGAATTGGAGAAAATTCACCTCAGACTCTCTGGTGGAAGTGAAAGTCCCTCAGTTGTGTCCAACTAGTTGCAATCCCATGACTATACAATCCATGGAATTCTCCAGGCCAGAATATTGGAGTGGGTGGCTTTTCCCTTCTCCAGGGGATCTTACCAACCCAAGGATTGAAACAGATCTCCCACACTGCAGGTGAATTTGTTACCAGTTGAGTCACCAGGGAAGCCATGATGGAAAATGGAAAAAATAAAATAAAAAACACCTGATCTCAACAGCAAGCAACTATGGGATTACAGGATTAAATAAAGGATATAATAAGTAGATAGATAGCAAACATTCCCTTCCAATAATACAAGAGAAGACTCTACACATGTACATCACCAGATGGTCAGTACTGAAATCAGACTGATTATATTTGCAGCCAAAGATGGAGAAGTTCTATACAGTCAGCAAAAACAAGACTGGGAGCTGACTGTGGCTCAGATTATGAACTCCTTATTGCCAAATTCAGATTTAAATTGAAGAAAGTGGGGAAAGCCACTAGAGCATTCAGGTATTACCTAAATCAAATTCCTTACATTTACACAGGGTAAGTGAGAAATAGATTAAAAGGATTAGATCTGATAGACAGTGTGCCTGATGAACTATGGACAGAGGTTTGTGGAGACAGATATCAGACCATCCCCAAGAAAAAGAAATGCAAAAAAGCAAAATGGCTGTCTGAAAAGGCCTTACAAATACTGTGAAAAGAAGAGAAGCAAAAAGTGAAGGAGGAAAGGAAAGATATATCCATTTGAATGCAGAGTTCCAAAGAATAGCAAGGAGAGATAAGAAAGCCTTCCTCAGTGATCAATGCAACAAAATAGAGGAAAACAATAGAATGAGAATGACTAGAATTATCTTCAAGAAAATTAGAGATACCAAGGGAACATTTCATGCAAAGATGGGCTCGATAAAGGACAGAAATGGTAGGGACCTAACAAAAGAAGAAGATATTAAGAAGAGGTGGCAAGAATACACAGAAGAACAGTACAAAAAAGATTTTCACGACCCAGATAGTCATGATGTTGTGATCACTCACCTAGAGCCAGACATCCTGGAATGTGAAGTCAAGTGGGCCTTAGGAAGCATCACTACAAACAAAGCTAGTGGAGGTGATGGAATTCCAGTTGAGCTATTTCAAATGCTAAAAGATGATGCTGTGAAAATGCTGTACTTAACATGCCAGCAAATTTGGAAAACTCAGCAGTGGCCACAGGACTGGAAAAGGTCAGTTTTCATTCCAGTTCCACAGAAAGGCAATGCCAAAGAATGCTTAAACTACCACACAATTGCACTCGTCTCACAGGCTAGTAAAGTAATGCTCAAAATTCTTCAAGCCAGGCTTCAACAGTATATGAACCATGAACTTCCAGATGTTCAAGCTGTATTTAGAAAAGACAGAGGAACCAGAGATCAAATTGCCAGCATACACTGGATCATCAAAAAAGCAAGTGAGTTCCAGAAAAACCTCTATTTCCGCTTTATTGACTATGCCAAAGCCTTTGACTGTGTGGATCACAACAAACTGTGGAAAATTCTTAAAGAGATGGGAATATTGGACCACCTGACCTGCCTCTTGAGAAATCTGTATGCAGGTCAGAAAGCAACAATTAGAATTGGACATGGAACAACAGACTGGTTTCAAATTGGTAAAGAGTACGTCAAGGTTGTTTATTGTCACCCTGCTTATTTAACTTATATACAGAGTACATCATCACAAACACTGGGCTGAATGAACACAAGCTGGAATCAAGATTGTCAGTAGAAATATCAATAACCTCAGTTATGCAGATGACACCACCCTTATGGCAGAAAGTGAAGAAGAATTAAAGAGCCTCTTGATGAAAGTGAAAGAGTAGACTGAAAAAGTTGGCTTAAAACTCAGCATTCAGAAAACTAAGGTAGTGTCATTCATGGCAAATAGATGGGGACACAGTGGAACTAGTGACAGACTTTCTTTTCTGGGGCTCCAAAATCACTGCAGATAGTGATTACAGCCATGAAATTAAAAGAAGCTTACTCCTTGGAAGAAAAGTTATGACAACCTCGACAGCATATTAAAAAGCAGAGACATTACTTTGCTGACAAAGTTCTGTCTAGTCAAGGCTATGGTTTTTCCAGTATTCATATATGGATGTGAGAATTGGACTCTAAAGAAAGCTGAGCACCAAAGAATTGATGCTTTGAACTGTGGTATTGGAGAAGACTCTTGAGAGTCCCTCAGACTGCAAGGAGATCCAACCAGTCCATCCTAAAGGAAATCAGTCCTGAATATTTATTAGAAGGACTGATTTTGAAGCTGAAACTCCAATATTTTGTCCACCTAATTTGAAGAAGTGACTCATTTGAAAAGACCCTGATCCTGGAAGGCCCAGCCTGCTACAGTCCATGGGGTCACAAACAGTTGGACATGACTGAGTGACTGAACTGAACTGAACTGATGTAGATAGAGCTAACAGTAGAACAATTCCAATGTTAAGGACATCTCTTTCAAATGGGCCATCTAAACTCTGGTTTGGGAATTGATTGGAATTATGAAATTGATTAATAAGTTAATTAGATTATTTTCAGAGCTTCAAACTTCTTCAAAATGGAAGCCTAAACTCTTAAGAAATGATTAGCAAATTCAGTCCTGAGCTAAATTTTTGAAGTGGGCTGAGATATCAGAACAGGAAATAAAAACTGATATAATAGTATATGATTTTATTAGTTCTGAGTTCATAACTTAAGCAAGTATTTGTTATTATTTTTTACTCACTCAGTCATATCCAACTCTTTGCAACCCCATGGACTGTAGCCTCCCAGGATCCTGTGTCCATGGATGGGATTTTCCAGGCAAGAATACTGGAGTGGTTGCCATTTCCTTCTCCAAGGGATTTTCCTGAACCAGGAATCAAATCCACATCTCCTGCATTGGCAGGCGGATTCTTTTACCACTGAGCCACAAAGCACCGTGACAAATTTTAATTATATGTGCACACACACACACACACACATGCATATACCAATATACAGACACATAGTTTATTTTGCCAAAGAAAAGTAACCAGCATACCATTCATTAGCACAAACAATTGCAAAAATGCTGGGCATGAGAAGGCTTTCAAAGAAAATTATAACTTGAGATGGAGGACAAAAGGTTTTATAAGGATTAGTAAAAGAGAATCAGGTGAAGTTCTACTAATTTCAAAGGAGTTAGTCAAAGATGGCTCTCAGAAAAGGCAAGAATTTTGCTTAGGGAGGAAGAATTAGGGATTAACCTTGTGTGCAAAAAGGAGTGGGCAAGAACAGCTACAGGGATGAGGACATGTAAGCACCAATATGGAGAAGTCACTGAATACTTCAGGATTTCTCAGTTTCAAAATAATAATAGTAAAGGAATTCTGAGTAATCTCTATATTACACTAGAATTAGCAAGCTCATGGTGCCTGCTTCTATTGCATTTCCAATGTTTTTGCTTTGAAATCTTCCTTGATTATAGTCCTTACTAACCAAGAGTACACTTGTATTTATGGAAATATATTTAAATTGCTTAAATATATCTATTTTACATCAACAATCATGTTTTAAAAACATCTTCATAACCTCAGTTTAAACAGAAGCATCAAGTAGTAATTCAAAAATTATACATACCATTATGTTTTTATAAATGTTCTAGTATTTGTTAACAAGGGCTTCCCTGGTGGGTCAGTGGTAAAGATCAGCTTGCTGTGCAGGAGATACGTGTTCATTCCCTGGGTTGGGAAGATCCTCTGCAGAAGGAAACCGTAGTTCACTCCAGTATTCTTGTCTGGGAAAGAATGAACAGAGGAACCCGGCAGGCTAAAGTCTGTGAGGTCACAAAGGAATCAAATAGGACTTAATGACTAAACAACAACATCTGTTAGCAAAGTCCTCAAACAGATGACTGACTGTACCTCCCATTCTGAGGTCAAAGGTGGAAATAAAGCAATGTCTTATATGTTGTTATTCTTTTTTAAAAAAGATAGCTGAATCATCCCTACTCCCTCTACTTTATTTAAAATGTATATCTGGTGGGTATGGGATTTCACATTAAAAAAATGAACATCAAAATGGAAAGAATAATATACAGCATATGTTGAAACAATTGCAGTGAGAAAAGGGGAAACATAAATAATACAGAAACTTCTTGACAGTATCAGCACTGATGTAGAAAGAGACTTCACCAGAAACTAGGATCTAGAATTGAATGAGACATTACCATCTAGAATTGAATGAGAAGTGAGGAGTAAGTTAAAATGTGTAACAGGTTAAATATCTGATAGCATAAATGCTGTCCTGAAATATGCCTGACTAATAGAGGGATTAAAAGAGGAAAAAATGCTTAATAGACTTGCCATAGAGTTTAAATGAAATAGAATAGTATTTCTAAGCAGAATATCTGAAATATTAATATTAAAAGCAAGAAGAAAAAAGATTTGAGTAAAACTCTTGGTTTTCTGTCAGTCCACCATGCCTTCCATTTCTGTTCTCTTTCTTGGCAGATCTCAAGGCCCCTAGCATAGTTACACTCTTCTCACAGTCTTAAGTGTTGTGGCTGTGCCCTTAGACACAGCCTCTTGGATCTTCCTCTCTAAGTATTTCATGTCCAAAGAATTGATGCTTTTGAACTGTGGTGTTGGAGAAGACTCTTGAGAGTCCCTTGGACTGCAAGGAGATCCAGCCAGTCCATTCTGAAGGAGATCAACCCTGGGCTTTCTTGGAAGGAATGATGCTAAAGCTGAAGCTCCAGTACTTTGGCCACCTCATGCAAAGAGTTGACTCATTGGAAAAGACCCTGATGCTGGGAGGGATTGGGGGCAGGAGGAGAAGGGGACGACCGAGGATGAGATGGCTGGATTGCATCACTAACTCGATGGACTTGAGTCTGAGTGAATTCCGGGAGTTGGTGATGGACAGGGAGGCCTGGCGTGCTGTGATTCATGGGGTCGCAAAGAGTTGGACACGACTGAGCGACTGAATTGAACTGAATCCTTCAGCAAGCATGCATTTTCTAACACATGAGATTGAAATGTCTGTGAGATGAGCAATGTAAAAGTGAGGATGGATTGTTTCCATCAAGATTACTGAGCTAATGGATGAGTCATACATTCAGCTTTGGCAAGCATATCACAAAAATGATGCTAGTTCCTTCTTGATAAAAGTACAATATATAGAGTTGTGATCAGGGATAGGAGAGCAAACAAGACCTGGTGATATTAGGGAGCCTTAGCATTATTAGGGAGCCTTAGTTATTCCAAGGACCAATGAATACAGAAATGACACAGAATTATGCTGGACCACCAGAGAAAGACCATGGAGGAGAGTCTCTGATGAAAACATTAACTGTAGAGGGAAACCACCACTGCCACACTTCTGGCACCAAAGCAGAAAGAAAACAAAAGTATTATATACAGATTTTTCTCTCTTCCAGATTTTTCTCTCTTCCTATCCTCCTCTCCTCTGATGCTCGTCTCGGCCTAATCTAACTGAAAATAGGGCTTTCCTGGTGGCTCAGATGGAATAGCATTTTCCTGCAATGCAAGAGACCTGGGTTTGATCCTTGGTTCAGGAAGATCTCCTGGAGAAGGCAATGGCAACTATGAGGACACAAAGAGTCAGATATGACTGAGTAATTAACACACACACACAATGGAAGGTAAGCCTGCAGGCTTAATTAACACACACACACAATGGAAGGTAAGCCTGCAGGAGAGCCAAGGACACAGGGAAGCTGCTATGTCTTGCAGCTAAGGAGAGCTAAGGAGAGCTGCAAGAACATGACAGCTTATAGCAATCACCTGTAGGACAACTGTATTAAAGGTCTCCAGTCAAACAAGACCAAGGAGATATACACATATATAAAGAGAGTTATTACAGAAATTGATGACTGACATGGTTATGGAGGCCCAGAAATCTCACAATCTGCCATCTACAAGATGAAGACCTAGGGAAGCTTGTGATGTAATTCCTTTGGAGTCTAAAGAGGCCTGAAATTAGAAGGGACAGGAAGGCCTGATGGTACATGTTGCAGTCTAAGTCTTAAAGCCCCCCCAAACCAGGAAGGCCCATGTCCTAGGGGAAATAAATGATGATTAGGGGGAATAGATTTCCTCTATTTCCTAGAGGAAATAGATGATGTCTCAGCTTAAGCAGAAGAGCGAAATCAACCCTTCTCCACTTTTCAATTTATTTGGTCTCTCAGTGGAGTGGATAGCATCCACACACATTGGAAAAGGCCACCTATCTGCTTTATTCAGCCTACTGATGGAGATGCTAATCTCTTATATATTTTCACAGACACACCTAGAAATAATGTCACCATCAATCTAGGCATCCCTTTACCCCATCAGGTTGACACATAAAATTAACCATCCAAAGCTCGAAGAGATCAGAAGGGAGAGGAGAATGGGACAAGGAAGAAGAGACAGGACACACGCTCAGACACAGTTTTCTAACATCACTGGGGAGCTTCATGCACTTTACTCTGCAGCAAGCTTGTAGCTGCTAAATTTCCTATGCTTAACACCTCAGAAATGCACTTTTAATTTGGTTCAAAAGATGCTTCCATACACAAGTGGTATCATCTCGACTTTATGAGAAGGAGTTTGTACCTTTCTCTTGCTCTTGAGAAATCCAGTTTATTGTTCCACTGAGAGAAAAGATGTCAGGTGCACATGTGGCTAAGGGGGTCGTAAACAAGTCTGCATTCAGCACACACAGTCTAACCCTGTTAGAAGCCATCAGTTAGGGTATTTTCAGGGGGTTGAAGTTTGTTATGGGAGAACAAAGAAGCAAAAGTCATACTCCATAATAAAAATGGAAATCAGTTGAATATCTCAGTTCCACTTCCTGAGCCAATGAACATAAAGTTCATGTTCTGCACATCTGTTTGCTGGGATGGATCTATAGTTATGTTAGAGTAAACTAAAATAAACCCCAAGTAGGTTTCTAGGGTCATCCTCAAAGCTGAAAACATATATCTTGGTCTCTCTGTGGGCAGATTTAGGGCCATACCACTTGGGGTTTTTGCGAAGGCAGTGATTTCTTCATTTTTACAGGAACTATAAAATTACAGTCTTTCCCATTATATTTTCCCTTTTAAGCTTGGCAAGCAAGCTGTACTGATCTGGTGCCAATATTATATCCATGAGATACTTAAGGCCAAATGTCTATATTTTAGAGAATTTAATTATAAGGAAAAGAGGAGTTTATATAAAGCCTACTACTGATAGAAATGTTTTCATTCAATATATTGTCATCCAATTGTGAACCAAAGCAGCCTTTTTTTTTTTTTTTCCTTCCCTGAACCATTTTGCTGCTGTGTGTACAGCCTGGCACTGCAGTGCTGGGCAAGCAAGGGAGACTACAAAATACGTGACCAGACACAAAGGTGATAAAGGCTTGTCTCATTTCAGTGTTCAACCAAGGTGGAATTCAAATAGCAAGCAGTGCATGACAAAAAGTAAATTAGATCTTTAAAATCCTGCTTTTAATAATCTGAGATGATATTGGCAGCTCAGGTAAGGCTTTTCTACAGAGTACAGGATTGCTAACTCAGTTAAATAGCCTTAAAAGCCAGATACAGAGCAATATAATTTTGTCCCTTCAATATAAATGACATTTCTTCCTTTTCCATGCTGTCTTTTAAGCACAGGGACACATCCACACCTATAATTTTCTGATAGCTTCTCATTCTTAAATCGTTTAATTATATACTTTCCTAGCAAATGTTTTTAATATCTGCTATGATGGCACACTGACCTGGTACTAGAAGTTCAAAGGTCGTATGATACAAAGCATCCTTTCTGAGAGATCATAGGTTGCCCAGCTGAGTCCTACACAGAGACAGACAAACTGGTAAAACTTAACAACATACACTAATACAAGTTCGATACTGTGCTTATTGCAGCGGAGCAACTAGTTCTGAAAGGGAGTGACTGGTTTTGCCTTTCTGAATTAAAGAGCGTGTCCAAAAAAATGTACACCAGAACTAAACTGTGAAGGAATTTTTCAGCCATAATAGAAGTACATGGGCTTCCCAGGTGGCTCAGCCTACTAATGCAAGGAACGTGGGCTTTATCCCTGGGTCAGGAAGATCCCCGGAGAAGGAAATGACAACCCACTCCAGTATTCTTGCCTGTGATATCCCATAGACAGAAGAGTCTGGTGGGCTACAGTCCATGGTGTCGCAGAAGACTCAGAAGCGACTTAGCAATTAAACAACAATAGAGGTACATACTTTCCTGGCAGAGGGAGCAAGATATTAAAAAACACAAAGTCCTGTGATGATAAAGTCCATTCAAATTTGCATCAATTTTTAAAATTTCAAAATGGCATAATATGTTCAAGAACAGTGGAAGAGCTCTTTACTCTCACTGGAGTTGAGATCAACAAATCTTTCTGACTAGCAGTGAAATATACATGGAGGTTGACTCATGTTTGAATTTTGATCCAGCCTTGGGTCACCAGAATGTTGATAGTTTCAGCATTCTAAGGTCAGAAATTGCATAATACTCCATTAGAGGACTCCTTTTGTGTTGATTAAATGATGCAACTTGTAGAAGTGTAGGGCACTTGAGAGACCCTTGCAAATTAACTTATTTGTGAATGGAGTTGATTTGCACAGGTTTTGAAATCAGATAATGCTGGTTTCTGAATCTCTCACATTAATTAGCTGAATGAGCCTGGACAAGTTAACTAACTGCTCTGAATAGCACTGTTTTTATCTATCAGATGAACACAGTAGGGCTGAGTAGCACTGTTGGGAAGATTGGAAATCCTGAACTGAAGCCCACTCTCCTGACACCTGCTTAGCTCAGAGCAGGTACTCAATAAATGAGTGAAGGGAAAATGATGCAGAAAAGAAAAAATTGTATTTATCCTAAAGCATGATGTGGAGACTAAGGGCAATATTATATTTACAAGAGAAAGTATTCATTCCACTTTTTAGAGAACATAGGCCATTCTACTTCTTTTTAAATAATATTTTGTATCCCTCAACACTTCTGAAATGGCACTTAGCACTTACTCCCTTTATTCTGCCATTTGTGGGCAGGATGATGGTGAGAAGTATGGTAAACGCCAAATGGAGGGTAGAAATAAAGAGGAAAGAGATAAACAGGAATTTCTTGGTTTTGCCATTCTAGAACTTTCTTCCCTCATCCTCACCTTCAACAGAAGCTGTATGTGTGCTGAATCACTTCGGTCGTGTCTGACTCTTTGCAACTCCATGGACTGTAGCCCTCCAGACTCCTCTGTCCCTGGGATTCTCTTGGCAAGAACACCAGAGTGGGTTGCCATGACCTCCTCAAAGGAATCTTCCCAAACCAGGGATTGAACTTGTTTATCTTAAGTCTCCTGCATTAGACAGGTTCTTTACCACTAGCACTACCTGGGAAGCCCTCAACATAACAGGTTTCTGACATAAGAATACAATGGTGGGACACACACTGAGGAAAGGTCTTGTAAGGACACAGCAAGAAGGTAGCTGCCTACAAGCCAGGAAGAGAGCCCTCACCAGGAACTGGAGGGACCTGCATCTGATCTCAGACTTTCAGCCTCCAGAACTGTGAGAGATAAATGTTGTTGTTTGAAAGAAGGGAAAAAAAGAAGCACAATGCATATGATGTAAGAGGCTCTTAAAACATGCATCTGGGGTAGATTCAAATCAGTGTGAGGATCTCCTCTCTTGTTTTCTTCTTGCAGCAGGTTTCTTTGTCTCCTGCAGCCATGCTCAAGCCAAGCTTGTCGGCAGCAGCAGAGGAAGATTTGTGATCTGAATCTCAGGCACGGAGTTGTTTACTGTTGAGTATTGCCAGGCATCATTGCGTTTTCTTCTCTCCTTAATATGTTACTGGCAGTTGGGTGGCTTAAAACGTCTCTGTCCAAATGAAAGATTTTTTTTTTTCTATTGTTTGAAAGAAGGGAAAAAAAGAAGCACAATGCATATGATGTAAGAGGCTCTTAAAACATGCATCTGGGGTAGATTCAAATCAGTGTGAGGATCTCCTCTCTTGTTTTCTTCTTGCAGCAGGTTTCTTTGTCTCCTGCAGCCATGCTCAAGCCAAGCTTGTCGGCAGCAGCAGAGGAAGATTTGTGATCTGAATCTCAGGCACGGAGTTGTTTACTGTTGAGTATTGTCAGGCATCATTGCGTTTTCTTCTCTCCTTAATATGTTACTGGCAGTTGGGTGGCTTAAAACGTCTCTGTCCAAATGAAAGATTTTTTTTTTTCTTTGTTCTCCCTTCCCTCTGCTTCAGACACATGGCCACCTGGCATATGCTGTGTGTGCTCTGTGCAGAGACTGCCAGCTTACAGACAAAGCCCGGGTGGACACGTACGGCCGGAACAGCCATGATGGCTGTCAGCTCAGTCAAACTGCTGGTCATTTGGTCAAACACTCAGCTCAGATGCTTTCTTTGAATGAATTAACTGTAGGAACAGTAGATCCTGTCACATATAGCCAGAAAAGAATGGCAGTCCACAAGTTTCTTTTCAGTGCCCCACATTGCTGAAAGACCATTCCCTAAAAACTATGATATTAAAAAAAATCAAAGTAGATCATTATTGGCCAAAAGCACTCCAATTACTTTAGAACTTGCAGAGGAAAGAAAGGAAGAAAAATCCAAATTGTTACTTGGAAAAGACAGTCCCCATATCTCCCTAAAACTTATATTTTTAGAAAGCTTTGTATTAACTTTTCTAGATATAACAGACATTATTCAAGATTGATATAGTTCAGGAGGCAGGTTATTGATGTATAAATTATAATAAAAAATTTGTAAAGAAAAGAAACAAACTTGCAAATAAACATAGCTAATAGAATTTTTTAAAGTGATAGCCACACATATTTTTGGAATTTTTTTTTCTCAAGGTGATACTTTATAAAACACCATTTGCTTTTCACAAAGAGAAAATTTAATAAAGAGGGCATAAAAGATTCAGTGTCTTAATTCCCTTGGTTTTCTAAAGTTAAATTTCACTGTTGAAAGATAAATGCATTATTTTTTTGAGCTTTAGATGGGTACACAATTGTTGCTATCTTTGCTAAGAGTAATTTGTTTGCAAATGTGGTACATCTCATTAAGGTTAGCATAAAAAATGGTTTATTTGCTCTTATGATAAGACAGTGTTTCCTCAAGCTGGGAGTTGTGTTTTTTTTTTTTTTTTTTTTTCATGTGTAGTATGATTAAATACCATGGGTCATTGACTTATATAAGAACACTGAAGTCCCAGGTCTTTGTAAGGCAGTATATGGATTTGATTTGTGACCAGATAAACCACTGACAAGTAAATCTAACATAGCTATGCCCTTGCCATGGCCCAGGAAATCCAAATTTCAAAGAAAATAACCAAATGTCATAGATGGCAGAAGCTGTAGATAGGACGTATCATTGACTCTTCAGCTGTGGTCAGATCCATTTGATTTTGTTGATTACCCCAAACTGATCATATCCCATGTTGAGTGGTAGGGTTTCAAAAAAGATAATGAAGGACCCTATCCTCAGTAAACTTGTCCAGCTTTATACAAATAAAGGAAATTAATAGCACAAGATAATAGATCAGTTCAGTTCAGTTCAGTTGCTTAGTCGTGTCTGACTCTTTGCAACCCCATGAATCGCAGCACGCCAGGCCTCCCTGTCCATCACCAACTCCCGGAGTTCACCCAGACTCATGTCCATTGAGTCCGTGATGCCATCCAGCCATCTCATCCTCGGTCGTCCCCTTCTCCTCCTGCCCCCAATCCCTCCCAGCATCAGAGTCTTTTCCAATGAGTCAACTCTTCGCATGAGGTGGCCAAAGTACTGGAGCTTCAGTTTTAGCATCATTCCTTCCAAAGAAATCCCAGGGTTGATCTCCTTCAGAATGGACTGGTTGGATCTCCTTGCAGTCCAAGGGACTCTCAAGAGTCTTCTCCAACACCACACTTCAAAAGCATCAATTCTTTGGTGCTCAGCCTTCTTCACAGTCCAATTCTCACATCCATACATGACCACAGGAAAAACCATAGCCTTGACTAGACAGACCTTAGTCAGCAAAGTAATGTCTCTGCTTTTGAATATACTATCTAGGTTGCTCATAACTTTTCTTCCAAGGAGTAAGCATCTTTTAATTTCATGGCTGCAGTCACCATCTGCAGTGATAGATAATAGATAAAAGATGCCAAATCAGTGGATTCTTTGATTCATCTCTGCCCTCTCTCTTCCCTTTATCCTATTTCCAGTGCTGCCAACTCTCTTCTAGAATCTTATATACTCTAAATTGCAACTATTCAAGTTCAAAAGTTGTCAAAATCTTCTTCTACATTATGATCAAATCCTACTATTTCATTTATAAATTTATCAGAATACCTAGGTCAATATTTCTATCAGAATCCGTGTCTCTATCTGTTTCTATGTTTGTGTCTGTAACTATGACTATAGCAGTGCCATCTATTTATCTTTTAGTATAGCCCTATTTTCTAGAGGAAAACATTGCATGTAAATGCCCATAATATCTTTCCTAAGCTGACTTTACTACTTAAGTTATTATCATTCCTTTCCCTGACAAAATATATGTGATTGTTTTTGTGCATAAAGACAGCACTCCTTCAATATATCCCTATTTTATTTCCTAGAGAAAAACATGAACTAATATTCTTTAGACAGATATTCACAATCTCTAGCAATCTATCATTGAGGCAACTTTTCCACCTTATTTATTATAGTTCTTTATCTTGTATTCATTCTCTATTGAGTCCAGTTCCTCATTAACAGGGAATATTTTTTCCATTTTCCTCTTATTGATCATGCAATTCTCCAAGTAAAGCATTTTGACTCTTCCATTTCCATGTTTTTAAATTCTATGCATTATTTTATTTGACAAATATAACTTATACAGGAAGTCTTTCCTGATTTTATCTGCTTGATGTAATCTCTCAACTTAGATGTAAATATTCCAGCATTTTTCACAGGCTGTTTTGGGTTATTACTTTATAGTTGTATTTTCAAGTCAATGTTTGTTGAGAATTTACTTTGTGTTTCAGAACTGCAATAAGAACTGGGCTATGAAATGAAAAAAGAAAAAAAATTCATGTTGTCTCTACTCAAGATGTTCCCAATCTAGTGGTGTGACAGACATGAGAAAAAAATATGACATCATGTTGAAAGGGCTCTGAATGTAGAGAGCAACAGATGTTATTATATGAATAAGTGGCTATATTATTATTTAGGGCAAATACGTCATAGGATGAAGATTGTCTGGACTGACAATAAAGGATGAAGGAGAGTTCACAGCAATCACATTGGGTGTCCAGTAGAGTGGCACAGGGCTTTTCAAACAGATGAACATGTGTGAAAGCACATGTCTAATCACCTCTCTGAGGACAATTAAACAATTTCAAACTTTATTGGCACAGAGGAAATTGGTAAGAAGTAAAAAAGCGAGTCGGTGAGGAGTGAGATGATCAAAGCCTCATCTTTTCTGCTCAAGAGTTTGTAACTAAGCTTGTAGGTTGCTGATAAGGAATATGATCTGATGTGCATATTAGAAATGTTATTTTGAAGAGGCTATGGGATCAGGGGAGGTGGTGAGATAGCTATTTGGGAGAGAGGAATGAAATTATTTTTTTTTAACCTAAAACATAGGTATCAGGGTTAAAGAGGTAAAGATGGAAGAAGGAGTTAAGAAGTTTGCCATGTATCTACCTTGGGAGATACCATTACTAAAACTAGAGATATGTGAGACAGGTATAGGTGTTGTTCCAAGTAGAATGAGATGGCTCTGAATTGGGTGAGTTTTGTTTTCACCATTTATCCAGATGTTTGTATAGAATTCTTTACTCTACTCTCTAGACTGTTAGGTCCTTCAGGGCAGGATCTATAGTGTTTTGTCTATGTATTTCCACCATTCATAATCCAAGTCTTGCACTTAGCAGTGGAATTGATAATAAGCTGTCTGTAAGAAGTTCCTATAGGTCTTAGAATGTATTCCGGCCTAACTACTTAGGGGCCCTCCACTGACAACAGACCACTTCTGTAACTTCAGAGGTGAAGAAGGTTCAAGAATGTTTTTCCTTCTGATCTATAGGTTTAGGTGAACTTGGTGATTTGTATGAAGATAGCTCAGACAGGTCATGTTCTCTTTTAGACAGTGTAGAGTCCCCCAGAAATCTTTTGCTAATTCTTGTGTCCTGTGAAACAAAAACAGAAGTTGGTGATTAGTTATGATTTAACTAAGATATCTTACCAATTTTTGAAACCAAAGGCTCAGAAAGTACTAAATGATCTTAAGTGATAAAAGCTATTAATACTGTGCAATATCACTTCTGGAAACAACAAGTTATTGAGGTTTAGATGAAAAATGCCTGGAAATAGACATCATAAAGTTTTCTGACATAAGTATCATTTGAGCAATAAAACTATGACAGTTTTCTTTTGAGGTGGAAAATAAGGAAGCCTATTAGCAGTATATTCCCCTCAATATGCTTTTCAACTTGTGTCAGTCTTGTGGTAATGTCATGACTCATTTATGGATCTAACATAATATTTAATATATTTAAACTCAATTCAATTTTTCTTGTTTGCTTTTTGTCTACTTTGGAAAATGACTGATTTTTGTTTCTTGTATCAATTCCTATCCAGTTTTAGTATCACTGCAAAATAACATTCTAGTTTCAGCTATTTCTGAAAAATGAAAATAATAGTTTTCTAATTGGTGGGATTTTAATTTCCTGAGAACAAATAATACAAATTACAAATTCAAAAACATTTTCCCCTACATAGCTACTTATCCAAATAAAGATATTTTCTGGTTCAATTTTCTGATATATCTGTATGCTGGAAGCAAGAAAAAGAAAATAAACAAATTGAGGTACTACATTTTTTTTTAGTTGTAGTGAAAATCTTGCATAAACTTGCAAGAAAAAAGAATATTTTGTGAATCATTATTTTAGTACCACATTTTTTGAAATTGTTTATACTGACACTATACAACATTATTCTAGTTTGGATATAGCTGTAATAGATTTTTACATAGCAATAATATGGTAATTTAATATAATAAAAAGGAATAGAGAAGACAAATATAGAGAGAATATTTAGATGCATTTAACATATCAGTGATACACACCTATAATAGGAAATTAGTCAAGAAGTATAAGAAACTCAAACCAGGTGATGACCATGATAACTGAGGATAATTAGGACAGAACTCTTCCCAAACTTCTGTTAGATCGAATGCTAAAGCAGCTGTTTCAGAACTGCAAACAAGTGATGCCGTTTTATTGCTTTGACTGAAACTTGTTTTTATAACATGATCCTTCTTACTAAAAATTATTCACTTTGTCAATCTGATTTTAGGGCATTATACACTTTTATTAGGTGATACTGATGAAGAAATCCTCAAAATATATTTCATGTATGGGGACAAAAGATAGTGTATAAATGTATAACCATATAGTACTGGGAGTATGTGAGACCATTTATTTAAAGAATGCTGATTCCAAGCGCAGCGCAAAACCTAACGTGGTTTTTATCAGTACTTGGACAAGGGGCCATAGCGCATGGGATCACAAAGAGTTGGAAATGACTAAGCAACTAACACTAGAAAAAATTTTTCAAAAAGTTCCCCTAGAAAACAATGAGTACATTTAGATGAATGAAAAAAGAAATGTAGTGGGATACTCTACCAAAATGGTGCACTATCCATATTTCATGTTTTCAGAGGATGTATGGAGACCATAGTGAGTGTTGCAGTCTTGGTTTCAAGGAACTTCATTCAATCTGCAGTTTGAGACAGTCTCTTTGTAAAAATCATAACCATCCTTCCCTTGCTATTAAGACAAATATCTGGATATCATATCCTCCTGGATCAGAGAGAAAAGCGAAGCAAGATATCATTATGCTATTTTGTAACCATGAAAACTTTTTCACTGTATTAATGGTAACATCTCATACTTGTGACTGTATTCTCTTTAGTAAGAGTTGTTGATTTAGTGGGCAGGATGGACTTTGTATACTTAGCCTGTTTTTACTATTTGCTCATTTACATCACAGTAGCTTCCCTGTTGGCTCAGTGGTAAAGAATCTGTCTGCGAAAGCAGGAGGCACAAGTTCCCTTCCTGGGTCTGGAAAATCCCCTGGAGGAGAAAAGGGCAATACCCTCTCTAGTACTCTTGCCTGGAGAATCCCACGGACAGAGGTACCTGGTAGGCTACCATCCATGGGGTTGTAAAAGAGGGGGACACAAACTAGGGACTAAACAGCAAAAGGAGAATTTGGCATGCATCCTTTCAAAGGGCTGCACATGACTTTCCACTTCATAGCTTTCCTCCTATCATAGATCAGTCAAGATAGAACCATATTTGAGCACGTATGTGTACAGAGTTCTGTAGAATATATTGTAGAAATTACTAACCATGTAAGATCTTGCTCTAAGGAGTTAATTCCATAAATTTCAGAGAGAGGAGTCAGAATTTAGGTACATAACTATTAATATAAGAATAACAAATCATATCATGCATTGCCAAATGACATACAGAAAGGAATATTTCACCCACACTTTTAATTGAGCTTAATCTCATGAGGAACAGAAAATTTCCTGAGGCTCACCCAAAGGTTATGGCAATCTGTAAAATAATAAAAATGTAAATTTGTAGACTTATTTTAAATATATATTAAAATATATTTGTGCTTTTATGGTGCTGATGATGAGACCTAAAAGGAAAGTCCATTATGTTTTAAGAGACTTTTTCTTTTGTCATTAATTTTGAACTGCTTTGAAAAGGGACTGTTCCATGAGTTTTCTAATATTTACTGTTAATATTATTTGAATTATATAATTTACAATTGGAAAAACAGTTATTCATTATTTGTCTGTTGCAGAGAAGCAGAGAACTGCGTGCTGATAAAAAGGTTGAATAATGGCTAGACTCCAAAACTATTTTCCTAAGCCACAGTTTGGTGAACACTGTATTAAATCACAGATCACAGAATATGAAAGGAGGAAGGAATTTGAAGATCACCTAATCCAGCCCCAGCATTTTTATAGATCCAGAAACTAAACCCAGGGGATTAAGAGGCTCATCCACAGTCACAAGCAAGTTAGTAACTGAACCTGAACCAAAACCCAAATATTTCATCTCATGATCAGTTTGTTCCCCCAAACTGTCCTAGTTCTCTAAATAGTATATTTTCAATTTTTTGAAAAGTTATTATAACCATATTGTTCAAAATTTATAGAAGATGTAGAGTGAAAAATAGTTTTCACTCTTTGTCTCTTTTATCTACTTCCCACTATCTCCTCTCTCCACACTCCCTTATCCAAACAAAACACTGCACCTTCAAAACACTGATTAAAACCGCCTTGTTATTGAGGTTTTCCATGTCCACCCTCCCCAAACTGAAACCCACAGCCCTAGTTCCCTAGTTTCTCCACAGAATCAGTATGTTTTACCATATTGTATATTTTACTTTTTTCATATATGTCATGGGGATGTAATGTTTGTCTCCACAGACATAATGTCAGAAGTCTATTTTGCTTGCTTTTGGCTACAGATAAGGTGCTGAAAGAGAAAGATGGTCTCAGAAAAGTGAGGGCTTTCAAAAATTATTTTATCTTTTTTTAAAACATTGAAGTATAAATGATTTTGACATTATGTTAGTGTTAGATGTATAATATAACGATTCAGTATTTGTATATAATATGAAATGATAGCCACACTAAATCTACTTAAGAAGTATCACTATACATAATGAATTTTTTTCTCATGTTGAGAACTTTTAAGATTTATTTTCTTAACAGTTTTCAAATATACAGTACATTCCTACTAATTGTAGTCACCATGCTGTGTATTACATCTCTGTGACTTTATTTTATAAATGGAAGTTTGTTCCTTTTGACTCCCTTTACCGTCACCTATTTTGGGAGGGCTTTGTTCAGTGTTAAGTGAGAATCAAGAGGCCTTGCTTGCTTCTAAGCCTTTGTCATAATCAAAAGATCCTCCCTGAATGATGATTGTTTTTTAGTCGTTAAGTCGTCTGTGACTCTTTTGCAACCCCACGGACTGTAGCTCGCCAGGCTCCTCTGTCCATGGAATTTCCCAGGCAAGAATACTGGAGTGGATTGCCATTTCCTTCCCCAGGGGATCTCCCCCATCCAAGGATTAAACCCGGGTTTCCTCATAAGTCAGCTGGTAAAGAATCTGCCCCTAAGGCAGGCGACCCCAGTTCGATTCCGGAGTCGAGAAGATCCCCTAGAGAAGGGCTACGCTACCCACTCCAGTATTACTGGGCTTCCCCTGTGGCTCAGCTGGTAAAGAAGCCGTCCGCATTGCGGGAGACCTGGCTTTGATCCCTGGGGTTGGGAAGATCCCCTGGAGAAGGAAAAGGCTACCCAAGGAGGATTCCAGGGACTGCATAGTCCCTGGGGTCGCAAAAAGTCAAACACGACTGAGCGGCTTTCACTTTCACTTTCCTGCATTGGCAGGTAGGTTCTTTACCACTGAGCCACTAAGGAAGCCAAAAGGATGATAAGCGTGTTGGAAAAGACTTAGAGACCCACAGACTTGCTTCCTGAAGCAGAGCTCTATCCATGCAGCAGATTTTGGAGAATTCCAGAAAATGAAAGATTATTGTCTTATGATCTGAATTTTTTGTATTACGGTAATGGGTTTTATATATATATAGTATTACAAATATTATATTTTATATATTTATGTTTTAGTTGTCATTTATAAATGATATTCTTTGGCTTCCAAACATTTTAAAAGAGACAATTAAGAAATTCGTCTTTCAGTCTTTACCCTATCTTTCCTACTTTTTCTTTTCTTTATTTATTTTGTCTGGGTATATACCTTAGCCCATTGATTTAACTCTAATTTTAAAGTTTGCTTTGCAGTTACATATAGTTGAAGCTTTGGAGAAGGCAATGGCACTCCACTCCAGTACTCTTGCCTGGAAAATCCCATGGACAGAGGAGCCTGGAAGGCTGCAGTCCATGGGGTCTTGGAGAGTCGGACACGACTGAGCGCTTCCCTTTCACTTTTCACTTTCATGCATTGGAGAAGGAAATGGCAACCCACTCCAGTGTTCTTGCCTGGAGATTCCCAGGGATGGGGGAGCCTGGTGGGCTGCAGTCTATGGGGTCGCACAGGGTCGGACACGACTGAAGCGTCTTAGCAGCAGCAGCAGCATAGTTGAAGCTTTACTGCACTTGTTATTACATTTTCACCAATCTTACCTTCATTAGTTGAACACTCTTCCTTTAGTGGTTTTCTTAGATCTCTTGAGAGTAAACATCCATGTCTCTTTTATATTTAAACAAATATCTATAACTTTTATACTTGAGTACAGCTGTATGAATATAAAATCTATGTCCTATGCCTTCTCTCCTTAAGTGTGTTTTAGATATTGTTTCACTGAATTCTGATATTGAAAGGTTCTGTGAAGGTAATTTGAGACTATTTGATCTGTTTTTACCTTTACAATCATTGTGAGACTGTTGCTTGTTTTTTTAGCTTTCAGTGTTTTTAATACACTGTGTCTTGCCCTTTTTCTAGATGTTTTTTTTCTTTGTTTGTTTTTACAAAACAATAGGGTTCTTTTTTATTATGAGAAGACAATTCCTATTACATGAGTTTTTCCACTATAGTAAAATAAATGGAACATAAAATTCACCATATTAACATTTTAAAATGTGCGGTTCAGTAGTATTAAATACATTCACATTGTTGCACAACCATCATCACCCTCCATTTCCAGAATTTTTTAATCTTCTTAAAATGAAATTCCCATTCCCTTCTCCCCACAGCCTCTGGCAACCACCACCCCACCATTTTATGTTCCATCTCTATGAATTTGAGTACTGTAGACACATTACATAAGTAAAATCATACAGATCATTTTGTGATCTTTCATGAATTTTTAAAAGTATACCTCTAAATATGTTTTTCAGTTTATTTCATTTTGTTTTCTTGATTAGGGACTCCAATTATGCATACATTGAGGATGGTGGTTTTGTCGCTAAGTTGTGTTTGACTCTTGCGACCCCATGATGTAGACTGCCAGACTCCTCTGTCCGTAAGATTTCCCAGGCAAGAACACTGGAGTGGGTTGCCATTTCCTTCTCCAGGGATCTTTCCAACCCAGGGATCGAACCCAGGTCTCCTGAATTGCAGGCATATTCTTTACTAACTGAGCCACCGGGACAGTCCAATAGAACTGAGGATACTCCCACATAATATAAATAGATAATACCTTAAATTATTTTTAAGTCTTTATCTTTAATTTCCCTTGTTTTGATTCTCACTTATGCATTTTTTTAGTAACCATTCTTCTTTGCAACCTTCATGTTTGTCTTTATTTCTGCAATTTTTTTCCATTTCTTTTCTAAGATAAGACAGTTCATATTTCAGCTCACACATTCTCTTGGCATCTTTTGAGTTCATCTGTGTTTCTAGACTAATGTTATAGAGATTCTTGTTTCATGAGGTCATTTTTCTCAATGCACACTGAAATACTTGTTCACATTTCTCATAGGCACCATGGCAATGAGTTTACCCTGTGGTGCAAACCTTTATGTTTTATTTTTGTATATTATCTTTGTATAGATGCTGTTCTAGTTCTTTTTGTACTATTCATCACTGAATGAGTTGGAGTATTCTTGGACAAGCAATTTGCAGGGATTTTTCTGTAGATATTTGAGAATGTTCTTAACATTTTCAAAATTCAAATGATCTTTCCTCTGCTTATCCCTCTAGACTGTTTTTTGCTAAAATTTCTCTTCTGAGAAATATTTTTTTTTTAAGCCTCTCTTCTCTACTTTCATCCAAACCATTCAGCTCAGGGTGGAAAGCAGGTTTATCATCAGTATTTCCAAGACTTGTTCCCACCCTCATTGCTTCAAACAATGGGTAGTTTCACAGTTCACAATGAACCACTTTCCTTTACGAAAGAAACTATTGCTGTACTTTCTAAAATATGCCACTACTGACCAGTTCTGTAATTCTCATATTATTCCCTGCAATTTTTACTATCAACCTTCTCCTCAATACATATGTTTCAAGTTAGCTTCCAGTTTCCCTGAAAATGCAGTTAAAGAGGTTTTTATTATCATTGTAGTTTTTGTATGATTTCTAAAAGTTGAAAGGGAATTTAGGTGCTGACTCATGCAGGCAACTTCTCTTAGTAATTTCTTAGCTCCAAAAAGCCACATATGTTTCAAATTGGAAAATAAATAACCTTCATATTGCATTATATAGTAGCTGAGGTTAGATTCCTGACATTACCTGGGGTGGGCTTCTTGGGTCACTTCTAATACTATCTTTTATTTATCTTTTTAAAAAATTCTTGTATTCCACAGAGTGCTTATTTGTCAATAGTAGATACTTAACCAATGTTTGTTAGACTCTGATTGATGACTGACTGGTGGATATTATATATCAAACTGATGCTCATCTTACACAAAGTTTGAGAAATTCTCTACTGACCTAAGAAACTTTTGACTAGTTACCTCTACCTAATCAGTCAATACTTTATCCTCTCAAATATTTCTTAATTTACATGTATAAATTGTAGAGCAATTATTATAAATATGACCATTGACAGACTCCAAATTTAGACAACAGTAGTGCTGACATATAGGAACAATTTCCATACACTTTGAGAAGTGTACTTTACCTCAGCATATAAATTTAATTTGATGTGCCAATCCACATTCAAAACAATGCATTATATTTTTATCTGGATCCTAGAACAATGCGTTATATTTTTGTCTGGAGCCTAGAATTAGCACAGTACTTATTTACAACTTTTCAATGTAACTGTTCATTTTTATCTAGTTCAATAGTTTACAAGGTTTCACTCTATGGAAATGAGCTGATCAATAAAGTATTGAAAATCTTTGATATTTTCTTGATAGAGGAATACAATGCCCCATACATGGACATCCTCCTAGCAATTAAATGATTATCTATTTTAACTTTTTAGTGTTCTTGCACTATCTTTATGCAACTTTTAAATCAATGTCATATTAGAAAATCAATTTGTGTAATTACAAAGCGTTTTTTTAATCTGTGGATTTGTACTGATATGTAATTTCTCAAGATGAAATAAAATCCCTTGGTTAGTATGCTGAGTAAGAAGATGTCAGTTTTCAATTATAATCCAGTATAACGTAACCCTACTGAACACTGTACTTTGTGTTAATTATCTTAATTTAATTGCTTTTTTATTAATCTTAATACTTAACAAATGGGATCTTATCTGCAATGAATTTTTCAAGAAGCATTGTAGAGGTTTATCATCACTACCCCTTTTTAAATTTCATTATAACACATATGAATTACAAAAGCATTTTGCATTCTTTACTGATGCATATTTTAAAATATGTTTCATCTTACTTCTTAAGAATAAAAGTGTTTTCTTGATGAAAGCTGAGAATATCAATTCTTAAATGTAATATTATTAATATTTATTATTCCTAGAATATTTACAATGTCAAACACAAAGACATTATTTGACTTATTTCTATGTAAGAAAAAATACAGTATTTCCTCATACTCAATTTTGTCATGTGGGGTATATATGCATGCATGTATATTTAAATGAACTTCCAAAGTAATATGTTTCCAATTGAGGAATAAATAATCCACATATTATATTAGAATCTATTAAAGTTCTATGACATTTATCTCTGTATTCCACATGGTGCTTACTACAATGTGTGTATGTATTTTATGTATATTTATATATGTATTACAGTTGTCTTCCCTGGTGGCTCAGTCCATAAAGAATGCGCCTGCAATGCAGGAGACCTGGATTCAATCCCAGGCTCAGGGAGGTACCTTGGAGAAGGAAAAGGAAATCAGCTCCAGTATTCTTGCTGAGAAATCCTATGGACAGAAAAGCATGAAGGGCTACCATCCATAGGGTTGTAAAGACTCAGACATGACTTAGTGACTGAACTAACCAAACTCTATATTACACACAAATAAATTTAGTATTAGTCATAACTTTCAAAAATTTATAACTGGGAGAACATAAGTACCCTCATAAAATCTACATTCATATCATTAGGGACACTGTAAAAAAAATTATGTCAGAGTATAGTTGATTAACATGTTTGTTTCAGATGTACAGCAAAGTGATTCAGTTAAACATATACATGTATCTAATCTTTTTCATATTCTTTTCCAGTTAGGTTGTTATAGACTAGTGAGCAAAGTTCCTTGTGCCATACAGTTTGTTTCTGTTATCTATTTTAAATATAACAGTGTGTATGAGTCAATTCCAAACTCCCATTTTTTAAAATTGAAGTGTAGCTGATTTACAATATTGTGTTAATTTCAAGTATACAGCCTAGTGATTCAGTAGTTTTGCAAATTACATTACATTATAGGTTATTACAAGATAATGGATATAATTCCCTGTGCTACACACACAGCACAGCACACAGTATATACTTGTTGCTTACCTATTTTATATATAGTACTTTTAATCCATTAATCATATACCCCTAACTTGTCCCTCCTTCTTTCCTCTCCCTTTTGGTAACCACAAGTTTGTTTCCTATATCTTGATTACTGTGACAGCCTCTAAATTGACCCCCAATAATCCCTGCCTCCTAGTATTCACAGATCTGTATAATCCCCTTTTTTTAAGTAGGTTGGGTTTACCAATTCACTTTTAAAAATTCTCATTTCTTTCTTCATCTTTATTAAAGTAAAATTGACAAATGAAAATTGTATATATTTAAGATATACAACTTAATGTTTTAATATATGTCTGCATTGTGAAATAATTGCCACAATCAAGCTAATTAATATATCCATCATGTCACATGGTTACCTTTTGGATGATGAGGACACAAGACCGTGATAGCTCAATTGGTAAAGAATCCACCTGCAATGCAGGAGACCCCAGTTGGATTCCTGAGTTAGGACGATCTGCTGGAGAAGGGATACGCTACGCAGTCCAGTATTCTTGGGCTTCCCTTGTGGCTCAGCTGGTAAAGAATCTGTCTGCAATTTAGGAGATCTGGGTTCAATCCCTGGGTTAGGAAGATCCCCTGGGGAAGGGAAAGATCCACTCTAGTATTCTGGCCTGGAGAATTCCATAGACTGTATAGTCCATCGAGTCACTTCACCATCGACAAATTTCAACTACATAATATGGTATTGTTACTATGGTCCCATTGCTGTACATTAGATCTGCAGAGCTTATTAATTTTACACAAATGAAGCTTTGTACTCATTGATTGACATTTTCTCATTTCCCCCTCCGCCCAGCTTCTGCTGCTGCTGCTGCTGCTGCATTGCTTCAGTTGTGTCCGACTCTGTGTGACCCCGTAGATGGCAGCCCACCAGGCTGCCCCGTCCCTGGGATTCTCCAGGCAAGAACACTGGAGTGGGGTGCCATTGCCTTCTCCAATGCATGAAGGTGAAAGTGAAAGTGGAGTCGCTCAGTCGTGTCCGACTCTTCACAACTCCATGGACTGCAGCCCACCAGGCTCCTCCGTCCATGGGGTTTTCCAGGCAAGAGTACTGGAGTGGGGTGCCATTGCCTTCTCTACTGTCCAGCCTCTGGTAGCTACCATTTTAGTCTCTGCTTTTATGAGTTTAACTGCTTTAGAAGTGATAGGGTGGCAATTTCAAGATCAGGTTTTTAAGAGACTGTACCTTCCTTCTGTATATTCTCTCTTTGTCTCTCTCATATTACTTAAGCTGGCAAGAGCTAGTTGTCATGTTGTTGGCAGCCCTGTGGAGAGGCCCATATAGAATGTTGGAGAAATGAAGCCCTCAATGCAACAGACTGCAAGGTACAGAAGCTCTTCTATAACCACTTGAGAAGCAGATATTTGAGCCCCACATGAATTCTAACATGTAGCTCTGATCTATAGCTTAGCAGCCTCGTGAGAGACCATGAGCTAGAGGCACCCAGCTAAACTGTGCCCAAATTCTTGACACACAGAAAGTATGAGGCAACAAATGTTTGTTGTTTTAAGCTGCTAAGTTTGGTGATAATTTGTTAAGTAGACATTTGGGCTTCCCTGGTGGCTCAATGGTAAAGAATCTACATGCTGTATCAGGATATGCAGGTGGGATCCTTAGGTTGGGAAGATCCCCCAGAGGAGGAAATCGCAACCCACTCCAGTGTTCTTGCCGGAAAATCCATGGGCTGCAATCTATGGGCTCACAAAAGAGTTGGATAGGACTTAGCAACTAAACAACAGGAAATAGATAAATACTGCAGTTACCAATAACCTAACCTCCCTAAACTAAGTTTTCTGACACATGGTTACTAAGATAACTTTACAGAGGCTATAGACAAGAGTTTCTTCATAAAAGTAAGACTGAATAGACCATTTATTCTAAACATTCATAATTTTAATATACATTTTCTAATATAAATTTGGAAGTTAATAAAATGGAAAAATAAAAGTCTATTTTTTAACACATGAAGTTATGAGTTATTACAGAAAAAATATTTTTTTTTCATTTGATGAGTAGCTGGTTTCAGAATTGTATCAAAGAAATAGTATATCTTCAGCTCTTTCTTAAGCTCCAAATTTGTACATACACCTACCTACTCAACATATCTACCTGAATACTTTAAAGTGGTCTCAAATTGAACATGTTTGTAACTAGTATGATTATAACATGATCTTTTCTTTTTCCAAACCTGTTCTTCTCTGTGTTTCCTCTCAGTATATAGCCTCATCATGCCTCCATTTCTACACTTCAGAAAGTGAGGAGTTATCTATAGAAGATAGCCTTTATGGTAAGTAGGAAACAAGTTAGTTTGCTCCAACAAAGTGTATGTAATTGTGTGTGCTTAGTCGCTCAGTCATGTACGACTCTTTGCGACTCCATGGACTGCAGCTCACCAGATGCCTCTTCCCATGGAATTTTTCAGGCAAGAATACTGGAATGGGTTGCCAGCGGGTTCCTCCTCCAGGGAATCTTCCTGACCCAGGGATTGAACCGTGTTTCTTGCATCTCCTGCATTGGCAAGAGAATTCTTTATCTCTGTGCCACCTGGGGAGCTGTGTGTAATTTAACACAGGTTAAATAACATAGAAGCACATTTCTCTTTCATGTGGTTTCTAAATAAGTGGACTGAAGAGATAAGTTGTTGAGGTAGCCTTCCTATCATCAGTACATGACTTCCATTTTGGAGTTCAAACAGTTTTTCAAATGCTGACCATCTCTCTGTGGGAAAAGAGGAAAGTTTAGGGAATAAAATACATGATCAAATAGTACCATGTATCAGTTTTGCTCACATGCTACTGGCCAGAGCTTAGTCACAAGGACACATCAAACTGCAAAAGGAATTTTAGTCTGGAAATGATTGCCCATGAGCCCAGATAAAATCCAAGCGGGCCAGCATGGTTTGAGATGAAGATTAGGGACTCTTACCCTGGTAAGCTGCAGTCCATGGGGTCACTAAGAGTTGGACATGACTGAGTGACTTCACTTTCACTTTTCACTTTCATGCATTAGAGAAGGAAATGGCAGCCCACTCCAGTGTTCTTGCCTGGAGAATCCCAGGGACAGGGGAGCCTGGTGGGCTGCCCATCTATGAGGTTGCACAGAGTTGGACACGACTGAAGTGACTTACCAGCAGCAGCAGCAGCAGCAGGGCAAACAGTCTGGCTTCAAATTCCTCCTCTACCACTGGCCAAGCTGTGTACTCTTGGGTAAGACAATTTGCTTCTTTCTGTATCAGATTCCTCCTATGGAAAATGTGTATAATCTCATCTACTTCACAGAAAACTATTTATAAAGTATTTAGAACTGTGCCTGGTACAGTTAAGTCCTTTACAGCTAAAATGAGTGGGAAATAATACATATTGCATCTCTTAATAGCAAGAGATAATGGGTACTCATGGACAGCAAACACCAAAATTTCAATCCCTTTCATTTATTCTCCATATTTAATTTGTCACCAAATTCTGATAGTTTTTCTTCTTAAACTGTCCCCAGGTCTGTTGTAACCACTTTGAATCTTCCCTTCCTTCCCTCCACCCTAAAATATGCTCTCCAGATTTTTTCCAAACTGAAAGCATAATCATTTCATTCTCCATCCATCATTAGCCATGGTTTCTCAAAGCTTCTCAGGGATTTTAGAGGGAAAGAAACAAGGAAGGAAGAGAGGAAGGAACGAAGGAAGGAAGCCTTACAAGGCTGCATACCCTTGGGCTCTGCTATGCTTTCAGCTTCCTCTTTCCCAGTCTCTCAACACTCTAAGTGATATTGATATGCCTTATTTCTGTTTACTTTGTTGCTATACCAGGTTTCCTCTAGACCCAATGTTCTTGCATGTTTTCTTGCCCCGAGATGGAATGTACTCACCCCTCTTTCAGTCGACTAATATTCTTTTTTTTGTTTGAAATTTAAATCAATTATCACTTCCTTTGTCAAGTCTTAGTAACCACCTAAATAAGGCCACTTCCTGGTTTATAGATGGCCATCTTCTCACTGTGTCCTCATCTGGCAAAAGGAGCGAAGGAGCACTCTGGGGTCTCTTTTCTAAGAGCACAAATTTCATTTATGAGGGATCCATTCTCATAACAAAATCACTTCCCAAATGCTTCACTTCCAAAGACCATTATATTGGGGTTAGGATTTCAACCTGTGAATTTTGAGGGGAACATAAAAATCAATCTGTAGCACCATACATGTATATGAAGCCGTCTTGTACCCTGTAGGCAAGCACATTTGCTACATGAATGGCAGTGGGTGAGTGTCATCACTGCCACATGCATCAGAAGAGTCAGTCATCTGAGCTCTGAGCAAATCCTTGACTCACAAATTATGACGTCCTAGAAACAATTGTTGTTTTAAGCTTTAGAGTTTCTGGGTTATTTGTTAAATAACAATAGTGAACAGTAGCCTAACATGAAATATGCATTTCTCAGAATTATCCTGAAACTTCTAATCCTTGTATCATAAGAGTAGGTCATAATTCACCTAAAACTTACTAAACATGTTTAGTAGAACCCACTAGTATAATTCAAGCACATGATAATTTAGCTCTGCCATTTTTTTCCCCTCTAAAAGAAAAGAAAAAAAAGTCTCTTAAACTTTTATTCTAGAGTGTATTGATAGCTAGTTTAGTTACCTACATTTTTGCCAATAATGCTACATGTTTTTCTCTTTGTTTACAAATTCAGTACAGCTGTACAGGCTTACACTTGAACAATGTGGTGGTTAGGGTAACTGACCCTTCTGAAGTCCAAAATTCATGTATAAATTTACAGTCTGCCTTCATATGCATGGCTCCATATCCATGGAACTATATACAGGCATCATATAGTATAGTAGTTTGCATCTTTTGAAAAAATCGCCATGTAAATGAACCCCCATAGTTTAAACTTGTGTTGTTCAAGGATCAATTGTATTTTAAATACACATCTGAGTGAACAACTAGTAGAAATGTTCATCCAGGTGAGAGTCGGAGAAAAATGAAGGAAAAGACATAAAACCTAGAGAGACAGTAAATGTCTAGCAGTTAACTTCGAGACTGCTTTAAAAGTGAAGTGAAAGTGTTAGTTGCTGAGTCGTGTCTGACCCTTTGTAACCCCATGGGACTCCCTAGGCAAGAATACTGGAGTAGATTGCCATTTCTTTCTGTTTGCCCCAACTTCCAAAGTTTAACTAATTTCATTATATGAATATGATTTTTTCTTTTAGTTTGTGAGGAATTTATTTTAAAATAATTATTTTATGTATTGTGAATTATTTTAAAATTTGAATTTTTAAAACATTTTTCCCATGAAGAGCTCAGTTCTACTTGGATAATACCAAAGGATTAAAGGTTGAAAATCTAGTTAGGTCAAACATCTTTCATGGAGTTTTATCCAGGAAGTGAGATTTCAAATCAAAGGGATTCTTCACAATATCTAAGTTTATATATCTCACTTTGCTGATGAGATGTTCTGATGCCCTTGAAAATTCTCTGATGCTCATCCAGATTGCTCACATCAGCATCTCTGAAAACATAAGCATGTATAGAACTTTCCTTCTTGATTATTCCTTATAAACTTATTTACTTTTTTTTTGTTGTAATCACGAAAGTCATCCCATGAATAGCTGTGGTCAATTTCTTCCTCAGTGGCATTAAAGAATCCAACATTTAATATTTATACAAGCAAACTAATTTCTATGAGTCACAGTATATTGTGAATCCTTGTCTTACAGTATAGTACCCATAAAAATGTGTTATGTAAAAGTACCTCTACTTCAGGTATGTTTCCTGAATTTCTAACAGCTTTTCTTTCTTTCTTTTATTTTTTCATTATTTCTTTGCATTTAAAACAAATTCACTTATGAATCTGGCAAACAAACACAGCATCTTTAACCAAAGAACAGGGTATCTGCTTCTCCTTCAAACAGACAAGAACATATTTTCTTTGGAGTGATCAAAGGGACAAGGCAGTTGGCAAATTTCAAAGCGTGATTATGTGTTAAACATTATCCTATTCTCTCTAAAGCCAACTGCTGAAAGAACTCATTGGCTAAAAAAGAGCTTCACTTTTTTTTTTGGATGAAGTTTTTAATTTTATTTATCTGGACAGCTATAAAATGGAATTCTTTCTTGTGGTTCCCAAATAATAAATTTCATAGATGTATATGCCAGAATGACAACATTAAACTTATAGTACATTCTCCAGGAACCAAAAGCTGGCATCCTGTTGAGATGGCCGCAATTGGAAACCACAACGGAAAGGTCTGTGGTGATTCGTATCCAACAGCAAGTGCTAGAAGGTTTTCTCTGCAAATACCTCTCATAAAAGACAGATACGTGTGCATTGTGTATGTATGCTCAGTTCCACAGTCATGTCTGACTCTTTGCAAACCCATGGACCATAGTCTACCAGTGTCGTCTGTCTGTGGAATTTTTCTAAGCCAGAACACTGGAGTGAGTTGCCATTGCCTACTGCAGGGACTGAACCCACTTCTCTTGCAACTCCTGTATTGGCAGGCAGATGTTTTTTTTAACCAAGCACCACCTGGGAAGCCCAAAAAGACAGATACAGAGCATCTCATATTTGAATATCCCTGCCTCATGCATTGAAGAAGGAAATGGCAACTCACTCCAGTGTTCTTGCCTGGAGAATCCCAGGGACGGGGGAGCCTGGTGGGCTGCCGTCTATGGGGTCGCACAGAGTCGGACACGACTGAAGTGTCTTAGCAGCAGCAGGAGCAGCAGCTTGCCTGCTAGCAAAAGTATCTGGAAAGCACCAGGATAGCACCTATAGCAAAAATAACCCCAATCTAATTCATATGGTTTTAAAAACAAACAAACAAAAAAACCCCCAAAAACCTAATGAACTTCCAAATGATTCAGCATCATCCCATCTTCAGAAGGCCAGGAACTGACTTCTTTCTTCTTTATAGATTTCTGGTAATATTTTACTTTCTTTCACAAGTCAGAGGTACATTCATGAACTAGGAAAAAGAAAAACAGCATACCTGGCTTAATTCTAATTTAGCGGGTTTTGCTACAAACAAGAAGAAGGCAATGGCACCCCACTCCAATACTCTTGCCTGGAAAATCCCATGGATGGAGGAGCCTGGTGGGCTGCGTCCTCGGGGTTGCTGGGAGTTGGACACAACTGAGCGACTTCATTTTCACTTTTCACTTTCATGCACTGGAGAAGGAAATGGCAACCCACTCCAGTGTTCTTGCCTGGAGAATCCCAGGGACGTGGGAGCCTGGTGGGCTGCTGTCTATGGGATCGCACAGAGTCTCACACAACTGAAGCGACTTAGCCACAGCAGCAGCAGCTACAAACAAACAAAAACAGCTGAGAGTAAATGTAGGTAGGCCGGGGATTGTTGTTCTATTGAAATTCACTTACAATGCCTAGACAGCATTAACTCTGTGTCACCTAAGAAATATTAGTTTAAGTTGCTTAAGGCATTTTGTTCAAGTAGCAAAACAAACCTCCTTTTCACTGTGCAAAGTCTATGCTTTGAAGCTATGGGAGCAAGAAAAAAAGAAAACCTAAAATAATCTCTGCCCTTGACATATTTTAGAAGAGAGCAATTTCTGTAGATGATGGTACATAGCAGAGGTTTTGCGTGATTGACCAGTTCTCTCAGAAACAGAAATGAGTAGAAGGCAGAAATATCAATTGCATTTAAACTGGACTAATGTCTTTGGACTCAGAATAGCCTGAAATCAAATCCTGGGTAAACCCCCTAGCAGCTGGTGTTGCCTTGGGGCCTGTTACTTAACTTCTCTAAGCCTCACTTTCTTTACCTCTTTAGTGGGGATCAAAGAACACTCTCTCAGGGTGACTGTGAATATTACGTTACAGCAGTAAAATAAATTCTGAGCAACACGTCCTACATTACTAACTTTGAGTTTAAGTTATATAAACTTTTTTTAAATTAAGGTATTTTACAGCACTGAAACTGACAACAACTTAGTAAAAATTTAATAGCTAACATCAGAATAGGAGTGTCCTTAAATGGTAACATTTCCTCAACTAGAACTTTTGCTGAAGTTAAATTGTCACATTATTAAAAAAAAGATATTGTTGGTTGATGTACGGTAAAATTTAAAATCAAAACTTGAAAAATATTTCAAGATGACTTAATTTTATCTGATTGTTTAGTAGGGCAACGTACAGCCCCCACAGATGCTAAATTGGAGACATAGGTAAGCAGTACCCTACTACATGCCAAGGACAGATGTTTGTAATCAAACTAAGCTAACTGCAACTTTCTGAATTTCCTGGATTTATCTGAAAAAAAAAAAAAAAATCTGAGACCTTGTTAAATGTGTGAGGATTATTTGGAGTGATATGAAAGTACAACGAAATGTAATGGAACTATGACACTGCAATTTGAGTAAGGTACAGCTCAATCGTGCCTAGATATTTTCTCTACTGGTACTTAAAATTGCAAGCAATATTGTAAACTTTTTACAGGATGTATAAAACATTGCTGTACGTGATCTTCAGGGTTTTTGTTTCCAATTGTCTGTTACGTTTCTTCCTGATTATTCTTCTTACTAAACTTGTTGCACGTCAGCTCTAGTTATAAGATTATTCAAAACAGAGATTTTAAATATCTGTGTGCATGTATTTAAGTTCTTCTAAAGAATTAAAATTTAGTGCTGAAACTTGCTGTGATAAAACAGTAGTAACAAAAGCAGCAATGGGAAAAGCAAAATGTAAAAGAAATATGAAACTTGATTTGTAGGAGTGAGTTTCTTTCCATTCATTGTGCTATTTTGTGATGGAAAGTCTCTCAAAGTGTTTTTTCAGGAAGCTTGTTTCTGCTAAAATAAACATAGCTGGCAGCACCTGGTCTTTTACCTAGGAATCACTCTATGCTGCTTTAGCCACCAGTAATATGTAAGCATCTTTCAGTAATAGCATGATTTACCATGTATACTTGTCTAATTATAATCTTATTAGCATACCACTTTCCCCCAAAGCGATAATGGGATAAGAAACAGAGAAAGGTGAAGAGAATGACTAATGAACCATAAAAGTTACTTTATGGTTTATTTAAATAAAATCTAATCTTATAACAAAAAATTAGAGTTTCTGCATCTTTAGGGAACAATGTCGTTTAAGCAAATGTCAGAGTGACAATATGTAGCATAGGAGATACAGAGAGAAAATCAGAGATAAAAAAGATGAGAATGAATTTTAAAATCTCATTAGGAAAAAGAAAGCAAATGACATAGAGAAACAGCAATCTAGGACTTTAAAAACTGTCATCAAATAAAGCACACTGCTTTTAGAACTACTCATGAACCAATTTAGCACTAGGATGGTGATATCTTGCACACCACTCCCCTGAAAGGGACAGTTTTTCTTTAAACAATTATCTGCTAAAAACAAGAAAAGAGGTCAATCTAAACTATATTTCTGAACATAGTAGAAAGCTAATGGTGGCAAGTGAAATGTCAAAAGTTTGATTTTGATCAAAAGGAAATAAATGTTTAAAAGCTTTGATTTGGTAGTTAAATTCAAATAGTATCCAATTAACAATTAAACATATAAAATGTTGTAATAAAAGGAAAGATGATGATAGTGAGATGTGTATATATTTTACTAATTTCAAAATAATTGGGAATGTTGAACTGTAAAGAATGAAAGACGCTCAGTCATGTCTGACTCTTTGTGACCCCATGAACTGTAGCCTCCCAGGCTCCTCTGTCCATGGAATTCTCCAGGCAAGAATGGTGAAGTGGGTTGCCATTCCCTTCTCCAAACTATAAAGTTGTTCTCATAAAATGGCATTCATATCTGTCTCTGAAATACAGATATAATTTTATCTGCTTCTGTGCAAGTAAGGATGGATATTGGGAAAGTAAGCAGGCAAACTGGGCTTCCCTGGTGGCTCAGTGATAAAGAACCCACTTATCAATGTAGGCAACACAGGTTTGATCCCTGAGTTGGGAAGGTCCTCTGGAGGAAGAAATGACAACCCACTCCGATATTCTTGCCTGGGAAATTCCATGGGCAGAGGAGCCTGGCGGGCTACAGTCCAGGGGAACGCAAAAGTATTGGACACAACTTAAGTGACTAAAATAACAAAAACAAGCAGACTACTTCCAGCAAACATAGAAAGCAAGTCAGGAAAGAATGATAACATCTCATCTGTACCTACATGTAATACTCAGGGCAAGAAGGGTTCATCCATGCATAGCAAGGTTATGAATTAACTGTTGTAGGAAGAAGGTGACTGTGTAGAATCTGACTAATCCACTGTTCTCAAAGATGAAACTTCCAAATTAGCATGGTTGTTACAAGGTGATATAAAGAAAATCAAATAAATAATAAACTGAAATGAGTATTATCTAAGCAGCTGTTAATAGATGTTACGGTGGCAAAAGGAAACTTCGGAAAAGACCTAAGGACGGAGACAGGGATACAAAAGAGTCTATGTAAGTGGAAATCTTACTAGCTCAGGAGCCTCGAAAACATTTTAGACTCTCAAGTGATTCATGGGAAAAACTAAAAGTGATTGCAGCTTCTATATCTTTTCTGGTTAGTAGTGAAGATGGCTGACTGTGGGGTATGGATAGGAAGCAGTCTTTGTGGTGACTGATTTGGTTAAAGTGACTTGAAATTTTTTATTGGTTTACTGCTCAGAAAAAGATATTAAGGGGAGGAGGGCCAATGATGTATCATTTATGAAACATTTGCCTACTTAACTCCTAGAACCAGGGAAGCCCAACTCCTAAAACAAAAATAGATAATTGCTATTTAGTTCTCTTTCTTTTATACATATATTATATATAATTATCTGTAGTATTTAGTTGTAGTATATGTGTGCAAGAGTGCAGGCTTAGTCATATTTGATTATTTGGGACCTCATGGACTATAGCCACCAGGCTCCTTTGTACATGGGATTTTCTAGGCAAAGAATACTGGAGGGGGTTGCCACTTTTTCCTTCAGGGGATCTTCCTGACGCAGGGTCAAACCAGCATCTCTTATGTCTCTTGCATTGAGCAGACAGATTCTTTACCAACTGAGCCACCTGAGAAACCCCTATATAGATTTAGTTATTGTATATATATTTAATTGTAGTATATAGTTAGTTTTATATATGTATATTTAGCTCTATATAGTCAAGGCTATCAGAGAAGGCAATGGCACCCCACTCCAGTACTCTTGACTGGAGAATCCCAGGGATGGAGGATCCTGGTGGGCTGTCATCTATGGGGTTGCACAGAGTTGGACACAACTGAAGCGACTTAGCAGCAGCAGTAGCAGCAGCAGCAGCATCAGTCAAGGCTATGGTTTAGAGTTGGACTGTGAAGAAAGCTGAGTGCTGAAGAATTGATGCTTTTGAACTGTGGTGTTGGAGAAGACCCTTGAGAGTCCCTTGGATTGCAAGGAGATCCAAACAGTCCATTCTAAAGGAGATCAGCCCTGGGATTTCTTTGGAAGGAATGATGCTAAAGCTGAAGCTCCAGTACTTTGGCCACCTCATGCGAAGAGTTGACTCATTGGAAAAGACTCTGATGCTGGGAGGGTTTGGGGGCAGGAGGAAAAGGGGGCAACAGAGGATGAGATGGTTGGATGGCATCACCGACTCGATGGACATGAGTTTGAGTGAACTCCAGGAGATGGTGACGGACGGAGGCCTAGCGTGCTGCGATTCATGGGGTCTCAAAGAGTTGGACATGACTGAGCAACTGAACTAAACTGAACTGATACATGTATGTATATATAAATATGTATTTTGTTATAAATGTATATATTTAGTTCTAGGCAAGTCATCTAATCTTATAATTCATAAATTTCTTCATCTATAAAATGATGCTTATTTATGGTACCTTTTGAGGAATCAAGTATGGCAATTTTTGAATCACTTACTCTGTAATTAGAAATCATGACTGAAAATCTTTGTGTTCTCACCAGAGGAGATTCACTTTAAAGGTAGTATTGCTTCTCTTGTATCTTTAAAGAACCTCTTCAGACTTTTATATAATCTAACATGTTGGCAAAAATAAATAAATAAATAATGACCTAAACAGCAAAATAGCATTTAAGCTTAACTCTATTGCCTTACTTAAGGGTTCTCTAAGAATAATAGACACCAAAATAGTACAAAACTACCTCGACATTAAGGGATCATACAATATTCATTACTCCAACTAAAATAATGCATAATAGAAGCATTCAGCACTTTCTAAACTAGTTCAGTTTTGGTTTGACTGATGATTTTGGAGCCTTCGTTTATCTAAGTGTACCAACGTCAAGGGAGTCAATACATATATCATTAATCTATTAACTGTGTATCTGCTTAAGCCATCCACTTTTGAAAGATCTAGTACTGTTAGGCTTAGACATTTCAATTAAATTAACCATTTTGAGTCATATTTTACAAAGTAATTATTTGAAATATAAAAAATTGAAAGCAAGTTTTATTTTATCACCATTTTACTTTAAAACATAAATCACCATTTTATTTTAAAAGCAACAACAACAAAAGAAAGCTTTTGCAAAACACTTCAGAAAACAAACAAACAAACAAAACCCAAAAAAACTAGGAGTGGGATGTAAAGCAGTTGGGATCAGATATTTTAGGCTCCAAGTTTATGACATTGGGCCTTCTCCCTATTCTTGGTACTAGGTGTCTAGCCAGAGTTAAGGTTGCTCCTCATTTAAGTATAATTAAATCTGATCTGAGCTAGGAAAATCTAGATTCTTAAAAAATATAGAATATAAAGTTTGTGCTCAGTTTACAGAAAAATAAAATAAGTAAAATCTAGAAGACAGAGCATAGTGAGAAAAAAGAAATTTAAGATTGGCATTACTCATATCAGGTTTAGTCAGCACCCTAGTGTCGGGATGTTTGACGCTGGTAACATAGAAACACTGGCAAGATTTTGTCATCCATTCAAATTTATGCACAAGTAGGCAAATCATATGAATAAATCTCAAAGGAAAGGAGAATGAAAACTGTGGTATGTGTTTTATTAAAGTAGAAGTGAAAGTTGCTCAGCTGTGTCTGACCCTTTGTGACCCTATGGACTGTCGTCCACCAGGTTCCTCTGTCCATGGAATTCTTCAGGCAAGAATACTGGAGTGGGTAGCCATTCCCTTCTCCAGGGGATCTTCCCAACCTAAGGACCGATCTGGGTCTCCAGCACTGCAGGCAGATTCTTTACAGTCTGAGCCACTGGAGAAGCCCATGTATGTTTATATAAAACACCAGAAGTCTGACAAGATTACATTCTTTGATTCTAAATTATTTCTTTTTTTTAGTACAAAATTAATGTCAGGTCCTGGACTTTCACAAAGACTATTTATATTTGTTCAAGAAACCTCAAATTCATGACTGCTAATATGGCATAAAAAATTGTCCACATAAAATGGAATAAAGCATTACAGAAATATTTAAGTGATCCTTCAGACACTTAATGAGAAATACTGCTTAGTTGATAATGTCAGAGAGTAGAAGCACAAAAATTCTCAGCTGAATTCAGTTGCATCATAGCAACAGTGCTAGTTGAACAATCTCATTTATCTGCTTTAGGTGCTTCTTTTTTGCATACTGACCTTTATTACATGACTTGGCAAAATTGCATATCACAAAATGGCAATAGCCTCTAGAGTTTGCTTTGAAGGTTCCAAACCTCAAATATTAAATTGATGAATGCTGTGGTACATTGCAAAGCATTATATTTCAGAGACATTTTATAAATTCCATTTTGTGTTTCACAAATCAGTTTCTAATCAAATTCAACATTCTCTGAAAGATCTTATACTACATAGTAAAAAATATGTGTCAAAAAATTACTTCCTAAAAGAGAGGTGGGAGAGCACAATGCTTCTTTATTTAAAGGAATCTTGGTCAAGAGGAAGGTGATATGTGTATACACATGGTCAATTCATGCTGTTCTACAGCAGAAATTAACATAACATTGTAAAATGATTATATTCAATAAAAATGATCTAGGTAAAAATATATATAGACTATATATATATATATTTGTGCTAAAGTAAACTTCTGTTGACTATATCCTAGTTTATTTTTTGTAAATATATATGTTTCTGTTTATCTATGCCTTTAGGATGGGGGAGGAATCTTAAGAGGGTTGTCCAATACATTGTCACCTTGCTAGGGTTATTCAATTTATCTCAAGTGCAATAACTACAATATCATAGACTATTAGAATTGGAAATAATCTTTGACTTATTTTTGCCTATCTAAACTTTGAAGTATCACTGCAAACTTCCACACAGATTTTAATCCAGTCTCTGTTTGAACATATCCAGTTTGCTTTTGAGGAAAATGATCTGTCCTGTGAATCTGAAGTCCTAGAGTAGGAGGTCCATTTGTCAAGCTCCCAGGCTTCTGACCGTTTCTTCCTTTGACTTTTGTGCTGGAAAGAGAACTGCTAAGATCTCATCTGACTCTCAGATTTGATGATTATCTCAGTCTCTGAGAACCCAGGAATCTAATCAAACCCTGCACTGCTCTTGGGGTTAGAGGATATTCTTTGGGTCCAGCTGAAACATCCCTCTGGTCTTTCAGCCTCCATTCTCAGAATCATATCTCTTGGTTTTTAGAGTCACAATTAGAATATGAATCCTGACACTTCTCAGGAACAAGTTCTAAATTCTAACATTCTTTAAGAGCCAGAGGCGTTCTTATTTCATGTGTAACAATATTCTTTTGATAAAAGTGAAGTCAGTCTTTGGCGCTCTTCTTAAAGAAGCTAAAACAAAAGGGGCCATCAAATACACTCTCTGCTGAATTACACAAACTATTATGTATGATGGAGTGGACCCCCATCAGTAGGCATGGAGATCACCTGGAATGTCCAGATGGTTCCTTAGAATGAGGGTTTTCAAAAGCCCATTGCTAGACATATGTGTCTGGTTAGAATGTTTAACCTTCATGGTCTTTAATCATGTAGCATTATGTGAAATGCCACTGGCTGAATGGCTTGATGGAGTGTTTGAAGCTGTAGAGTTTCCAATCTCCTGGCCACCACCAGAGGCCCTGCAGACACTGGTAATGTGGGCCCTCAGTTTGAATGCCTCTCTATGAGAAAAAGAGGGCAGATGGGAGTCAGCCTTCACATTGTTTGGGATGGGCCTAAGGAGTGCTGTGAGCAAAAGAGTGAGTGAGAAAGAAGGAGAGAGACAGAAAGATCAACTGCTTGGGTGGGCAAGGAAATACCTGTTCTGATTCTTCCCTAACTGTTGATAATCTCAAAAATATTTTCCCCTCAAAATTCAGTTCATGTGAAGAAGATGTTTTGAGGATTTTTAATTCTCTGAGGGTAAAAATATCACTTGGCATGGAAGTTTATTACTCTATATGCCATAAGTAATGAAAAAGCCAGTAAGGATGAAAAGTCCATCCTTGTTCATTTTAAGGGCAGCTGAAGTATATGGGGAATGGCTTCATAGTGGGAGACACTCACTCGCATCAGCCTGTCCTGACACTGAGTGTTGACTCTGCCACTATCCCCAGGTGCAAGGATCTGAACTCCTCTGAACTTCAGTATTCTCATCTGTGAAGCTGGAATAATTTCAGCATTGTGAAAATTAGAAAAAAAAAAAAACTATGCAAAGAGCTTGTCATGGTGCCTGAAACTTGGTCAACTCATAAAGCAGAGCTATTATTAACTCTTTATTTGGATTATAATGATGGTAGAGTGCTTGTTAGGAATGTTGACAATCTTTTAGCAGCTGAGCTTGACCCAGGACCCTTCTGTGTGTGTAAGTGCTTTGTCCTGTACTTGGCCATGATTTAGGCCATTTCAGTTTCCATCTACCTGACTTGAAGTTTTTTGCTTGAGCTTTTATTTTTAAAAAATGTTGCCAGATCTTGCTTCTGCTACTTCTGAAGAGCTCTGAGGCTTGATGGCAACATCTCTTGCTCGCTTTTCAGAGTCCTAAATCTATCCAAACAGAAGCATCTGAGTTCTTTCTTTCATGTACTCGGGGTGGTGGTGGTTGGGAGGCGGGTGGCCAACATTTTTGTTGTTGTTGCTGAAACTCTGGAAAGAAAGCAGGGCATGGAGCATGCTAGCCAATTTGGCAGCGTCCTTTTTTCAGCCCACTTGGCTGTGCACAGTATTCTGTCTGAATTTGGGAAGATCTGTCTGCTTTTTTCCTTTGAAGAGAGGCAATGAGAAATGAGGCAATGGATTTGTCTTATACAACAGCCTGGAAAAAATAGGCCATGGCCTAACAAATAAGAAGAGTTGCATGGCCTCATTCCAAGAGTTCCTGGCTGGGGACAGGGGGACAGGTTGAGACGCCGTCTGATAAATTTTGGTTCCTAACTGCCCTCCTTCTCGAAACAAGTCCTGCTTAAAACAAAAGGTGGAGGTGAGCAGGAGGAAGTATGGTTCCTTATATAGTATGATGTTCCTCCATCAAGAATCAATATTATGCAGATTTAGAAGTCACAGGTCACATCATGTTTCCCTAAGCATAGCAGTCAACCCTACAGTCCTTGCATATGGCAGTGAGATGTGATAAGGGGCAGGCGCTACCCAGTCCCAGGTGCTCCTCTTCTGAGATTGGTTTAAACCATTTCCTTGTCAAACAAGTTCAAATGACCATACACTGTCCCTTTTTGCTATGCTTGTCTCGGCAAAGCACTTTGTCCTTGTGGGGTCTGCTTGTTCCAAGATGACTTGTTCTATTTCTCTCCTTGTTGTTTTCTTTTCCAATCAGTGAGGGAGCCCCAGACATGAACTGTAACTGGAGTTTCTCATTCTTTACTCCACCCCTCTCTATAGACACACACACACACACACACACACCACACTACCATTTTAATTGCCTTTTCCACTGATAACTGAGTGATGTCTTTCCTATCGGACACTCTTTGTTATTTTGGTTTGAAATTCAAGGAATAGGGGAGGCAGAGATATCATCAATCTCAGAGGTGACTGGTCTGACTCAGCGTCTGCATCAAAAATAGAGCTCTAAAAAAAGGCAGTTTCCTTCTCACTGTGAACACCTAGATTTCTACCTTCCTGGGCATCATTCACTTAACTCCTTGACTGCCTGCCTGGGTTATGATGGCCGCAGACTGAATCTGTATTTCTTCATCTCAGAATAATGCTCCTCAGAGCTGCTTTATGGAGCTATTCACAGATGAGAGCAGTAACGAGCCTAACAGCCCAGCTCCCTTTTCTGTATTCTGTAACATTCTCATCTCAGCCACTGTGTCTGGCAGCCACACAATGAGTCCCTCCCTGCGTGTGTCAGGGAGATGGATGGTATCTGCAGTGTCTGCCTCTCGGTGCTGACTCTATGAGCTCCTGCTGAACCTTACCTCGTGATGCTCGACTCTGTGCCATTGGATCAGAAAGGCAAACTGCCCCCTTCCAAGAAATGTCTTATTTTCTCCCAACACAAAATGCTTTAATGGAAATAATGACACACATTAGGCACATTGATGGATAGCACGTTGTACTTTCATCCTCCATATTCCTGATTATAGGACTCTTTGTTTTTGTCTCATTGCTCCATTATTATTTTTTTTTTCAAAGCTGAAACAAAGAGACTACAAGTCTAGGTAGTGGTTCTTTATAAACATCTCCTACATCTCTGCTTTCCTATACTGTATGGAATCAGAAAGCTTAAATAACAAAGGATATTAATGAGCCCCTATCTCCTTATCAGAGAAGTAGCCAGTTCATTTTGGCTACTTTTGCTTTTGATCTAAACTGGCTGGGTTTTGTTTCAGCATGAAATCAGTTCTGAACCATGTACAAATGTGCCACCATGGGGTCTTTGGTAAAGGTTATCAGTAAGATCTCACTGATGCTAGGACTAAGTGGGCATATCTGAGCAAAGTGGAATTACGTGGGATTGCGACCAAATGAAGAAAAACAAGGACTATTTCTACTATCTGCTTTCTAGAGCTGACTCCGTGGGCATGTATCTTACGTTGTCACACAGGGCGGCACACTTGGATGGGCAGTTCAATGCTCTACTAAAGTCTTCTTGAAACTCTCAATGATTTGTGAGCAAAAGGACCTGAAGATTCATTTTGATTGCTAAGTTGCTTCAGTTGTGTCAGACTCTGTGCAACCCCATAGACAGCAGCCCACCAGGCTCCGCCGTCCCTGAGATTCTCCAGGCAAGTACACTGGAGTGGGTTGCCATTTCCTTCTCCAATGCAGGAAAGTGAAAAGTGAAAGTGAAGTTGCTCAGTTATGTCTTAGTCCAGTGAATTCTGCAGCCACTTCTGGTGCCATGCACTGCTCTATGTTTTGTTGCTAGTAACAGGATTCCTCCTTGGTTTTTTCCTTTCTGCTCAGTTTTGACTGAGGTGAAGCAAGACAGATAGCAGCATAGGTGTTAGGACACTGAAGTGAGCATGAGGCAGCCTGCCATCCCATACAAAAGGTTATGTAGGAAGTGGCCATGAGAACCTGCTCCATATGTCCTGGACCCTTTGACCAGATCAAGGGTCTCAAAAAGATTTTGAGAGAAAAGATGTGTGCAGGCATCTGTTCAGAGAGAGAGCAATTCCCTTGCTGTGAGTCCCCTTCCTTGTGGTTGGGAAGATAAGGACTGGCTTCCCAGGTGGCTCAATGGTAGAAAACCTGCCTGCCAATGCAGGAGATGGCAAGCAACCCAAGTTCAACCCCTTGATCGGGAAGATACCCTAAAGGAGGAAGTGGAAACCCATTCCAGTATTTTTACCTGGAGAATTCCATGGATGGAAGCACCTAGAGAATTACAGTCCACAAAGTTGCAAAGAGTTAGACACTACTGAGCATACATGTATACATTTTATATTGAGGTATAACTGATTAACAATGTTGTGATAGTTTCAGGAAGGCAGCAAAGGGACTCAGTCATAATATGCATGTATCCACTCTCCTCTAAACTCACCTCCTCTCATCCAGGCTATCACATAACATTGAGCTGAGTCCCATGTGCTATACAGTAGGACCTTGTTGGTTATCCATTTTAAATATAGCAGTGTGTACATGTCTATCCCAAACTCACTAACTATCCCTTCCCTCCATCCTTCCCACTGGAAACTATAAGTTCATTCTCTAAGTCGTGAATCTGTCTCTGTTTTATAAATAAATTCATTTGTATCATTTCTTTTTAGATCCTGCATATAAGGGAAGCCATATAATATTTCCCTTTCTCTGTCTGACTTACTTCACTCAGTATGGTAATCTCTAGGTCCATTCAGGCTGCTACAGTTGACATTGGTTCACTCTTTTTAATGCTTGAAGAAAATAAGAGACTTAAGGGAGACGCAAAGTACAGGTATCTTGCTCATGCTTGAGAAAGTTACAATGGACTATGGCTCAGATACAACTCATGCTTGGAAATCTATAAACTAAAGAGAGGCTAAATAGGGGATCAAAGGGAAGTGATCTAATCTGCTGGAACAGGTTATGATGCTGAGCATTGGCTGTGGGCCATTTGCAAGAGAGCTTTGATGTAGAATTATCGTAGGTCTCCCAAGGTCTATGTTGGGGCTTCTGGAGGCATGAGGAGCCCCTGAGGGAAGGCTGTTCAGCTGGTGAGTAGTGGTTGATGCAGGAGTAAAGGACCTAGAATAGAAATGCATCTGCTGGAACCAAGAAAGCCATGAGAAAGATTGGCTAGAGAGAACATTCGAAAAGCCCCCTAACACAACCATGAGGACAAGGGTTGACTGTCATCATTCTGGTAGTCTCCCTCTAAGAACTGTCAGCTTCAACTACCTGACAACCAGAAAGCACAAAGCTACCCAGGTATTACTTCTCCTTCTCTTCATCACTGATCCCTAAATGAAGCTAAGACTGGGAGAGATGATGAGCTGGAAGGGACAAGCCCGAGAACCCTTGCACCATTGTAAGTCCCAGCCTATAACAGGTGCCAGCTGGTTGAGGGGTTAAGTTGCATGTTAAATCAGGTTTGGAATTTTCACTGCTCTATCAGACTAAACATTCCTGTGACTGAATTGAGCCTGTGCTCCAACTGAAAGTAATGGTTGGGTTTCCTTTTACCTAATAACAAGAGGAAAGTCAGAGAAATCTGTCTGAGTGTTCCCTCTAGGGACACGAGGAGGTTATATTTTCTCCCACATATCATTAAATCTTGTTCTGTGATCACAGTGAACACGCATCATGCCTGCTGACATATTGGTCACATCCTTATTACCCATCCAATCACTCAGATGTTTGCAGAAAGTACTATCCAAATGTCGGAAAGGAGGAAAATAAGGAACTCAGAGGTTAAAAGACCTTAGCAAATTAATAAATGATGAAGCTAGAATTTAAAACCTGGTTTGTCTTTTTTAAAGCTTATTCTTTTAATCATTAAACTCTCTTTCCTAAATTAGAAAAACCAAAAACCAAAACCACCATCTATTAAGTACCCACTATATATGTCAGGATAGTGCTAATGGCCTCACATATATGATTATACTATTTACTCTTTATATAAGTTAAGGCATAAGTTAGATGTGTTCCTATCAGAGAAAGCTGAGATGTACAGGGTTTTAGTAACTAGTCAGTAACTAGTCTGAAACTACATGGATAGCTATTATCTGCCTGACCATAAACTGGTGAAGTTCATTAAGAGAAAGAAATAGAGATTGAGACAGAGAGATTAATTTCTCCCTCTTTTTATTCTCAAATAAGTCATATCTTTGCTAAAACAGAATAAGATGGAAGTCTTCCTAATTATATAGCCAGTCAAGCATGGATGCTAAGTTACTTCAGTCATGTCTGATTCTTTGCAACCCAGTGGACTGTAGCCTGCCAGGCTCCCTCTGTTCATGGGATTCTCCAGGCAAGAATAGTAGATTGAGTTGCCATGCCCTCCTCCAAGGGATCCTCCCAACCCAGGGATCAAATCCATGTCTCTTAAGTCTCCTAAACTGGCAGGTGGGTTCTTTACCAAAGCCCCACCTAGGAACCCTTATAGAGCCAGTAGTAGTCACCAAAGAAAATCCAAAAGAATTATTAGCTACTCATAGTCCCATGAAGAGGTACCATAAGTAAAGAAAGAGAAAACTAGCAGTCATGACAACCTTAGTTCATAATGAAGTGACCAACTCTGGATGACTCACTGTCAGTGAAGCTGTAGCATTAGAGGACAGCACGCCTTGTCTCCAAGAATATCCGAGGAAGTCTACGTGGAAAAGGTAAGTCATTAATAATAGTCTTATATAAATAATTTGAGAACAACAACAGGAAACATTCAGGTTGGGGAAGTGACCACAATAGCAAAATCACAGAACTGGGGATAATATAACTAACAAAAGGAGAAAGCAGGAAAAGATTTTTTTTTCCCTTGAAAGACTGCTATTTTTTCTATAAGAGTGGGTCATATGTCGAATCTCCCTTATTTATGCAGAGAGCTGCGGTCAGGACAATAGATATGAACATGATGTGATGGGAAATGATAGGCCAGGGATTAAGTTATGTTTCTGAAATGTTTGTCTGAGAGTGATATGCTGGAACTTCCCCTGTGGTCCAATGGTTAAGACTCTACACTTCCAATGTGGGCTGCAGGTTCGATCACTGGTCTGGGAACTAAGATGCCACATTCTGTGCAGTTTGACCAAAGGAAAAAAAAAAAAAAAAGAAAGGAAGAAAAGAAAAAGAAAATAGAGTGAGGGTGACTAGAAATTGGTTAGAATTGCCCCAGTACAATATGGCACCTCATTTTAGCCAGTGCAGAATGTACTTTTGTATTCTCTCGGTTTTCTTTCTGGATTGAGAGTAGAAAGAAATGGGGATGGGAGTAGAAATACTTGGAAGATAGATATATGGATGTGTGGGTTCCAGAGAAGTGTATATCTGCAAACTCTAAGGGAAGAGCTGAAGTCCTGAAACAGTGTGGGACTTTTTATCATTTTATGTTAAAGAGTGCATTTAAAGCTCAAAGCTGAGTGAACCAATACAACAAAGCACATGGTAAATTTTCAATATCTATAATAGTACAGAGAAAAAGCATCATTCTGGTCCTGGGAAGCATGACATTGGTAGAAATAACAGTGACTTCATTTGAAATTATGTTTATTTCTTTCAAGGTAAAATATTGCTATATGGAGAAAAACTGTATTTCTTTTCCTGTTAGCATTTTTCTTTTTGGCTCTGCTGTGCAGCATGCAGGATCTCATTCCCCCGCCAGGAATCAGACCCTCATCCCCTGTGTTGGGAGTACAGAGTCCTAACCACTGAACAGGGAAGTCCCTCTCTTAACATTTTAAAATCAGCATACAATGGTCACCTGTGTCACCTGTTCACAGTGGAATAGTCAAAAAAAATCCTTGATCTACTAAACACTTAAGAGTGAATAACAGCTATTTAAACCTCCCCCCCTCCAACATACTTTCTGGAGTTGGAATGCTACATCAAAACGTATCATCAAAGGCTTCACTGCCAAGTGCCAGGATGCCATTGAATAAGTTAACAATGAGGCAGGGAGGGGACTTTTAATTTGCCCCACACTTTTCTTACAGTATCTTGGTAACAAGCTCTGTTGTATTCTTGTAGGGAAGGGAAGGGAGGAGTGGTTGGTGAGGGGGAGTAAGTCACTGATGCGGTGTATTTTCCAGATCTCTCACTGGCAATATCCATACTGTAGTTTCTATTTGAAGTGTTGACAATGGAGGAAACATTACTGAGAATGGCTGTCATGGATCAGCCAATAAAGCTTGAATCGCCCTTTCCTTTCACATCCACTTGTCTAGTATGTTCTGACACAAAACAGCATCAACTCAGAAGGGGAGAAGTAAGGTTACCTAGGATCCCAGATAAATTTCTTTTAAGTTTGGCTTATTCCTTTGAATGGTTTCTTAAAAACTGACCTTTCTGTTGAGGCATTTTCTAGAACAGTAGGATGTCTTACTGAAGCATGGCTGTTGAGAGTCTTTGAATGCCCTTTCTCCCTCGACAGCTGTACAAGTCTTCTTCGGCTTTGGAGCAGAAAAACAACATGGTATTATTTTTCCTTTCCTCTGGAATATTCAGTCTCCATTCTCATGAATTATAATTTAAGTGAAGCAAAGAAATATCAACATATCGTTGAAATTAGATGTTAATTTGTGTTCTCAATTGAAAAAACACTTTTTTGTTTGTTCTGCACCAGTCATCAGTCAACGACATCCCTGTAGGTATAATGCACACGTGGCTGATTTCTCAGGGATTTATACCTAGAATAAATGCATGCTGCCCTCACAGACCTGCTTCTTAATTGACAATAGATACAGTCAATGATTTGGTTAAAATATCGTTAAGAACATCATATACATACACGGTTGCTAGTTTAACCTAGACTGAAATGATGAATCTCTGACAACCTAACCGGCTCAGTTGCTTTGCTCAAAATGTAAGGCCTTATAGGCCTTTTTCTTCTCGTATTTTTTTTCTTTTTTTAAAAATAGAAACAAGATTTCAAGTCAAGATTATTGAAATAAATATTATTTGAGAAATCTAACAGTGCAAATAAATGTGTAAGTCACAGAAAGAAAGAGGACAGGGTAGTCTTGAACGAAGTGATGAAACCATGAAGAGTTATTCTAATGAAAAGCTATGTTAGAAGAACTCTCAGGCCTAACTGACACTCGTTTGACCCTAAACTTTGTTACTCTCACTATCTCAATCCATTCTTGATAACTTAGAATAGTTATATCACTGTCAGTAACCTGGTATGCCACAGAAAAGTCTCATCTTGTTTTCTGCGATTATTCTTGAGCCAAACAGAATTTATTTCAAAAACAGAATCAAAGCATTCTATAATATATTTCTCTTCCTATCATTCATTTCCTTAATTTTGTGCATACTACCACTTTCTCTCCTTCCAATATTGTTAGGATACAATGTTTGATTCTAGTAACAGTCATCACAAATGGCTAATTATATAACTCTACACAATAGGAAAATTAAAAGACGCTTACTCCTTGGAAGAAAAGTTATGACCAACCTAGATAGTATATTCAAAAGCAGAGACATTACTTTGCTGACTAAGGTCTGTCTAGTCAAGGCTATGGTTTTTCCTGTGATCATGTATGGATGTGAGAGTTGGACTGTGGAGAAGGCTGAGCGCCGAAGAATTGATGTTTTTGAACTGTGGTGTTGGAGAAGACTCTTGAGAGTCCCTTGGACTGCAAGGATATCCAACCAGTCCATTCTGAAGGAGATCAACCCTGAGATTTCTTTGGAGGAATGATGCTAAAGCTGAAACTCCAGTACTTTGGCCACCTCATGCGAAGAGTTGACTCATTGGAAAAGACCCTGATGCTGGGAGGGATTAGGGGCAGGAGGAGAAGGGGACGACCGAGGAAGAGATGGCTGGATGGCATCACAGACTCAATGGACGTGAGTCTGAGTGAACTCTGGGAGTTGATGATGGACAGGGAGGCCTGGCGTGCTGCGATTCATGGGGTCGCAAAGAGTCGGACACGACTGAGCGACTGAACTGAACACAATAGGGAAAAAAATCCTGAGTCACCCAAACTTACAATGGCAGAGATAAAACTTTAGAAGTCATGTTCAGTAAGATGAATCACTCTAATATTATGAAATCCTATTTTATATTTGACAGGTGCTTGATAATTATCCAATTATATATGTGTATTATGCATATGAAAAGTAAGTGAAAGTGTTAGTCGCTCAGTCATGTCTGACCCTTTGCAACCCCATGCTGCTGCTGCTGTTGCTAAGTTGCTTCAGTTGTGTCCTACTCTGTGTGACCCCATGGACTGCAGCCTATCAGGCTTCTCTGTCCATGAGATTTTCCAGGCAAGAGTACTGCAGTGGGTTGCCATTGCCTTCTTCATGGGCTGTAGCTAAAGGCAAAGGAGTAAAGTGGCAAACTCCACTTGACTGCAGAGTTCCAAAGAATAGCAAGGAGAGATAAGAAAGCCTTCCTCAGTGATCAATGCAAAGAAATAGAGAAGGATGAAAAACAAGCTGGAATCAAGATTGCAGGGAGAAATATCAATAACCTCAGATATGCAGATGACACTACCCTCATGGCAGAAAGCAAAGGGGAACGAAAGAGTCTCTTGATGAAAATTAAAAAGGACAGTGAAAAACTGGATTAAAACACAACATTCAAAAAGCAAAGATCATGGCATTTTGTCCCACCACTTCATGGCAAATAGGTGGGGAAATAAAGGAATCAGTGAGAGACTATTTTAGGGGGCTCAAAAATCACTGCCTATGGTGGCTGCAGCCATGAATTAAAAGACACTTATTCCTTGGAAGAAAAGCTATGACAAACCTAGACAGTGTATTAAAACACAGAGATGTCACTTGGCTGATAAAGGTTCGTATTGTCAATGCTATGGCTTTTCCAGTAATAATGTATGGATGTGAGAGTTGGACCATAAAGAAGGATGAATGTCAAAGAATTGATGCTTTTAAAATGTGGTGTTGGAGCAGACTCTTGAGAGTCCCTAGGACTGCAAGGAGATCAAACCAGTCAATCCTAAGGGCAATCAAACCTGAACATTCATTAGAAGGATAGATGCTAAAGTTGAAGCTCCAATACTTGGGCCACCTGATGTGAAAAGCCATCTGGGAAAGACTGAATGTATGAGAAGAAGGGGATCTCAGAGGACAAGAGGCTTAGCTGGCATTACTGACTCAATGAGCATGAGTTTGAGCAGCCTGCGGGAAACGGCAAAGGTCAGGGAAGCTTGGCGTTCTGCAGTTCATGGGGTCACAAAGATCAGACAAGACTGAACGACTGAAAAACAACAAGAAATATATCTAGCTTAGATATATTTAGATATGCTTAGATATGCTGCTCTTGTGGCTCAGCTGGTAAAGAATCCGCCTGCAGTGCAAGAGACCTGGGTTTGATCCCTGGGTTCGGAAGTTCCCCTGGAGAAAGGAAAGGCTGCCCACTCCAGCATTCTGGCCTGGAGAATTCCATGGACTATATAGTCCATGGGGTCGCAAAGAGTTGGACAGGACTGAGTGACTTTCACATCACTAGATCAGCAACGGGCTCTACTCCACATAATCGTTCAAGGACTGATCTGATGGCCAGTATAACATCTCCCCAAAAAGATCTTCTGAAGTCTCAACAGAAGGGAAGAGAGCCTGGAGAATCTTAGACTGGATTTTCAGTGCTGAGCTGCTCAAAGATCTGTTGACCCTTAATTGCATTGAGACTGGGAAGCACAAGGGTGCAAATGGACTTTGTTAAGCATTACTGTTTCTACTATGGTACTTAAGTCACATTAGTGAGAAAGAAGAGAAAGAAGGGAGGAAGGCCTCTAATAACAGTGAAAACAGTATTCCAATTTTGTGATTCTTTGATTCTTCAACATCAACTGAGTATCCAACAATTCAATTTAATTCTGACACTTACTGTCTGGAATTAGCTCAGTCCTCACCACTTAAGGGTTTAGGCTCTCGAGACTGCCCCACTTCAGACATCAGACACAAATTCCAGAAGCCACTTGTACTTCTCCCCCACCAGCAGTAAATTCGAGTTTACACAGGTCCCTCCTTAAGTTTGATAATTTGCTAGAACAGCTCACAGAACTGGCGAAACACTTTATATTCACTGGTATATTATAAAGGACGCAACTCAGATACAGTCGAATGGAAGAGATGCATAAAGCAATGTATGAGGTGGATGCATGGAAATTCCACGTTCTCTCAAGGCACATGACCTTCCAGAGCATATCAATGTGCCACCAATTTAGAAATTCTCTGAATCTATCATTTACAGATTTTTATAAAGTTTCATAATATAGGCATGATTGAATAAATCATCAGTCATTAATAATTGAACTCAATGCCTAGTCTCTCCCCTTCTTGGAGGTTGGGAAATGAGCCTGAAAGTTCCAACTCTGTAATTATGCCTTGGACTTTCTGGAGATCAGCCTAATCACAAAGATATCCAGGGGACCCTAGTCATTAGTCATTAGCATACAAAAGATACTCCCATCACCTAGGAGATTTCAATAATTTTAGAAGTTATGGGCCAGAAACCAGGAACAAAGGCCAAATAAATATTTTTATTATTCTGTACATTTTAAAACAAATAAAACTTACCTCTACATAGAAAAATTAATTCAAATAAATCAAAGATCTAACTATCAAAGCTAACACTATAAAACTGTTAGAAGAAAACCTAGGCCTAGAAACTTTTGACTTTGTATTAGACAATAGTTTCTTAAACATGTTACAAAAAGAACAAGCAACAAAAGAAAAAAATGATAAATTGGATGTCTTGAAAAGTAAAAAAAAAAACTTTTGTGCATCAAGGACATTGCCAAAGAAGAAAGATGACAACCCCCAAACAGGAGAAATTTTGCAAGTCATATAGCTCATAAGGTTCTCATAACTGTGATGTACAAAGAATGCCTCCAACTCAATAATAAAGAAGATAATCCTAATTAAAAGTGAGCAAAGTATCTAAATAGGAGCTTCTCTAAAGAAGATTCACTAACGGGAAACTAGCATATGAAAATATGCTCAACATCATCTAGCATCAAGAAAACACAAAACAAGATGAGCTCTCATTTTATACCCACTAGGATGACTATAATCAAAAACAAAATACTAACAAGTGTTGCTGAGGATCTGAAGAACTAGAACCTTTATACATTTGCTGGTAGGAAAAATGTAAAAACAAACAAACAAAAACAAAACAAGAATGACAGCTTAATAGTTAAAGGTTGAACAGAGTTGCCATATGATCCAGTAATTCCACTCCTAGAAATAATACCCAAAAGTAACGAAAACATGTCCATACAAACACTTGGACATGAATGTTAATAGAAGCATTGTTTATAATGGCTAAAATATGCAAAGGCCCAAATGTCCATCAAGCCATCAACTGATGCATTAATAACATGGGGTGTATTGATACAATGGAATTCTATTAGGCTATTAAAAGGAATGGAGTATATATTCGTTACAATATGGATGAAACTTGAAAACATTAACTGAAAGAATCCCTCTAAAGACTGTATGACTTATGATTCCATTTATATGCAATGTCCAGAACAGGCAAGTAGGAAGAGAATATAGATTAGTGGGTGCCTAGGGCTGGGACAGGGGAGAAGAGGAGTTGGGAGAAAATAGGGACTGTGTGCTAACATATAGAGGATCTTTGTGGATTGACGATAATATTCTAAAATGGATGGATGATGGTCAGGCCACTCTATAGACACTCAAAACCATTTAATTGTACACTTGAAGTTTATGATTGTATGCTGGATGAATATTTCAATATAATTGTTTAAAAAATACTTACACATATATATGGAATTTAGAATGATGATAATGATAAACCTGTACACAAGACAGCAAAAGAGACACAGACGTATAGAACGGCCTTTTGGACTATGTGGGAGAGGGAGAGGGTGGGATGGGTTGGCAGAGTGGCAATGTAACATGTGTGATATCATAAGTGAAACGAATCTCCAGTCCAGGTTTGATGCAGGATGTAGGAAGCTTGGGACTGATGCACGGGGATAATCCAGAGAGAAGGTGTGGGGCGGGAGGAGGGAGGTGGGGGTCGGGATTGGGAGTTCATGTACACTCGTGGCTGATTCATGTCGATGTGTAGCAAAACGAATACAGTATTGTAAAGCAAAACAAACTAAAAAATAAAAATTAATTAAAGAAAAAAAAAAAAAAAGACCTTGCTACTACTAACAAGATTAAGTGTAGAGAGACCAGTCTGAGAGTCAGGGAAATGAACTTCATTTACATGAGGCTTCAGCTGTCCACTCAAAGACTTCTTCTAGAAAGAGTTTCTATCATGAAGGAGGAGAAATCCATAGGACAATCTTAATGTGGAACATTCCAAAGAAGAAGCTATATGACAAAATAAATTATTCCATTTGAAAGAAAAAAAATAATAAAAACAAAAAATAGTTACCACAGGAGAGTTAAAAAAAAAAAAAACGAGAACAGCTTGTCTTTGCTCTGAATTGTGTTCTGTACTTTAGTATAGGGTATTTTTCAACACAGCTCTATTATATCCTTGTAGAGTAGAAAACAGATACTAAAAGAGAAATTTTTTAAATTAATGGTCTTCAGTGTGATAAAACAAATAAAATTAAACTTTCATTTATATACATTTTATATTAAAATTAAAAAGAAAGTAGTCAAGTTTTATAGAAATTTAATGTACAAATTGACATGTGTACCCTCACTTATCCGTGGGGGGTCTGAGGGTCTCAGGCACTCATGGGTGGCATTCAGGATATTTTGGAGAAAAACTGGAAGTTCAGCAGCTCAACTACACCTTTAGATTGATGTACCTTCTGTCTCCTAGAATAAATATTGCAAACATATTTATCTCTGTGTGGTTTAGGTGATATCCTCTTAAAGAATATGTTTATCACCTGCTTTTTCAACTGTCTTATAAAAGAGAAAGTTGCTCAGTCGTATCCAATTCTTTGTGACCCCAGGACTACACAGTCCATGGAATTCTCCAGGATACTGGACTGGGTAGCCATTCTTTTCTCCAGGGGGTCTTCCCAACCCAGGGAACAAACCGAGGCCTCCTGCACTGCAGGCAGATTCTTTACCAGCTGAGCCACAGGGGAAGCCCAAGAATACTGGAGAGGGTAGCCTATCCTTTATCCAGCAGATCTTCCTGACCCAGGAATTGAACCAGCGTCTCCTGCATTGCAGTCAGATTCTTTACCAACTGAGCTATTAGAGAAGCCCTAACTATCTTATCTGCAACTTCAAAAAGTAAACTAGATAACAGAATCTTGTAACTGATTTTCAAAAATGTCTTACAAATGAACATCTTCATATGAGCTGCTGAACTAAAAGTCACATCCAGTGGTGATATGGATGAAGGTACGGATAGAAAACTAGAGAAGGGGAGAAATGAGTGGGAGATGCAAAGAGATTGATGGAGAGACAGAATGTGTACAGAGGCACAGCAATGAGTCAACCAATGTGATATAATTACCAATGACATGGAAAGACAGTATGAAAGTTTTGAGGATATAGAAAAGAACACAAAGAGCAGCACAGACATTGAGGTTCGGGGTTTCTGATAGTTAAATTATTATCTATAATTAATTATAAATACTTGATTAATGAAAGTATAATTACACTTTGCCTGGAAAAGTCAAGGCAGGATCCAAACAGTGGTGATATTGGAGTTGACTCTTCCTGGATGAGAACTAATTTTCTAGATTAAAAAATATAATAAGGAAAAGGCAATGCACACAGAGGTATTTGCTATACACAAGTTTCACAGGGAGAGAATAGGGTATTTGATGGATGTTTTCCATGTAGCCAGTACTCATGATATTTGATGGAATGGATAGAGGGTCTGGAATGTGCCATACATTGGAAAATTGATAGCATTTCTCACACACTGAAAACCACAACAAGAATAACTTACCACAGTTGAGTAAATTGACATGTTATACAAACACCTTATAAATAAAACTGCTCTTTGGCCCTACAATACATTGTTTCAAGTTTCTGCACTTTATACTATCTACTCTTTACTTCTGAGTTTAATAAAACATTTTGAACTGTTTTCTCCTAAAGTAATTTCATTTGTAAGTTTTAAAATATTAACTTGCATTCCAAATATTTCACAGCCATTTAATTTCATCACTTGACTTTAAAAAAGCTATTTGACCTTAATAGGAGAAGTTCAGCTCTCAAAAAAAATTGTGTTCTTGTAAGGAACAGTGTTATCTCTATTTCTAAGACATATAATCACAACCAGCTTGTCTGCAGTGCTTTCACCATGGATAAAGGGGTTACTTTAGATAAATTCAATAATAGCCATTTTAGGTAAATATTAATCTTAGAGGTTAAGCTATATCCTAACCTAAGTATAAATCAGATGTATAGAGAAGCAGCCACAGCAGCAGTATACACACTACACACAAACTTTCACTGCTCTGAAATTTTCCAAAGAAATTATTTAATTTACTTTGAAAAGTTCTTATACTAGGCCAAATATTCTGATTATTTGTAGCTTGGGGAGGCAAGGGAATGTCACAAATCATCATGATTATGAGCTTCAATCTGTCCTGAAGCAGGAAATTTGTCTAGGCCTCTGGCACCAAAGAGGATTTTGTAAGAAATATGTTGTCTGGATGTCATGACTTCATAATCAAGGTTCAAACAATTGTAGTAGCAAATGCAAGCGATAGGACTTAACTCAGCCAGAAGGGTGAGATTCCCCGCTTTCCCCAGTGTGATCTGTCCTCCCAGCTGTCCTGCTTGTGACGTTTGACTCAGGTCAAGTTCATAGGAACATCTTCTGGGACCATTGAACTGTTTGGCATTGAGAAATCTGTCACGCCTGGACATCTGATTTCCCTCCCATGTCAGGATTTAACATTGAGAATATGTCTGTGCCCCAGAAAATGCAGCAGGATTTTTATAAATATTTAATTATGATGTCAATACATTGTCTCAGTTGCATAGATTCTTGAGAGTGAATATTTAGACTACTTTAAAAATACTTTGCCTATGAGTGGCTTTGCTATCTCATGGAAATGGACTTTACTAAATTTCTGGTAGAAAACTTGAGAGACTATATTAAAGAATGTTATCTCTATTTCTGAACTTAACTTAGAACATGTTACAGGATATCAATAATCTGAAGACAGATTTTTTGAATAATAAATCATTTTGCAAGAACCAAAATGGGGAGATTCTGCTTTACTTTTTATGTATAAAAGAAGAAAAACAAAAATCATCTTTAACATATCAAAATATAAAACACCTACATTTACCTTATGGGAGATTTCTTTGAGAAATTCAATAGATGAAAATATAGTTTTTGGGAAAAACAAAAAGACACTTAGGTTTCTTTGTGGTTTAAGGTAGGCTTACAACCATAGAGTTTCTTCTAAAGATATTTGTACAGCAGCTCTGTTTTCTCCTTTGGCCTTTACAGGGAGATCAAGAATGAAATTTTGTAAAATCTAAATTCATTGAGCACAACATATCAAAATTATAATTATTAAGGAAACAAACATAAAAACAACAACTAAGTATCAAATTAGCAGTAGATTTTTGAAAAGTACTGCCCAGAGTCTATGACTTCAACAGGAAAAAGCAGAGATGAGACAGTACTTGGGGTAAAAAATTACATAACATTTTATTATTACTTATTATCTGTCTCCAAAAGGCTCCTTATTAGAAATCCATTCAAAAGAGAATATATAAAAAGCAGGAATACTATAATCTTTTAAAGATACTTTTAGCACTATTCAGTAAAATTTCTACAAGTCCAGAAATATTTTTGTCTTATACAAAAATAAGATAAGCAAATGCTTTATGATTTTAAAGCATAAGGCAATTTACCTGGGTTATTCATTCAATCAGAGAAGGGGAAACCTGGGGTTTCTTCTAGCATGAGGAATCAATTAAGATGATTTAAATAAAATTCTGTGAGGAGTCAAGGAGCTGGCTGATATTTGAATAAGACTTTTCTCAATAGCTAAAAGCCTTATGGTAACACTGTACAGTGAGTTGGAATATTAGTCCTTGTCATCTATAAGTGTTTCCATATTTGCATATAGATGGTTAAACATTATCTAGTTAAACACACTACCAGTAGTTTAATAAGGCTAAAATGATGCTTTAGTTTTGTCAATTTATTAACAATTGTTTAACTGGAATGAATTGCCCAATTGGCCCAATCCCTGAAACACACAGAAGCAGTGGTGTGAATGGCTGGATTGGAGTAATGTACTCTACCATACTGGAGTGGAGTGGTGTGGAGTGAAGGATGGTAGAATAGAGTATAGGTATTTATTACAAACATGGGCAAAACCACCTTTAGCATTTGTGGCATCTGGGTCAAGTGTGCAAATAAGGCCACACATACATTCTATCTAAATATTTAGATATAATAAAAACCAAGTTACATTTGGTTTTTGGATGATTGAGTCTGTGGATTGCCTAAGGATATCTGGGTAAGTATAAAGTGAACATATATAATTCATAAATTATTATATTTGTATCCCATAAATTATCTTTGAATTTCTTTTAGCAAAATTATGAATTGTGCTATTATTAACCAAGATTTTTACATAATTTATGTTCTAATGACATCTAATGACGTAAAGAACTAAAATGACATTTAATGTTATTCAGAGTTCATAATGCTTGACTTATTTTCATCAAGAAATACAGATTGGAGCAAACATAGAAATTATACTAAACTAATTAAATTGTCTTTCATATATGCCTCAAAAAGTCATATTTTCCTCTAAAAATTTCAATATTATCTATTAAAGATATGGGCAAAATATAAATTATACTAGATGAATATAATTTAGAATCTAGATTCTATATACAACTGAATTTTTAAATTTACCTTTTTATATAGTCAATATTTTCTAGTAACTTTGGAGTACAGTTTATAAAAATGTTGAATTACTCATCTGTTGGGTCATACAAAAAGCGAGGAAACTTGAGAACCACCTACTTCTGCTTTATTGACTACAACAAAGCCTTTGACTGTGTGGATCACAACAAACTGTGGAGAAGTCTTAAAGAATGGGAATACCAGACCACCTTACCTGCCTTCTAAGAAATCTGTATAGAGGGCAAGAAACAAGAGTTAGAACCGGACATGGAACAATGGACTGGTTCCAAATTGAGAAAGGAATATATCAAGGCTGTATATTGTTACCCTGCTTATTTAACTTATATACAGAGTACTCGGACACGACTGAGCAACTGAACTGAACTGACAGAGTACATCACGCAAAATGGCAGGCTGGATGAAGCACAAGCTGGAATCAAGATTGCTGGGAGAAATATCAATCACCTCAGATATGCAGATGACACCACCCTTATGGCAGAAAGCAACGAGGAACTAAAAAGCCTTCTGATGAAGATGAATGAGGAGAGTGAAAAACCTGGCTTAAAACTCAACATTCAAAAAATGAAGATCATAGCATCTTGTCCCATCACTTTATGGCAAATGGATGGGGAAACAATGGAAACAGTGACAGACTATTTTCTTGGGCTCCAAAATAATAACAGATGGTGCCTGCAACCACAAAACTAAAAGATGCTTGCTCCTTGGAAGAAAAGCTATGACCAACCTAGACACAATATTAAAACTCAAAGACATTACTTTGCTGACACAGGTCTGTCTAGTCAAAGCTATGGTTTTTCCAGTAGTCATGTATGGATGTGAGAGTTGGACCATAAAGAAAGCTGAGCGCCGAAGAATTGATGCTTTTGACCTGTAGTCAAAAGGCTACAGAAGGCTCTTGAGAGTCTCTTGGACTGCAAGGAGGTCAAACCAGTCACAGCTACTAAAGGAAATCAGTCCTGAATATTCATTGGAATGATTGATGTGGAAGCTGAAATTCCAACACTTTAGCCACACGATGCAAAGAACTAACTCATTGGAAAAGACCCTGATGCTGGGAAAGATTGAAGGCAGGAGGAGAAGGGGACAACAGAGAATGAGATGGTTGGATGGTGACACCAACTCAATGGACATGAGTCTGAGCAAGCTCCAGAGCTGGTGATGGACAGGGAAGCCTAGAGTGCTGCAATCCATGGGTCTCAAAGAGTAGGATATGACTGAATGACTGAGTTAATACTGATGCACCTGAAACTAATATAATATTTTAAGTCAAATACACTTCAATTAAAAATGAAATTGAATCCTACTAAATTATTTTATAAAAATAAAGCCATTCATTATTCTAACATTTAGTAGTAATCCAGATGACCACATAGAGGATAACCTTACATGCCTCATACAACTATTGCAAATATACTCTTTCTTGCAAACCCCCGCACCACAAATTGGAACACTGAGAAATATTTTGTAAGTCAGAATTTGTTGCAGTCATACTACCTGAGAGAAGAGTTTGGGGATATCCTTTGTCTTTTCACCTCGTCTACGTGTTTCAGCTGATCACATGCTTTGCATACTCTGAGTCTGTCTGTCTTCCATATCAGCATCCCCACGACCGACTATCACTGGTTTGGATATAGGATGCAGAGAAAAATCATGCAGACGTATTTTCCTGACTCCTAAGCAGTATACAGACTTCTCTGGTGGCTCAGATGGTAAAGCGTCTGCCTACAATGCAGGAGACCTGGGTTCAATCCCTGGGTCTGGAAGATCTCCTGGAGAAAGAAATGGTAACCCATTCTAGTTATTCTTGCCGGGAAAATCCCATGAATGGAGGAACCTGGTAAGATACAATCTATGGGGTTGCAAAGAATTGGACACAACCGAGCAACTTCACACTTTTAAGCAGTATGCAGTCAAGAGAGTAGACGTTTTGGATTGTAGGTGGTATGGTTTCAGAAACAAAAACATCCACGTGTTCTTTAAGAATTTTATTCTGTGTGTGTCTCTGTGACATATGTCCTGCCAAAGCACTGAGTAAGGACTGCTGTTGTCCAAGCTGAAGGGTAACATTGATTTGTAGGGTCTAGAGTCAGACTGCCAGTACTTAAAATTTCACCATTTATCATAGGGACATACCAGACTTTTCTTATGTACCTTTGCAGACCCTTCCAGCCATGTCTTCTCCAGGACCTTTGTCTACCATTCCATCCTAGACATGCTGCATTAAGGATCTACACATGGATTTCAAATGGCTTCAGAGGGGTGCAAATCAATGTTACCTCCAGTCTTTCCCTGCAGTGCCCTCTCCTGCTGTATTTCTGATGATGAAAAGACATACAGTGCCAGGGGATCCTGTGATTGCCCTACCCAGAAATAAATGTGGGAAAACATTTAACCAAGGGGACACATGAATCCATGAATATGTCTTCCCTTTCCTTCTTCAATGGAAAGATGGTCTTGAGATACATTCAGTATAAAGCCTCTCAGATGATGTCCTTGGAGACCCCAGAGAGTTGCAATTGACAAATGTTGATCAACTCAATAATGCTGCCTTATATTGCTTGTCTCTTTCTCAGTCTCAGTCCCATTTCCCTAATTCCTTCATCCTTGATTTGGCATTATCTAATGAAATTTTAGCAATGTACTGCTTTGCCTCAGACTGTGCTTTCAGAGGAACCCAGGCTAAGAAAATGTATGACCTTTGGTAAATAAACTCCCTGTGTCTCAATGTCCTGATATGGAAATGGATCATAATAATGGATCACTAATCTTTTGGGATAATTACACTGCCCAAATGCAGCCATCATAAAAATTACTTAGAACATTTCCTGAAATGCATTAAGCAGAAACAGAGGCAACTTTTTCCATATCAATCACTTTTACACCTCCTTTTCCCAGTTGCAGAAGTTTTTTTCAAATAGAAGACAATATTCTTGGTTCCATGACTATTTTTTTCATTTATATACAATGTTCAACATAAATCTTGGCCTAGATACTATGCTATATATGAGAAATTTAGATAAAAATCATAATCTTTCTCTTAAACAAGCTCATAGCCTGTGGAGGAGGCAGAAAAATGAAACATGAAAAATATAGAGTAATAAATATTGTCAGAAATAGTCAAAGCACCATGGAAACAGGAAGCAGTTACCTGAAATGAGAGGCCTTAAAACTCATTTGAAATGAAGCTATCAGTTCAGTTCAGTTCAGTTCAATCGCTCAGTCATGTCCGACTCTTTCGACCCCATGAACTGCAGCACGCCAGGCCTCCCTGTCCGTCACCAACTCCTGGAGTTCACTCAGACTCACGTTCATCGAGTCCATGATGCCATCCAGCCATCTCATCCTCTGTCGTCCCCTTCTCCTCCTGCCCCCAATCCCTCCCAGCATCAAAGTCTTTTCCACTGAGTCAACTCTTCACATGACGTGGCCAAAGTACTGGAGTTTCAGCTTTAGCATCATTCCTTCCAAAGAAATCCCAGGGCTGATCTCCTTCAGAATGGACTGGTTGAATCTCCTTACAGTCCAAGGGACACTCAAGAGTCTTCTCCAGATCAATTTTTAGAAAAAGATCCCTCTGTAAATTTAGAATGTAATGGAATGGGCAACACAGGAGGTTGAATTCAGTAACTCAGACCAAAAAATGACCTGAATCCAGGAAGTGGTAAAGGTGATAAAGAGAGAAAGGAAGGAACTGATTAGAATTTTATTTCATTAATTTTTTTTATTTTATATTGGATTATACTTTATTAACAATGTTGTTTTTGTTTCAAGTGGGCATCAAAGTGATGTTGTTCTGTCCATAAGTCTTGTCCAACTCTTCGGCATCTCTTGGACTATTGCACACCAGGCTGCTCTATCCTTCACTATCACCCAGAATTTGCTCAGATTCATGTCTACTGGGTGGTGATGCCATCCAACCATCTCATCCTCTGCCATCCCTTTCTCCTCCTGCCCTCAATCTTTTCCAGCATCAGAGTCATTTCCAATGAGTCAGCTCTTTGCATCAGGTGCACTAAGTATTGGAGCTTCAGTATCAGTTCTTCCAATGAATACTCAGAGTTGATTTCCTTTAGGACTGACTGTTTTTTTTTTTTTTTTTTTTCTCCTTGCTCTCCGAGGGACTCTCAGGAATCTTCTCCAGCACTACAATTTGAAAGCATCGATTCTTTGGCAGTCAGCCTTCTTTATGGTCCCACTCTCACATCCATACACGACTACTGGAAAAACCATAGCTTTGACTAGATGTATGTTTGTCAGCAAGTAATGTTTCTTGTTTTTAATATGTTGTCTAGGTTTGTCATAGCTTTCCCTCCAGGGAGCAAATATCTTTTAATTTCATGGCTACAGTCACTGTGAGCAGTGATGTTGGAGTTCAAGAATATAAAATCTGCCAGTGTTTCTACTTTTTCTCCACCTATTTGCCATGAAGTGATAGAACCAGGTTGCCATGATCTTAGTTTTTTTTTTTTTTTTAAATTCTGAGTTTCAAGCCAGATTTTTCATTATCCTCTTTCACACTCAACAAAAGACTCTTTAGTTCCTCTTCATTTTCTGTCATTAGAGCGGTATCATCTGTATATCTGAGGTTGTTGTTATTTCTCTCAGCAATCTTGATTCCAAGTTGTGATTCATCCAGCTGAGAATTTCACATAATTTACTCTGCACGTAAGTTAAATAAGCAGGGTGACAATATACAACCTTGATGTACTCCTTTCCAAATTTTGAACCAGTCAGTTGTTCCATTGTCTGGGTCTAACAGTTACTTCTTGATCTGCATACAGGTTTCTCAGGAGACAGATAAGGTGGTCTGGTACTCCTATATCTCTTTTGAAAAAATTTATTTATTTTTAACTAAAGGATAATTGCTTTACAGTATTGTGTTGGTTTTTGCCATGCATCAACATGAATCAGCCATAGGTATACATAAATACTCTCCCTCTTTAACCTTCTTCCCTCTCCCACCCCATCTCTTCCCTCTAGGTTGTCATAGAGAACTGGTTTGAGCTCCCTGAGTCATACAGCAGATTTTTTCACAGTTTTTTATGGATCCACACAGTCAACAGCTTTAGTGTAGTCAATGAAGAAGAAGTAGATGTTTACATGGAACTTCCTTGCTTCCTCCATGATCCAATAAATGTTGGCAATTTGATCTCTGGGATCTATTCTTTTACAAATTATTTTCCCATTTTGATGATTACAGAATACTGAACAGAGTTCCCTATGCTATACAGTAGGTCCCTATTGATTACCCATTTTAAATGTAGAGGAAAATAGACACATGGTAAAAAGATAAACATAGACAGATAATTAAAATAGGTATAAATTAGTACTTATGACAGATAGGAAAGGTATTTGTATACACATAAATATACACAAATATGTACAGTGACTTTCAGAGTGGTGGGTTGAGAAAGAATTCCACAGCATGCTCAGATCTTGGCTCAGAAGTGGTAGAAGATGGTATCAATAATCAATTTAAAGCATATCACAGAATGAGTAATTATGAAAGAGAGTAGTACTTAAAAAATACTATTAGAGACTTTGAAGAAGGTTTATTCTTTTGAAAGTCTTCTTATAAAATTAATGTACAGCTAAATGTAAATAAATGCTAGCTGTTGAAGTTATTTGATCTTATATATTCAGACAATAAAATCAGAAAAAATTTACTTTGTTTTCATTTCTCTTTTCCAGTTTTCCACAGAGTCAGGAAAGAGAAACAACCTCAAAATGTTAACAAACAATTATCTGAATTACACTGGAAAAACAATAAGAGGAATTTACAGTTTCCATATATGTGAGGCCTTTAAATATGTTAATGACAGACATCATAGATGGTATATTAACACAGTTTAAAATAATTTGAGGTAGAGAATGTTCTGGTGGAAACTACATAGATCCCTTAAGAAAGGATTCATAAGTAGTGATATTTAAGCTGCCATCTGGAAAATGAAGAAGAACCAGCCCTCCCTAAAAAGGCAAGGGGATGTTGTACGGAGAAAATCATATTATAGACTACTGAACTGAAATATCTCTTAAAATACACTATTTTATGGAAATTATACCCTCCACAAGGAAATACTTAGAAACAAAATCATTTCAGTAGCATGGCTTCTAGGAACTGAAGCCAAATGCTCAAAAATAAAATTCAGCTTCTTAATCATATTCACGAATTGAATGCTTGGGCAAAAGACCAACTTAGAACTGGATCCCCAGACTTTGGTTAATTATGAAAATGTCAAAGTTTCATAGACTATGCTGCAAAGTCACCCACGGAGTTCATTAGAGAAACTTGTGGTATCTATAGGCTACTGAAGTGCTTCAACTGTATGGAAAAACATAAGTTAAATGTATTTTAAGGCATATAATTTCATAGCCCAGAGTATATGCTATAGATTTCACTTAATCTCTATCAAAACCAGAGGACCATTATCGAATAAAAATAAAACTCTATTCTCTTTATAAATTCCTACTCTTACATATGCAGTATAGAAAATTAAGTAAATTTCTTACAGCCACAAGTTCATGGAAGCCAGAAGAACTGGCTTTTTGAAAATGTGAAGTTTCAGCACTGCCATTTTCTTTGGCAGGGATGGGATTGGTTCTAAAATAAATACCAGTAAACAGTCTTCCCCATTAATTACATGTGTAACCACCAGCTGTTGGTCTAAATTAAGGTCTGTTTTCTTTTAGTTTTCTATGCCACAATCCCACAATCACTGAAATAACCTGAAATAATTGAACAAAGATAACAGTAGTAAAACACAAATACAAAACCTATCAACATGACTCCAAAGAGAAGTACATATAACCTATACTTTTCTTTCGAACACTGATCCCATGTCTGGCTCCAGTGTCACCCAGAAATTATTATATTAACATGCACGTAATATAACACCTCATACATTGTGTTTGTTGAATGGACTATTAAGATGAAAAACACACAGCAGTAGCCATCAAAGAACTTTCAATGTAATCATCTTCATTTGACCTTCTTGGGACCAATTCTTATAAATTTAACCAACAATAGGCTACTCTGTGATGACTCATTAGTTATCACAGACATATTTAGAAGCAAAGTGAGTATATTTATGTCAATATTGGTCAAGTGTCTAAAATGTCAAAAATATCTGATTAAATTAAGAAAGGTAAAGTCTGGAAGCAGATTAGGGATAGTAAAAATTAATTAATCTGTGCTTTATATTTTTCCAGGATGACAGCCAGCTTAACATACACTATTCCATAGTACGCTGTTATAAGGAACTTGATCTTCATACAGATATTCATCCCACCCACCAAAAGTATTAATAATTTAAAATGTTTATGCTTTTATTTTTGTTGCTATGGTTCCCTAAAAATGATTTCTATTACCTAGAATAATTTATTTTTAATTGTATTGAGTAATAGTTGATTTACAATATTGTGTTTAACTTCTGCTGTACAGCAAAGTGATTCCGTTATACACATATACTACTTTTCATATTCTTTTCTGTTATGGTTTATCACAGGGTATTAAATATAGTTTTTTGTGCTGTACAATACAGCTTTGTTGTTCATTTATCCCATGCATACTGGTTTGCCTCTGAAAATCCCAAACTCCCAGTCCTTCCCTCCCTTTACGTCCCCTTTGGCAGCCTCATCTAGTCTCCATATTTATGAATCTGTCTTCGTTTTGCAGATAGGTTCATTTGTGTCATATTTTAGATTCCACATATAAGTGATAGAGTATGTATCTCTGTCTGAGTTACTGTGCTCACTATGATAACCTGCAGGTCCACCCATGTTTCTTCAAATGGCATTATTTTCTCCTTTTTAATGGCTAAGTGATATTCTTTTTTTTTTTTTTTTTTTTCTCAGCTGGTAAAGAATCTGCTTGCAATGCAGGAGACCCCAAGTTCAATTCTTTGGTTGGGAAGATTCCTTGGAGAAGGGATGGGCTACCCACTCTAGTATTCTTGGGCTTCCCTGGTGGCTCAGACAGTAAAGAATCCGCCTGCAAAGCAGGAGAACTGGGTTCAATCCCTGGGTTGGGAAGATACCCTGGAGGAGGGCATGGCAACCCACTCCAGTATTCTTGCCTGGAGAATTCCATGGGTAGAGGAACCTGGCAGGCTACAGTCAATGGAGTCGCAAAGAGCCAAATACGACTAAACGACTTTCACTATATATATAAAGCACATCTTCTCTATCCATTCATGTGTTGATGGGCATTTTGGTTGTTTCTTTGTCTTAGCTATTGTAAACAGTGCATAGGAGTACACGAATCTTTGTGAATTAGAGTTTTCTTTGGATATATGCCCAGGAGTGGGATTAGTAGATCATATGACAACTCCTTTTAGATTTTAAGGAGCTCCATAATGTTCTCCACAGTGGCAATAACAATTTATACTTCTACCAACAGTGTAGAAGTCTCTACAGCCTCTTCAGCATTTATTATTTTAGTGAGTATGAGTGATAGTCACTCAGTTGTGTCCAACTCTTCACAACCCCATGGTCTGTAGCCTGCCAATCTCCTCTGTCCGTGGAATTCTCCAGGCAAAAATACTGGAGTGGGTTGCCATTTCCTTATCCAGCAGATCTTTCCTACTCAGGGAACGAACACGGGTCTCCTATATTGCAGGCAAACTATAATAAGAACTTCCCAGATGGTGCTAGCACTAAAGAATCCTCCTGCCAATGCAAGTGATGAGAGAGATGCAGGTTCAATCACTGGGTGGGAAAGATCCCTGGAGTAGGAAGTGGCAATTCACTCCAGTATTCTTGCCTGGAAAATCCCAAGGACAAAGGAGCCTGACAGGCTATAATCCATGGAGCAGCAAAGAGCCAGACACAACTGAATGACTGGGCAAACACAGATACTATAAAAAAGTTGATCTCCACACAAATATCTACCCCTCCCACCAAAACTAGGTTAAAATTTTTATGCATTTTAGTATTTTTTCTTGTTGTTGCTTTAAAAAGACTGTTCTGACCCAGAATAATTATAGATCAGATTCTCATTCTTAAAAATTCCCAACAATCTTTAGAATCCTCTTTTGTTAAACCTTCCTAACAAATTCTAGCACTATAAAGAAGGCTAAGTGCAGAAAAACTGATGTGATGTTGGAGAAGACTCTTGGGAATCCCCTGGATTGCAAGGAGATCAAACTAGTAAATTCTAAAGGAAATCAATCTTGAATATTCACTAGAAGGACTGGTACTGAAGCTGAATATTTTGGTCAACTGATGCAAAGAGACGATCTGTTGGAAAAGATCCTGATGCTGGGAAAGTTTGAGGGCAGGAGCAGGGGGCAACAGAGGATGAGATGTTTGGATGTCATCACTGACTCAATGGACATGAGTTTGAGCAAACTCTGGGAGACAGTGAAGGAAGGGAAGCCTGGCACGCTTCAGTGCATGGAGTCAAAAAGAGATGGACGTGATTTAGTGACTAAACAACGAACAACAATATACTAGAGACTGTTCTTTGGTTTACATATATGTGAATTAATTTGTTTAACTTCATTTAGATTATAAAAGGCAAAAGCATTCATCGCATTCCTGTTTTATTGTGAGGAAATTGAAAGGTGGTTCAAATGCAGAGGTACTCAAACTGGAAGTGGGTGGAAAAAATGGCCTTATCATAGAAGAATAACTTCCAAATCTATATACTTAGCTACCACTCTCCACAGCCGCTGTCTGAGCCTTGTATTTTCATATAGTGCCACAATATTATTTTTTATATCATGATCTCCTCTTCTACACTAGGGGTTGATAAGAAAAACTTCCATGTTTTCATCTTTGTCTTCAGAGACAATTATGAACCAAATATTTGTTGAATAAATGAACTAATAACTGACTGGAAGGGGCATCCCTGTCAAAGGTATGCAGCTTTTAAGATTTCCACACAAAAAAGTAAAACTTGAAAATGTGATAACACTATTAAGATACAGTATTGAATCTGAAACTTTTCAGTTTTTGTCATATGTCTTGATGATCATCTTTCTGTAAAAGTAATACAATATGGCAGAAGAAAAAGTTCATTTGCAAAATAAGGACTAGTTTCTATTCTTTTCAAAATATTGAAGATAGTACTTTGAGTTATATTTTCAGTCTAGGACATACACTAATTCTTATATTTCCCATAAGTTCACCTTCAGTATAAATTCTGCTCAAGAAAAGCTACTCTAACTTATACAGCCAGATTCTTTTTGCTTTATTTATTTAGTTATTTCTTATCTGCCATTGTACTTTCTCAGTAGGGTACAGCTGGCAGTTTGTTGCTTTCAGCTGTGATGGAGGTTGTCTGCTTCCCAAGCCAGTTGTTCTCACTCTCTTAACTATGGCTACCTGCTAGGTTTTCCACCATTTTCACACCTTAATTATAACCTGTTCTGGTAAACTGCACATGTTCTGACCCTTAGCTCTTTATTATGTGAGACCCTTTGAAGAAATAAGCAGAAATGGAAACAGGATCTCATACACTCTGGGCAAGTGTTGTCAGCTGAAATCAGTTTCTAGTGTGTGTTGAGTGTTTACAGAGTATTTGTAGCCATGAAGTTTCCTTTACAGCTTTCCTTTACAGGATGCTGCTCCTTTCTCGGGAAATAAATCATTCTGTAAGCTTATTTTTTTTCCCATATGAAATGTGCTGAATGACTACTTAATTTTTCTCAACAATTTTTTTATTTCTGGCTTTTCTATTTTCACTGGCTATATCAAGGAGAAATAATTTAGAGTAAGTGAATATACTCAATCTGCATGAAAGCTTCTGAAGGTCTTCAAGCACCCAGTATTGCTTTGTAGGGTCATCAGTGAGAGATCATGGGGGTTGAGCTGAGGCTATAACACCAAATCAAAGAGTCAAATTTTTAATGGGCCTTTCAGGCATACTTGAATATTTGGTTGAGAAAAAAATATTTTTACAGTAAATCCATAGTTTACACAACCTGGATAGACTTCTGGATGGTGGGAATATAGAAGAAATTCTAATGAGAATTTTTTTAGTTGCTTTAAATTTATTTTGCATTGATTCTTTCATTACTAGAACAATATATGTCTTTTGTAAAATACTTCAAAAATATTGTCAAATAGAAAATGAAGAAGAAAGCATCAAAGAAAAAATGAAGAAAAAAAGTATCAAAGAGAAAATGAAGATAACTTATAATCCTACTACCCCCAGAAAAGCATTGTTGATATGCTAATATATATGTTCAAGATATTTTGTGTCTATACACAGATGACTAAGACCTTCAATTATCTTTCATTACACATTTTGTTCACTTGATATTATGAATGATTTCCTAAAGTGCTAATATTCTCCTAACATATATTTAAGTGACTGCCAAATATTTTGCCTTATAGACTATCCACTATAACCAACGTCGATTTTTGTGTGTATTTGATTTATTTAACATCTCACAGGTTTGAAGTGAAGTATTAGTTGCTCAGTCATGTCTGATTCTTTGTGACCCCATGGACTGTAGCCCGCCAGGCTCCTCTGTCCGTGGAATTCTCCAGGCAAGAATACTGGAATGGGTAGTCATTCTCTTCTCCAGGGGATCTTCCTGACATAGGGATTGAACCTAAGTCTCCTGCATTGCAGGTGGATTTTTTACTGCCTGAGCCATCAGGGGAATTTTTGAACATTATTTTAAAGTAACCACCATAATAATGGTCTCAAAGACCTCTGATATCCCACCACAATGGGGATATGATCAATCTCACCCTTGATTTCAGCAACAACTGTAGCAAACAGTTTTGTTTGGGCTTCAATTCCCTCTAGGCTGATAATATTTCTCCTAAAGCAGGTGTCTTTTTCTCACTATGAGGCCAAGGATGCCCAGAAATTGGCACAATCCATATATATTGTAGGGGGATGGAAAACAGAGACAATGCCTGTAGAGTAGCCTTCAACCAAACAGAGAGGAGCTCTCATGAATGAATGCTTCTCCCAGCTGATCCTTGAGAGAAGAGCTCTTAGACATTCTGCAGGCTCTTGAGAAGACCCAGATGTAAGGAAGTCCCAGTTGGTGACCTTGACAAAGACCCTTCTAGCTTTTTCTCCATCCTTTAGTCTCTCTTCTTCTTTCCTGCATTTTGGTTTTACCATACAAACTCAAGTCCTTTTCTCAGGCTCTACCTGGGGAGCACAGAGAGCCAGGTAGTTCAATTTGTGTCCTTTCTATAATTCTTTGTGAATATTTCTAATTATTTTCATTGGACTAAATACAGATAGAATTGCTAAGATAAAAGCCATGAACACAACTTAAAACTGAAATTTTGATGCATATAATACATCATTAAATTTTAATTAAACAGAAGGATAGTCATTGCCTAATTACAATGTTTACCTTAAATTGTTTTTTATTTAATTGAAAAATGTTATTCTGTATTTATTCAACAAGCAGAAATTTTATTATCTTCAGGATAATTTTTAATCTTAGAAAAACCATCCAGGAAAAGATATTTGCTGTCCAAACTCCATGACAATGCCTTTGATTTCTATGAAATATTTTTCTCAACCAAGAATTTCAGTGACCTTTCAGATTTGAACATAACTAATATTCTCAGAAAAAATAAAATGCCATAATAAAAGTTGTTAGCATTGCACTTCTACTCTTTTAGAAAATCAGTAGGATTCACCTTTATTTAGAAATATCTATTAGTAAAATTTGTATTTGCTAATTCTCAATCACTGACTATTTGGTTTATATTATAACCTCCCTGTGAAATGTATTCCAAAGCAAGATATTTATTTGAATAATGATTTAAGTGCTGTGTTGTCTTTGCCTTTGGAGACCTAACCTAATCATCCCCTAGACAGCCAAAGTGTGACACCATAATTTTTAATCCACCTGCTCTGGCTCACATTCAATGTTTCTGTGATTACATCACAGGCCCACAGTGATAAGCTCTTCCATGTACTCTGGTTAGGAATGTTTTATAGCAGCTGCTACTGTATCTCAAGGTTAATGAGGGCCTTTCCCTAAGAAAATTCACTCACTTTACTTGAAAGAGAATTCAACTGAGGATAGTTTCTTAGGCTTTCTCCAGTCTTATTTTTATTAACCTCATGGCTCTAGTTTCTTATTTAGAAGAATTATATGCATCTTTAAGTAGTCTGTACATAAACACAAATGCTCTTTATTTGACAGTGTTGACAGTTCATATATTTTTAGATAACATATTTAGACATGCAACTCTTAACTTGACTATATCTGTGATTATAAGTTCTTTTAATTACTTTATGGCATCCTGTAACCATAAGATAGCCAGTATTATTGCTTACATATTTAACTTTTATGTTAATTTTATACATTCTTTTTTTCCACAATGATTTAAGATGCCACACAAAGCAAGCTTGGTTATAAATAGAAATGGAAAAAGAAAATTAAAACTGAGGTAAAAAGAGAAATATATGTCCACTATTCCAATTATTAAGATGGGTGCTATGACCAGTTTGGGCTTCTCTGGTGGCCAGACATTAAAGAATCCACATGCAATGCAGGATACCCAGGTCCAATCCCTGGGATGGAAAGGTCCCCTGAAGAACAGAATGGCTACTCATTCCAGTATTCTTGCCTGGAGAATCCCAAGGACAGTGGACTACAGTCTGGTGGGCTACAGTCTATGGGGTTGCAAAGAGTCAGACACAACTGAGGCTGTAACATTTACGACCAATGTAATGTCAGTAAAGCCAAGAAGAAATGTGTTTTGAGAAGAGTGGCAAATCTTGTCAAACTCTGCTGGAAGGTCTAGGGAGATGAGGGCATAGACATGTTCCTTGGCATAAGCATCCTGGGGATTGTAAGCAACCTTGGCAAGAGTAGGCTAAATGGTATCTTACAGGCCATGCTTGGGGGTGACCATCTGCCTGGTCTAGTCTGAAGAGTGAATAGTTTCTGAGAAAGGAGAGACAGCAAGTGTTGATAACTCTTTTAAGAAGGTTTGCTTTGAACAGGGTTAGAGTGAGATGGCAGAGAAGGCATTGGCACCCCACTCCAGTATTCTTGCCTGGAAAATCCCATGGATGGAGGAGCCTGGTAGGCTGCAGTCCATGGGGTCGCAAAGAGTCGGACACGACTGAGCAACTTCACTTTCACTTTTCACTTTCATGCACTGGAGAAGGAAATGGCAACCCACTCCAATGTTCTTGCCTGGAGAATCCCAAGGACGGGGGAACCTGGTGGGCAGCCGTCTCTGGGGTCGTACAGAGTCGAACAAGATTGAAATGAATTAGCAGCAGTAGCAGCAGTAGCAGAATGAGATGGGAATATAGACAAAATATAGTATGGAATCTAAGATCACCTAGAATTCATGTTTATTTTGTGAAATACTAAAGTGTGTTTGTATGAATGTGGCCATCATAAAATGATTTCTTCTTGTGACCTTCTATAAAAGTCAAACATGCTTTTCAAAAAAACTTATCAGAGCAAATAAGAGTTATCATAATTCTTTTAAGGAATTTAATATGCACTGTTCAGTTCAGTTCAGTTCAGTTGCTCAGTCATGTCTGACTCTTTGCGACCCCATGAACTGCAGCATGCCAGGCCTCCCTGTCCATCACCAACTCCCGGAGTTCACTCAGACTCACGTTCATCGAGTCCGTGATGCTATCCAGCCATCTCATCCTCTGTTGTCCCCTTCTCCTCCTGCCCCCAATCCCTCCCAGCATCAAAATATTTTCCAATGAGTCAGCTCTTCGCATGACGTGGCCAAAGTACTGGAGTTTCAGCTTTAGCATCATTCCTTCCAAAGAGAAGATCTTCCAAAGAGTTGGATCTCCTTGCAGTCCAAGGGACTCTCAAGAGTCTTCTCCAACACCACGGTTCAAAAGCATCAATTCTTCAGTGCTCAGCTTTCTTCACAGTCCAACTCTCACATCCATGACCACTGGAAAAACCATAGCCTTGACTA
>SJXQ01005057.1:299211-316144 GCA_006408695.1 Aepyceros melampus
CTGGTATTCCCATCTCTTTCAGAATTTTCCAGAGTTGATTGTGATCCACACAGTCAAAGGCTTTGGCATAGTCAGTAAAGCAGAAATAGATGTTTTTCTGGAACTCTCTTGCTTTTTCCATGAGCCAGCATGCCAGGGTCCAGCCCGGGTGGATCCACGGTAATTCGAAGGTGGGGACAGAGTCGGCATCCTAGAAAAAGCTATTTAATTACAGATATAGAGGGATTAGAAAAGATGCTGAATAACTTGGCTTACATGGGATACCGATCACCACCTACGTAGGCCACAGGCGTCTTTCCATTCTCTCGAAGGAGAGGAGGCACTGAGGCCTCCCCGGTCCAAACTTAGAAGCCCAGGCAGAATTAGTAGCCTTGGTGAGGACCCATGTGCCAGGTGGGAACTCAGCCAGAAAATAATAGGATATATTAGAGGAGAAAAAGAGGCTGAAAAACTTGGTTTATGTGGGATACCAATAAAATTCCAAGACAAGGAATTTGCACCATCTACGTTGGGCCACTGGCACCACTTGAATATCGGAAGGTGCCCCTCCTTGGGCTCCTTCTCGCATGGACTTGAAAGCTGGGGCAAGTAAGTAGACGTGGCGGGCACCCATGCTCCAGATGGGAATTCAGCCAGAAATACGGAGGACGAGAAAGAACGACATGGGGGAATCAGTCTTTCCGGAAAGTGATCCGTTTTCTTTATTTTTAGTTTTGCTTATATATCTTTTGTTACACGTAGGGATGAATACAGAGTCACGTGGGGGTCAGCAGACCTGACCTTTGTCAAAATTAAGTGCTTCACATAAGTGTATAAAAAAAGGTTTTAGGGGTTTTATATCATCTTCTGGCCATGAGGCCTGCTGACATTTTATGACCCTTTCTGATAACCAACAAACATTTTTTCCAAGGGTGTTTTTTCTTAAACCAGGCACCACCCTCCAAATAAAGTTGCATTCCTATAGGGTGAGGGTGTAGTGAGTTACAATCAAGAAAGGAATTTATTTAACCCAAGGTTAACATGTTTAATCTTAAAGGTTAATACTTATTTCTCTTATATGCTAGTTATATCATTATAAGGGCAGGGAATATGGAGATTTAGCAGCAAAACATCAGCACAACAAATAAAAATCCTTTCATCAATGTTCCCCTTAAGATCTATTTAGTCTTAAGATAGTGATAAAGTTACATTTTTACATAACAAGGACATAGTGATTTATAACAAAGGACAGTGATTTATAACAAAAAGAGAAAATTCATTACCTCAAAAAGTCTAGCATTGCTAACATCAAAAACTACTATATTTCCTTTTCTATATTCCCAATACATTGATTAATATATTCCCAGGTGCCTAAAGACATGGAGGCCTGGTGGCAATCATTGACTCAATAATGAGAAAAGCCCTATGTTAATTAAGACTCTCAAAATACCCCAAACTCTCTGTGCTGTTTATGGTTGAGAGGTAGTAAACAATCATGTGCTTGGCAGGAATATGGATAATCCTATCACACAAGCAAGTTTGTCAGCAGAGAGGTTGACCTGAGACACCCTTGTCACACCCAGGGCAGGGAATTAGCAGCAATTATTGGCACAACAAATGAAAATCCCTTCATCAATATAATTCTTAACCATCCAACTATACTATTAAATTCTGACTTCCCAAAAGAATCTGCCTTTAGTAAGTCTAAAATATCTTGTGCATCTCACTGTTNAAATGAATTTCTATTCTCATTTATTTGTAAGCTGAAATGAAGTAAAAGAACTGGTCTTGAATCTCAAGTGTAATATACAAATATCAAACATACTTTGGTTTTCATTATTATCCACTGTTAAAAGAGGGAAGTACCAATGAAAACTACAAAGATCAGCATAAAACCTTTGTCACAGCATGTTAGGCCCTTTTAAAAGAAGATAGCAAATGTTTGGGTCCACTGATGCTGATTTGCTTGTATTGGCTTCAGAAGAATAAAGATAAAAGAATATGTATTGGTATGAATAAACTTTAAGGAAATAGAACTTAATTCAAAAATATTTGCTATGTGGAAGTCAAGTCTCAGGGGCAGAAATACAGTGACCACAAGTATGTGTGAGCTTGTAAAAAACTAGTTAAAGGCAAGGACAGAGTATCACTAAATCAAGTCATAAGGTCTGACCACTAAGATGTACCATTTGCTATAACTGAGAAGTAAAGGGAGAAAATGGTTCAGGATGAAGTATCCTTTCCCCTTAGACTATTTGAAGCAATATAACACCAGAAATACCTGAAAGTGAAAGTATAAATCAGTTGAAGTTTTGTCTCATTTAAATGAAACAGAATCAATTACCATATGTGCTTTAAAACATACTTAGCTATTTATCTTGGGTCTTTGGAAACAGGTAAATTGGGAGTGAAGAATTAAATTCCTCAGCTTAAATGTCATCCTTTCCCTGTGTCTCTCTATACCTAACACAAATCTCCCTCTAAACTAGAGCATAATTTTTCTTCAAGATCTGTAATTGTGGGTCTCCAAATAGCAGGTACTGAATTGGCTCTGTGCTGGCAGCCTTAATTGAATATGCTCAACATTAGATTAAAAAATTAAAAGTATAATTCCCTTCACCTTGCAGGATGCTTTAAATTTAATTATATAAGCCCAAGGAGAGAAAACAATCAACCTCATCACACATTAGAAAATGTTTCCATCATTGCCCATCATTCATTAGAAATCATGCCGTATAATTTATTATTGAAGTATTTAGAACATTTTCTTTTTTGCCAAAGTTTATTACTAAATGGACTATGTAAAACATAGGAAGATTTGTCTTCTTGCCATGAAACTTAGTTTATCCTTTAAATAAAAAGAAGAGGAGATTTATTTGATGCTACACTATTGTGGAAGGAGAAAGAACAGACATTATATTAATGCATATATATGGAATCTAAGAAAAAAGTAATATGGTACAGATGAAACTATTTCTAGTGCAGAGACAGAGATGCAGATTTAGAAGATGGACATGTGGCACAGAAGCAAAGAGGAGGGTGGGAAGAATTGGGAGGTTAGGACTGACATATACACTATTATGTGTAAAAAGGAAAGCTAGTAGGAGCCTGCTATGAGGCATAGGAAGCTCAGTTTGGTGCTCTCTGATGACCTAGATGTGTAGCATGGGGTGGGGGATAGTGGGAGGAATACTCTAGAGGAAAGGGATATATATATATATATATATACACACACACACACACACACATATATCTGATCCACTTCATTGTACAGAAGAAACTACCACAACATTTAAAGCAAATATCCTTCAATTTAAAAAGATATTAAAATTCTTTCAACGAGAATAGTCAATCACCTGCCTTCTCGTCCTTATTTTCTATTCTCAATTCAGAAAGATGATTTCCTTCAAGACTACATCTAGTAAAGAAAGTTGATGAATTCACATAAGCACATTAAATTTGTCTAAGTGGAAGTGTCCAGAAAATTGTTGGCTATATAGGCTTGAAATATAGGAGAGAATCCTTGAAATCACATATTCCTTTGGGAATTCTCAATATATGAGTGTTACATGAAGCTATAAAAATTATATCTTTTTAAAGAGTTTGCTTTTTTTAGATTTGTGTAAAAAGCCATTGACAAAAGTGTGATTAAATGCAGCATATTCTTAGAGAACAAATCAGTTCAGTTCAGTTCAGTCACTAGTCATGTCCAACTCTTTGCAACCCCATGAACTGCAGCACGTCAGGCCTCCCTGTCCATCGGCAACTTCCGGAGTCCACCCAAACCCATGTCCATCGAGTCGGTGATGCCATCCAACCATCTCATCCTCTATGGTCCCCTTCTCCTCCTGTCCTCAATCTTTCCCAGCATCAGGGTCTTTTCCAATGAGTCAGCTCTTCACATCAGGTGGCCAAAGTATTGGAGTTTCAGCTTCAACAACAGTCCTTCCAATGAACACCCAGAAGTGATCTCCTTTAGGATGGACTGGTTGGATCTCCTTGCAGTCCAAGGGACTCTCAAGAGTCTTCTCCAACACCACAGTTCAAAAGCATCAATTTGTCAGCCCTCAGCTTTCTTTATGTCCAACTCTCACATCCATACATGACTACCAGAAAAACCATAGCCTTGACTAGATGGACTTTTGTTGGCAAAGTAACATCTCCACTTTTGAATATACTATCTAGGTTGGTCATAACTTTTCTACCAAGGAGTAAGCATCTTTTAATTTCATGGCTGCAGTCACCATTTGCAGTGATTTTGGAGCCCCAAAATAAAGTCTGACACTTTCCGTATCTATTTCCCATGAAATGATGGGACCAGATGCCATGATCTTCGTTTTCTGAATGTTGAGCTTTAACCCAACTTTTTCACTCTCCTCTTTCACTTTCATCAAGAGGCTATTTTAATTCCTCTTCACTTTCTGCCATAAGGGTGGTGTCATCTGCATATCTGAGGTTATTGATATTTCTCCCAGCAATCTTGATTCCAGCTTATACTTCTTCCAGTCCAGCGTTTCTCATGATGTATTCTGCATAGAAGTTAAATAAGCAGGGTGACAATATACAGCCTTGACGTACTCCTTTTTCTATTTGGAACCAGTCTGCTGTTCCATGTCCACTTCTAACTGTTGCTTCCTGACCTGCATACAGATTTCTCAAGAGGCAGGTCAGTGGTCTGGTATTCCCATCTCTTTCAGAATTTTCCACGGTTTATAGTGATCCACACAGTCAAAGGCTTTGGCATAGTCAATAAAGCAGAAATAGATGTTTTTCTGGAACTCTCTTGCTTTTTCCATGATCCAGCAGATGTTGGCAATTTGATCTCTGGTTCCTCTGCCTTTTCTAAAACCAGCTTAAACATCAGGGAGTTCACGGTTCACGTATTGCTGAAGTCTGGCTTGGAGAATTTTGAGCATTACTTTACTAGCAAGTGAGATGAGTGCAATTGTGCGGTAGTTTGAGCATTCTTTGGCTAAATAGGTTTAAGTGTGGTAACAGGAAACTCAGTAATATTCATAATAAACCTTGATAGGTTATTCTACATCTTGACTGAAAGTAACTGGAGACAGCAACAAAAAGATGATACAAGAAACTGGGGGGAAAACAGATGAAAAAAAAAAGCAACAGGAAAGAAGTGGAGGAAAACACTTGAACTCAATCTTAGGTTTTCTTAAGGTCAAACCTAGCCTCTCTATCCTGCACTAGTTTAGAAACTGGAAAGAATTTTGGGGTAATGATTCCTTTTGGAGCTGTGCTGAATGCTTCATTGCATTTTCCATGGGGGTGGACGTAACTAAATTGGCATATTCTTATATGAAAAATTGGACACTTTAGTAAAATTTGTCTCTGCCTTTTTTTTTTCATCTACAAGGGCCATTTATTGTTAAGTTTTCTCATAATTCTCTGCATCAATTCTCTCCTCAGTTTAATCCCTCAAGATCAAGTTCCTTCACTGAGAAGTTTTTCTTTCACTTTCTTCAAAACTCACCTGAAGTTCCACTACTATCCATGAAAAATTAACTGCTATGGGAATTATCTTTCTGCCAAATACATTTATAAAACTGGGCAAAATACAAAAGACAACTGGTTTCACACACTGAACAAGAGATAGTGTACAACTCTTATCTCTGAGGTTAGAAAATAAATGAGGCGAACCCCAAAATTCCCTGACTTACTCTCAGGTAGGAGGGGGCGAATTCAAACAGGGTCTAGTGTCAGGCTGCACTGACAACTGAGATTAGAGCTGAGAGAGGAAACTGGCTGAAATCTGTAGGGCAGAAGAATCAAAAATGCGTGTTCCATATAAACACCCACAGACTTTGGGAGGTCTGCAAAAGTGTCTTCTTGATCTTTGACTGAATAGAAACTTATAAAGCATGAAGTAAAGTGTCATGGAGCCAAGGAAAACTCCAGCCAGAAAGTAGTGATTTGAAAATTCTCTGGAGTTGACTTACCTATGGCTGGAAGAATGTGTGTTCCCAGGATCCAAGGTTAAAGTCTTCATGATACATGCAGCATTGGACAGATTCCTCAGGAGAGTAAAGGCTATTTTTAAACTTCAGTAAAAAAGTGAAAAAGCATACCTTGAAAGTATTGAACTTTTCCTAGGCCAGAAAATAGTTTAAAACTAGTTAAAGAAAGAGAAAGAAAGAAATCACCAGTCAAAACCTCACAATTCACAATTTCTTGCATCTAATAAAAAATAACCAGTGTGTAAAAGAGCAGAACTCTTGGCAACCCACTCCAGTGTTCTTGCCTGGAGAATCCCAGGGATGGGGGAGCCTGGTGGGCTGCCGTCTATGGGGTCTCACAGAGTCGGACAAGATCGAAGCAACTTAGCAGCAACAGCAGCATACAGCTTATTGCTAGTAGAAGAAAAATCAATAGAAATAGCCAAATCTGACAGAAATGATGGAGTGATCAGACAGAAATGCCTTAAGTATCCAATGTAAATCTTAAAAACAGATTTAAAGCTGTTAAGAAAACTTAAGAAATGGAAGATACAAAAGTGAAATCTTTTGAACTAGAGATTAAAAATATAATATCTGAAGGAATAATACATTAGAGGCAATTAACTGCAGATTAGAAATTGCAGAAGAAAACATCAGTGGACTTGAAGGTATACAAATAGAAAGTATTCAAAATAAAGCACAAAGCAATAAAAGAAGGAAAACAAGAATTGATTTATCAGGGACCTGTGAGAAAATATCAAGTTTCTTATATGATGTGAAGGGAGCTGGAGTCTGAGGGGGAGGAATATTTGAAGAAAGAATGATCAAAATATTTCAAATTTGAAAAACTGTCACATTCAAAAAGAGCAGTGAAGCTGAATAAATATAAACAAAATCACACTGTGACACATGATAATCAAATTAATGAAAACAAGTGATAAAAAGAAATAAAGAGAAGACAGGGAAATGGCTCCCACACAGACACAACTTTTTCAGTTGAGGGAAAAGTTCTGTAAGTTTGATAATTACACTTTTCAAATCTCATCAAACTATATGGTAAAGTAAATGAAATGATTTTATACAAATTATTCTTCAATGAAGCTGTTTATTCAAAAAAGTTTGCTTGTTCTGTTCTGTATTTACTTGACAAATTATAATTATATTAAGAGATAAATAAACTACTTTTCTAGGGTACTTTTTTATATCAAAACTGAAATTTTGGAGCTAAGGTTTTAACCTCAAAGATGCAAGTTTTCAACAGGGTCATCTTCCATGCTCTGAGAAAAGTATTGGAGAGACAGATAGGCTGGCTAGCACTTGGCAAATTTCACCATAGGACTACATGAATAGATGATCTCCTGAAAATAACAAGCTGTCCCAGAAAAAGATATCAGGCAATAATAGGGAAAAGAAACTCAAGTTAATGGAAATTTAGCCACTTCTCAAAATTTTTTTCTAAAGAAGAAATACAGTGACACTAACATTTTACAATGGCCTCAAGTGCTGAGAAAATTTCTATTTCGCGTTATAATGTATCATATGATTTCCAGCAGACTTTTCTTTCCCCAAAATTCAACCTTCCATAGTATTGTGATATAAAGCATAGAGCAACTAAATTTCACATGAGAAGAAGACAGTATTTACAACAAATATTTTAAGCATCCTCCATGATCAGACTCTGTGAAGAACACTGGGAGCCACCCTTGTGGCTCAGCTGGTAAAGAATGTGTGTGCACTGTGGGAGACCTGGGTTTGGTCCCTGGGTTAGGAAGATCCCCTAGAGAAGAAAAGGCTGCCCATTCCAGTATTCTGGCCTGGAGAATTCCATGGACTGTATAGTCCATGGGGTCACAAAAAGTCAGATGTGACTGAGCAACATTCATGTTCATGTTCAATAAAAATTTAAAATAAAATGTCAGGATGCATCTATCACCACAGCTGATCTACACGTCTATTAAAAAGAAATTTTATTCTGTTTAAGGTTTTGTCAACTTCTACTTGTATTTTTATAGGTATAGGATTAATTTGTAAACAGTAGCAAACTTACTGGAAGGACATGGCTTACTAATTTGAAATACAAAAATCCATAGCAGTCCTCATAGAGATGAATGATTTATATACTTAGGTGGAATAAGTTTGACAGTTGTCATTTGCTTCTTTCAACAGGCTGCATTTCCAAGAAAATACATGAAAGAGAAAGTACACTGATGTTCTTGGGGAGCTATGGACAAAAATAACTTTTGTATGTAGATGAAGCCAAAGTAAAGATAAAAAGAAAGAAAAAAAGTGAAGTCTCTCAGTCCTTTCCTGCTCTTTGCGACCCCATGGACTGTAGCCTAACAGGCTCCTCCGTCCAAGGAATGCTCCAGACAGGAGTACTGGAGTGGGTTGCCACTTCCTTCTCCAGAGGATCTTCCCCACCCAGGGATGGAACCTGGGTCTCCCGTGTTGCAGGCAGAGGCTTTACCATCTGAGCCACCAGGGAATTCCTCAAAGTAATGCTACTGTAAAAAAATGCATATGCTTACCAGAGTAACTGGGTTGTGACACATTTCTACTGAATTAACAATCTGAGTGTAGGAGAGAGAGCCTAAATCTCCATGATATTCATTGATGACTCTGACTACAAAATTAGAATTTCTGTCACAAAAGCCTCTATCAGAAACTTAATGGCTTTTGAATGTAAAATTCTTGTCTTATAATATACCTAAGAACTTAAACCAATGACTTTTGACGCAAGTAATTTTCTTCTAAGGTGAAAGAGAGTTGGATGGTGCAGACTGAACACATGTCATTCAGTTCAGTTCACTTAGTTCAATTGCTTAGTCTTGTCTGACTCTGCGACCCCACGGTCCAAAGCATGCCAGGCATCCCTGTCGACCACCAACTCCTGGAGTTTACCCAAACTCATGTCCATTGAGTCGGTGATGCCATCCAACCATATCATCCTCTGTTGTCCCCTTCTCCTCCTGCCCTCAATCTCTCCCAGCATCAGGGTCTTTTCAAATGAGTCAGATCTCCACATCAGGTGGCCAAAGTATTGGAGTTTCAGCTTCAACATCAGTCCCTCCAATGAACACCCAGGACTGATCTCCTTTAGGAACAGATATCATTAAAGAATTTCAATTGCATTCTTGGCCTAAGACGTATTATAAAGCTAGCTTTTTTCAACTTATGACATAAACAACAGCTAAATTATTTAGTTTGTTTTTCAGAGTAAATATTGCTGATACAATAGAAAAGCTGCAGCTTTTGTCTGTGCTTATCACTTATCTATTCAAATGGCCTGACCATGACTTTTGATAATTTTAACTGGGATTTCATTTAAACAGAGTAAGTAAACTGTAATTTAATCCACTGATACCATAAACCTCACTGCAATGCATACCCACAATATATACTCATGGGCAGAACACATTTTCATTATAGACTTGCTCTACATACTCATTGATAGTAAACAGATTCACTATACTTAAACTTATTGACCCAAAGGTGTGTGTATTTGTTTTGTAAAATTCACACTCAAGTTTAGAATCAATCTCAGAGCAAATGGTGGCCTAAGTTCCCCTAATACTCACTTTCCTAAAACCTTTGCCACCATTTTCCCAGTCTACTGTGGTGAGTAAGAAAAATCGAAGCAATAAGAGGCCAATGTTTGATCCTATTTTTTTCTTTTTGTAAAAAAGACAATTCATGCTCTAGTTTAAGATGACTCTTCTATCTATTATTTTTTCTTCTTTTTTTTTCATCCATGTCTTCTTTACTTCTTCTCTTCTTTCCTTCTCTCCTTCCTTTCTTTTCTCTTCCCACCTCTCTGCTACCCAGTGTCCTTTACTAACTCTTCACTTTCTGTACTCTTGTTTCATCTACAATGAGTGCAATTTTAATATGTTAAATGAATCTTCTTATGTTAATATTCTTGGCAAGCACCATTTTTCTATATCTCTAAGTAAAATCTAATTAAAAATACTGTTTTGAGACTTTTAGGGAATCTGTGACTGCACTCATGAAATTGACAGACACTTGCTTCTTGGAAGAAAGGGAACTAAGGCAAACCTAGACAGTGTATTAAAAAACAGAGCTATCACTTTGCCAGCAAAAGTCCATATAAGCAAAGCTATGGCTTTTCCGTAGTCATGTGTGGATGTGTAGTCATGTGTGGATGTGAGACTTGGACCATAAAAAAAGCTTAGTGCCAAAGAACTGATGCTTTTGAACTGTGGTTTTGAAGAAGACTTTTGAGAGTCCTTTGGACTGCAAGCAGATTCAATCAGTTAAAACTAAAGTAATCAGTCTTGAATGTTCATTGGAAGGGCTGATGCTGAAGCTCCAATATTCTGGTCACCTGATGCAAAGAACTGACTCTTAGAAAAGACCCTGATGCTGGGAAAGATTGAAGGCAGGAGGAGAAGGGGACAAGCAGAGGGTGAAATGGTTGGATGGCAACACTGATTCAATGGCTATGAGTCTGAGCAAACTCTGGGAGCTGGTGATGGACAGGAAGCCTGGTGTGCTGCAGTCCATGGGTTCGCAAAGAGTAGGACATGACTGAGCGATTGAATTGAACAGAACTGAAGGGCAGGAGGAGAGGGGGACAGAAGAGGATGAGTTGGTTGGATGGCATCATTTACTCAATAGACATAATTTTGAGAAAACTCCAAGAGATTGTGAAGGACAGGGAAGCTTGGTGTGCTACAGTCCATGTCGTCACAATGAGTTGGACACACCTAAGTGACTGAACAACATTTTTAGAAATCAGGTCACCTGGAAGGTGAAGGAATAAATAATATATGAGCTGAGGTATGGGGATGCCAGAGATTCCAATGTTTGCTGTTTAAGATGATTCATTTCTCTTTGGCATAGTTATTCTGGTTCCCTGGCTTCACATATGTGAATACAAACCCTTTGGATCAGATTTATCTCTCCTGCAGCTCAGTCACTTAAATTCTGCTAGGACTGACAATCTGACCATAAAATACTTCTTACTCCTGTTTCAGTTGTAACCCCCTTATTTGGACCTGTGGGTAGTTTCCTAACTCACTGGGTTTGCTTTTTATTCTTTTGCATGAGCTAACTCCGTATGATGACTGCCCATTAAGAATCGTCAGGAATGTTGAGTTTCTTCTCTAAGAGGTGTTTCAACATCTATAGTGGATGGCTGTGTGATGAAAAATTCTTTATAATTAAAAAAGTTGCTCTCTAAACTATGTATTTGCTGTTTTTCTCCTACAGCAATCCTTATCCAGGAGATGATGATGAGAGTACACCGGATATGTTGTAAATGTTCGGGGTAAGGAGAAATCAGCTATTTGTGTATCTTTCTTCTGGTGTTATTTAGATTTTAGAAATGCAGTCACTCTCAAACTTACACTATGGTAGACTGCATTGATGATGCCAATTCTCCCTCCACCCCCAAGACATCAATGCCCTTTGCCTTGTAACCATGCAGTTCCCTTTGAAAAAGGAAAGTTGTGTATATCTCCACCTCTTTATTCTGAATCCGTCCATTAATCTTGCTTTTGTCCATGGAATGATAACAATGAAGGTACTCCTGTTTTGAACTTAGATAGTAAGAGCCCTTGCATGCTTCAATTTACTTTTTCTTGAGTCTTTGCCAGAAGATAGTCTGGGTCAGCCTCCTGGTCTTAAATGGCACATGAAAAATGCCAAGTTGCCCTGGTCACCCCAGCCAAAACTACACTACGTCAACCAAACAGCCAGCTGAGCTCCAGGTATCTGAGCAAGCACAACCAAGGTTAGCAGAGTCCTTTAGCTGACCTCCACTTAATTACAGATGTGTGCCCAGTGAACAATTATTGGTGATTACCCTTGAAGTTTTGTGGTTGTTTGTTTTGTGGTGTTACCACTATGGTGTATTGTGACATCAATAATTGGTACATAAAAATTTTCAAAAGACAGTGTTCAGATCACAAAGTCAGAGAGAATCTCTGACTTACTTTCTTTTTAATGATTTTAAAACATTTCTGTGTACTAGTTACTTCACTACAGGAAAGTCATTTGAACTTCTGTTTTTATCTTGAGGTTCTATGGGCCAGGGATATCATTTGTCTTCCATAATTAGGGGCTTCTTCTTCTTTTTAAAAATTTTTTATTGAATTTGTTACAATTTTGCTCCTGTTTTGTATTTTGGTGAACTGGCTACGAGGCGCATGGGATCTTAGCTTCCCAACCAAGTATAGAAACTGCATCCCTGCAGAAGGTGAAATCTTAACCACTGAACTGCCAGGGAAATCCCAGTACCTTATACTTAGCAAAACCTTTGTTTACCTTTCTTTTATTTCCGTATGGAGTGACATTCATTAACATAAAACCCATAGCCTTTCTCCATTCCTTCACTCACTTTTCCTTTGAAGAGAAGAACTGAGTGCCAGCTGAGAAATGTTTTAGCAAAAGTTGGTTATATAGATATCTTCAGGGAGCATATCGTGTACTCCTTTGTCTAAGGTTAGGCAAGATAGAACCTCAATTTGAGAGTTTGTATTTATTTATTCGGAGTGTGAATGGAAAGACCAGGTAAGTCTGAGTTTCAGTATTTGAAAACTCAGTGTTGTTATTCATATAAGCAACCTGATTTAATAAAAATAATATTAATATTCCATTTGCCCATATTCACCACTCTCTCATTTGGCTTAGACTTGATTGAGGAAAAGAAGGCTTTTGTCCCTTTCTGTGAAATCCTACTGATTTCCTTTCTATCTTAGGATCAGCGATTCTTACCAACATAAAATGTAGGATCATATCCAGTCAGTAGTGTAAGCCTAAGATCAGTCAATTAATTTGAGCTTTTGCTCTTAGATAATCAAAATTTACTGATCACCTACTGAGAAACAGACAGTGAATGAGAGGATGCTGCTGCTACCACTGTTTAGTTGCTAGTTGTGTCTGACTTCTTGTGATCCCATGGACTGTAATCCACCAGGCTCCTCTGTCCCTGGGATTTCCCAGGCAAGAATACTGGAGTGGCTTGCCATTTCCTCCTCCAGGGGATTTTCCTGATCCAGGGACTGAATCTATGTCTCCTGCTTGGCAGGCGAATTCTTTACCACTGAACCATCTCAGAAGCCAAATGAAAGGATAGGTATGCCAACATGCACTATTCTTGACCCTAGCGTTTAAGAATGGAATCAATCATGTAAACCAGCTGTGCTGTAAAATCATCAGACAAATTTGCTTGCATGAAGGAACCCTCCAGCCATCTATCAATGGATCACAAAATAGTATGCTTTTATTCTTAAATCAGCTTTACATCAGAATTTAACCATAAACATTTATGCAACAAGTATTTATCATTGTCATCTGCTAGGTGTTAGGCACTGTCCTTTAGAAATGAGGAACAGTTATGAGTCACATGTCTCATATCCTCATGCAACTTTTACTCTATTAGAGGAGATTGTAATAAATTCACACATGAACAAATATGCACTATAATTTCCAGTAATCACTAGTGCTATGGAGAAAAACAAAATAAGCTAGAGAAAGAGATCATGAGAAGCATAAGCACTGTATCTTAGGAGGGGTAGTCAGAGGAGGCTGCTCTGAGGAGATTTTGGAGCAAATGCCCAAACAATATGAAAGAGGAAACTGTGTGATAGTCTGTTAGACAATGTTCCAAGCAGAGAAAAGGCAGAGTGACATCCCTGAGGGAAAAATGAGACAGACTTCAGTGGCAGGAGTGAGTCAGATAAGAATATTAGAATCTGATTTCAGAAAGAGTAGGAAAATGAAAACATTTAATTCTAAGTTTGCTAAGAATTAACTGAAAGGTTTTGAACAAGTAAATGGTAACACATATTCTCTAAAAAGCCTCCTTTGCCAGTGCCTGTTGTGTGAAGAATTAAGGTTAGTGGAGCCCATGGAGTGTAGGGAAATTTACCAGGAGACTGTACTATAGTAATTGCTAAGAAATGGAGGCTGGAGGCTTGAAACGTGTTGGTGATAGAGGTGATGGGAAGAGGCCAGCCGAAGGGTATATTCTGAAGATAGTACTAATGGAGTTTGATGATATAGTAGGTGTGAGATAGTAGAAAAGGAAAAGTCTAGGATAATATCTAGGTTTTTACTTGCACAGTTGGTGAATGGTGGTATAGTTGTGCCATTTATCTTGGTAGGTTTGGAGGAAGCCTTCCCTGGTGGCCCAGATGGTAAAGACTTTTTCTTCAAGGCAGGAGACCCAGGTTCGTTTTCTGGGTTGGGGAGATCCCCTGGAGAAGGAAATGGCAACTCACTCCAGTATTCTTGCCTGGAGAATTCCATGGACAGAGGAGCCTGGTGGGCTATAGTCCATGGGGTCGCAGAGAGTCAGACAGGACTAACACTTTCTTTCTTTCTTTCTTTCTTTCTTTGGAGGGAGAGATACAGAGTTGGTGTTGAATGTGTTAAATATGAGAGATTGTTTGGCTTCAAGATGGAGGTATTCAGTAGACTGATGTCTGAGTCTAGGGCTCAGAAGAAGGACTAAAAGTGTGAATGAATGAATGAATGCAAGCCCAATCATGTCCAACTCTTTGCAACTCTATTGACTGTAGCCTGTCAGGCACCTCTCATCCATGGAATTTTCCAGGCAAGGATACTGGCATGGGTTGTCATTTTCTTCTCTAGGAGATCTTCCCGACCCAAAGATCAAACCACATCTCCTTCATTGCAGGTGAACTCTAGAGATGTGAGCTAAGACATAAAGTTGGGAATCATCTACATATTGTTGGGGTTGTACTGGATTAAGTCATTAGGTCATGAATGAAGATGCAGAAGAGAAGATGGCAAGGATGAAACTCTGGAACTCTTCAATATTAGAGGCTGGAAAGGAAAAGAAGAGTGTGCAAAGAGTTGGAAGGGAACATACAGTGTGTAAAGAGGAAGCCAGGTGTGTAAAATATCCTGGGAGACAAGTGAAAATCATGTGTCAACTATTGCCCAGAGCTTAGAGAAGGACTGAAAATTTAACATTGGATTTTGAAGATAGACAATAAATCTAAATTTTATATAAATGACTTCAGAAGTATGGTAAAGATAAAGACCTAATTTCAGTAGGTGAAAGATTAAAAAAGAGTTAAGGTAAGGAAGTAGAGGAAGTAAAAATAAATCCATGTTTTCTATATATTTTGGCATCAAGAAAAACACACAAATTGAGTAGCCAGATAGACATCCAATAATAAAGAACTTAATATAGACAAGGGCTTATTGAAGTAGGGCCAGTTGAGGAAATTAGAAGAGCAATTAAAGGGACAAGAGCACACGTGGGAAATATAATCAATTTTTTGAGTCTGGATCTTCCATGTTATCACTGCTGCTCTTGTCACTCCTTGCTCCATCTTTTTCAGCTACAGGTAAGTCTTCTGTGAGACATCACCAGCAGAAGCCCTGGAATTTCCTCCTTCGAAGTCCAAGACCAGAAAGTAGAAAGGGCTTCACCTTCAACTGAAGTTCAGAACATCCAGGGACTCCAGTGGGCACTGGTCAAAAAGATTCTGATGGCAGGAAATACAGGACAGGGATTGGCTCAGATGAGGCATAATGGGTGCAAGTCATATAGAGACTGAGAAGATGAGACTTCCTCATGAGATGATGAGCTTTGTGAAAAAGACTCCAGTTTAGTTGGAACTAAAAGAGTGAGAAGGATTCAAATTGGTGATTTGGGTAAGAAGGGAATAGTCTGGAAGCAAAATCATGGAAGTACAACACAACAGGTATAAGGAAAGTGACCTGGTTAAAGAGGAGGGCAAAGGAAGGAGTGTCATTTACTGAGCATCTAGAATCTACTGAGTAACTGCCGGCACTTCACATATAGTTTTCTCATTTAATCCTCATGGTTGAGTTTGGGTACTTTTGGCTACACATTACAGAAACCTTCCCTGGTGGCTCAGAAATAAAGAATCCACCCGCCAATGCCTGCCAATGCAGAAGTGAGTTTGACCCCTTTGAGAAGGAAATGGCAACCCACTCCATATTCTTGCCTGGACAATCCCATGGACAGAGGAACTTGGCGGGCTATAGCCCATGGCATTGCAAAGAGTCAGACACGATGTGGCAACTAAAAACAGACAAACAAACAAATACAAAGCCCAATTAAAACTGGGCTATACAGGAAATGAGTTGATTCAAATCAGAAGTACAGATGGGAGGGACTTCACTGTTGGTCAAGAGGTTAAGACTTCAAGCTGCCAATGCAGGAAGTGCTGATTCAATCCCTGCTCAGGGAATTAAGATCCTATATGCTGTGTGGTACAGCCAAAAAGACTAAAAAAATAATAAACATTAAAGAAGGGAAGTATAGAAGTCAGGATTTAGTATTGGTTGAATCAAGAGCTCAAAGATCTACTCACTGTCCCATAGTGTAGTGCCTTTTATTTAACCATATGGCATCTTTGCACTGAAATGGAATGCCCATCTAAGTTTTACTTAGACTTCTGTGTTCAGTGCATATGCTAAACTTCACTGACTAATTTGAATTGAGTTAAATAAAACATTTAGTTCTTCATGCATCCTCAGTTCAGTTCAGTTCAGTCGCGCAGTCGTGTCCAACTCTTTGCGACCCCATGAATCGCAGTACGCCAGGCCTCCCTGTCCATCACCAACTCCCGGAGTTCACTCAGACTCACGTCCATTGAGTCTGTGATGCCATCCAGCCATCTCATCCTCGGTCGTCCCTTTCTCCTCCTGCCCCCAATCCCTCCCAGCATCAGGGTCTTTTCCAATGAGTCAACTCTTCGCATAAGGTGGCCAAAGTACTGGAGCTTCAGTTTGAGCATCATTCCTTCCAAAGAAATCCCAGGGTTGATCTCCTTCAGAATGGACTGGTTGGATCTCCTTGCAGTCCAAGGGACTCTCAAGAGTCTTCTCCAACACCACAGTTCAAAAGCATCAATTCTTCTGCGCTCAGCCTTCTTCACAGTCCAACTCTCACATCCATACATGACCACAGGAAAAACCATCAAGGCTGTATATTGTCACCCTGCTTATTTGACTTTGTCTCTGCTTTTGAATAT
>SJXQ01005059.1:21288-53614 GCA_006408695.1 Aepyceros melampus
AGGGATCCTGCATGTCTTTCTTATTGAAAACCCTGAGGGTGAAGGACAGAAATTCTGCCCAGATCCTCTGCCTCTAGGTCTTATTGTGATTCTAAACTTCCACTTTCTGGGACTAGGGTTCGACTGGGAGGGGGTAGAAGATGGAGAGAGAGACAGAAAAGTAGCTATCCCCCTATAATCCTCTGATTTTCCCCTCAGATCCCTCCCCCAAGACCTTTCTTCTCCAAATGGGACTCCTCTCCTGAGACATGCAGTATTAAGAAAAAGTGGCTGCAGCAGAGTTCCCCAGGACTGGATGGGATGGGGCAGGGTGGGGGCACTCTTTCCTTTGGATGAGTTTGGCAGCGGGACGTTGGGCTGGCTGGCTGTGAGGCACAAAGAGACATCCCTTAAAGCCGCATGCACAGATGTAAGGCTGCACCCCTCTGCGGGCGGGGCTGGCTCGGCAGATGGCGAGAGGCCGAACTGGTGACGGATTGTCCATCAAATGGCACTGGGTGGTGAGGATCTCGCTTGGCACCCAGGCTCAAAGAGGAATTCAGAAGACTCCACCCCTACCCCTTTGCTGCTGTAGACAGTCCCTCTCAGAAGTGAGGCGGGGCGCGGGGGACAGGTTGACTTGGGTGGGTTGATTAAGTTTTTGCTACCTCCCTCAGTAGAGGGTCTTCTACACGACTTGCGAAGGGGTTGGATAGGGAGGTGGCCCGGCCCAGAGGGCACGCAAGAAAGGGTTAGGGGAAAGTCCGCAACGGAGGGGGAGGCGAGGGAACTGGAAAGCAAGATCTCACGCCTGGTTCAGTTCGGGTGCCGGGATTGCTTTTCTCAGGGGTCAGCGCTGCAACTCCGTAGCCGCGGGGCCCTGGTGACAGGCGCACGCCCCGCCCTTTCTCCTCCCTAGACCTGCGGGCTTTTGTTATGCAGATGGCGGCAGGAGGCTGAGACAGAGGAGGAGGGAGTGGGTGGGGAGGAGGAGAGGCGGAGAGGGGGAGGAAGTGCAGCTCGCGCGACCAGCCTCCTCTTCCAACGTCACATTGTGAGAGAGACAAAACCCGGGCGCGCCGGAGCTCACACGCGCACGCACACACAGACGACCCCGGCGCCTCTTCTCTCCGGCGCTGCCGAGAAAGCCAGTCCTCCTTTTCCTTTCCTGGGGTGAGGAGGCTCCGCCAGTCAGAGCGCAGCCCAGAGCTGACCCAGAAAACGGAGAGAACGGGCGGACAAGCCTTCTTTCTCCCCTGCTGGCCCGGGCTGAGGCGCCCCATCCCCCGCCCTGAACCCCTGTCTTTCGCACCCCACCCTTCTCGGTTTCAGACGGACAGGGACCGAGCCCGGTGTGCCCCCTTTTGGAATCCACGTTTCAGCACTTCGGACAGCGCCCGGGAGCCCCGGGCCCTTTGGGTTGGCTATGGCGAGCGTTCAGCAAGGAGAGAAACAGCTTTTTGAGAAGTTCTGGCGAGGAACCTTTAAAGCCGTGGCCACCCCGCGTCCAGAGAGCATCATTGTCGCCAGTATCACGGCCCGCAAGCCGCTGCCAAGGTAATGACCTCCTGCTTAAGAGGGGAGACCCTGGCAGTCCCCCTTTTCTGGCCTGTGCCCCAAGCCCTGAGGGGTGGATGCAGGCAGCTGGGCCAGGGCGCCTGTCTTTTCCCATCACTACTCTGTATCTCCCGCTGGACCATGGGAACTAATTGCTTGTGTGAGGTGGAAGCTGTTAAGAAGGGACAGAGAGTCTTTAGGGGGAGCAATGCTCAACCGGCTGACCTGGCAGCTGCTGTTTGAGAGGTTTTGCTGTCTTTGGGTGGGTGGTGGTAGTGGGAGATGACTTGACTGAGAAACTTTTCACAGAGCTCCGAGGACAGCGGGTGAACAAATGGTGGAATTGAGGCAGTCAGGGGTGCGGTACAAGAAAAGATGAAGACTGAACTAGCTCAAGCCTTGTTCAGATACAGCGGCACATTTCTATACTCAGCTCAGAAACTAGGGAGCTCTGAATGTTTTGACAAAAGCCCATATCTGTTCCCTCAGATACACCCTAAACAGCACCCTCCTCTTTGCCTTTCTTGCTATCGCTGCTGCTGAATTATCTAGTCTCCAGCATCCAAAACCAGGACTCTGGGCTCAGGAGTCAGGGAGGAGCTCCCAAGATCATGAAGATGATCTCAGAAGAGTTTAATCTGTTTTTTCAAAAAGAATCTGATTGCTTTGAACTCAGGCAAATGAGCCAGTCCTTATGTGGTGGTAGGTAGAGTAGTGTGATGGAGGGAGGATGAGGGAACAAACGAAAGAAGAACAGAAAGAATGTGAAGAAGATGTGGGGTGAAACAGAGAGGAGGTTGTATGCAATGGGAGCATTCTGAGACAGAGAAAACCCAATTCTTTTCATAAATCATTCAGTTTAGAGGAGTTTGAGAATGAAAGGAAGAAGGCTGTGCCCTCTGTCAGGAAAAATCAAGGCTGTATGAAAACTCATCTTTTGCTGGTGTTGGATGAGTGGTTGGGTGGGAGAAAAAGAAAGAAGTGGTCCAGGGAAGACCACTTAGAGGATTTATTAATCCCAGCAGGCTTCATTTGGGAGTAGATTGAAAACATGTCTGCGAAAGGGCTTCAGACAGAATGTCTGGTCTGGCACAGTTGCATCTGAACTTTCCAGTGGGTATACAGTGGAGGACCAATGGGGAGTCATATCTTAAGAATCAAACTCAGGCTGGAGAACTTTTCATAGTCTGATAGGGACCTGGCTCATACAAGTCTTTAGAAAAGACTTCCCCGTGTTGGGGAAGGGTGGACTAGAAACATGACAGGCCAGCAGGATGTAGCAGGCTGTAAGTGGCAGCAGCAGCAGCCAGTATTTGTGTCTGGGATAAGGGGATATCCTCTGACACAGGCTGGAGAAGAGGAACAATAACACCAAGTACCACCAAAAGCTGATGTTACTCTGCTTAGAAGGAAGTCCTTTGTAGAGAGCTTTGACGTCAGTGGTTTTATCTTCCTGGGTTTCTGCCATCCATTCCACCTTCGGAGTGCACCTACTGTTACAAATCAGTGCTGCGTTGGCCACAGAATATGCCCTTGTAAAAGGGACTAAAGGAAATTTCACTGGAAACTAGAAGTGTGGCAGCTGGTCCAGAGTCTTCCATGTTTCAGGGGTGCAGGAAGAGGACAGCAGATTCCTGGTGGTATTTTAATTGAGATAAACATAGCTTATGTCCACCTTGCTTGGTACCTTCACCTTTTGTCTGTCAGTCTGTTACTATCATGCCTTTTTTTCCTAGTCATACTCTCAATCATATTAATTGCTCACAAGGTTTCCCAACCGTCATGCTTTCTGAGGCTTTGTGCAAATCCTAATTTAATTCATATGAAACTCTTACAATAGCCAACCCTTGCCACCCAGGTATCATTTCACTCCTGGTGTCTTTTAATGTCCCTAAGTCTCCTACCCCCGGAAAACCCATTCCTGAGGTGAAAGTCTGAGCATTTAGCCCCTGAATTATATCATGCTGAAAGGATCGTTGTATTACTTCTGTAACAGGCGTGGCCTTTCTGTAGAATAGATTCCAGTTTTGTAGCTGTTACTCCTGGTTTGGGGTAGAGAGTGAGCAGGGAACATTTGCATTCAAGTCTTCAAGAAGGGCTGGGTTGGAGTTGTCTCTTAACAGATTGGCTACAAAACCTGAAACATCCTCATTTTCACCCACACCATCCACATCCAGTGATGGTCAGTTTCTATCTCCTTTGTAATGTTCTGTACTTACTTAACGATAAAAGTACCATGTTTCTAAAGCAGAGTTCTTAGGAAGGAAAGAAACAGAGGCACAGGCATAGCATCATCTGGGCCCAGCAGCTTCCTCCACAGGCAGTCTGGGACTTTGTCTCATCAGAAATGTTGTCTCCTTTCAAGAATGAGGCCCAGCTCACAGTCAGCAGATCTGCCAAAAGAGCTGGGGAAGGGGGAGGATGAACCTCCAGCCAGTCCTGTTCGTTACACACTTAATAGTTGTTTATAGATGAGGAATACCCCTGAATGAACTTCCCCAGGATATTTTAAATCTATTTCGAAGTACCAGGATAGAAGCTTACATTCAATTCATTGATTTCATACTAATATGCATACATCATACAACCTTTCTCCAAGCACAGCACCCCCTGGTCCCTGTCCCTCTCCGCTTCTGTGAGGTATACTTGATGAGGCAATATCTTTATAATGTATCAAGTTGCAAGCAGATGTCTGACTCAAATGTCAGAACAGCATAGCAGAGTGGGAGGCAGTATATCACAGTGGTTAAGAGCTCAGAACTGAGCTTCACAGGATTCCCTGGTTCTGCCATTTAGCCAAGTGCCTTAGGCAAGTGGCTCTACCTAGATGAGCCTATTTTGTCAGCTTGAAAATAGAAATAACAATAGTAGCCATCTCAGGCAGCGAGTTAGGAGAACTGAGCCAGGTGAAGCACTTCCCACAGTGTGAGGGCCATAGTGATTGTTTAATACACATTGATTGTGTTTTTCCTGTCTATCCATTTCTCCCCCTAATAATGCTGACCAAAAAATTGTGAGCTTTCAACTCCTAACAGGCAACTGCATTGAGATGGAGTGGGTAGGATGAGAGCAGTCCAATATTTCCCTCCCTAAGTTCCAGTATTTCCTTCCCTGGGGGAAGGTTGGGCTTCCCAGGTGGCGCTAGAGGTAAAGAATCAGCCTGCCAAGGCAGGAGATGTAAGAGCTGCGGGTGAGATCCTTGGGTCAGCCCCCTCCAGTGCTCTTGCCTGGAGAATCCCATGGACAGAAAAGCCTGGTGGGCTACAGTCCATAGTGTTGCAAAGAGTCAGATACGACTGAAACGACTTAGCACTCAGGGGAAGTTTAGCTGCTTTCTGAGCCAGCACTTTCAGTTGAGGGCGGTTGGAGGGCTGGTAAAGAACTGTCTGAATTCAGATTTGATTGGTACAATATCCTTATGGATTATCCTTTCAGATTGTATAGGGATGACCAAGCACTGGCAGTCTAGCCAAGGTTCTAACTCCTTGAAAACCATAGTTTTAATTCCCTAATCTATCAAATCTAGAGTGACTATATAATTTGAGTTTGTATCAAAGGTAAAAAGGGTCATCTGTGAGTGGCTATTCCAGGATGGAAGCTCTAATGGGGGCTATCCCAGGCAAACCTCACCACCTACCAGGTGGAAGAGAGCCAGCATGAATCAACAAGGTACTTGGGATGTATGAGACTGCCTCTTTTGACCCTACCAAAGAAGTATAGTAATTTTCCTGGCACTAATTATTCTCTTTTTAAATTCCTTAGCCCAGAAAAGTTTGTATCTAAGAAGTTTAGGCTCAGAGTGGGAAATCTAGTGTTGCAGGCCAACTCAAACTGTAATAATAATCATATCAATGAAGAGTAGTTGAAGACAATAAATATGTAACTGTTGTCTGTAATTAGCATATCAATTGTTCGTAGATACAGGGGTGTTTGTAAAGGGCTAGAGAGGTGACCCCCCCCCTTAAATAAAGTAAGCATTCCCTTTCCTATTTTTTTGGCAAGGTATTTTCTTCAAAAATCCTTTCTGTACAGAATAGTCCAGAAGCAGACTTCAGCCCAATTCCTGTCTAAAGGATCATAAATTCCATACTATCAGAGATTTTACTGCATAAAGGGAAAGATAGCCAAATTGTTAGGCAGGGAAAATGCCTTTGAATCATTTAATTCAAGACTCCCCTTCATGCCAAGAGATCAGTTAGCACATTTGTGCTGACTCTGTCTTTGGGAGCAGAGTAAGGGGCTGATTGGAGGCGATTTCCTGTGGTTAAGAGCCAATAGACAAAGGTCAGGGAAAAAGCTTGTCCAGCGATGAATGAACGTTTTCTCTGCAAAGGGATTTTACTGTTTGGGTCAAGCCTTTCTCCTTCTGAAAGGTGAAATTTGGTGAATGGTGTACAGGATCAGTGAGGGGATCATTCCTGACACTGCCATATTCACTTGGCAACCGTGCTGTCTTAGAGACCCGGGCTGCAGTAAATGTTCAATGAAACTTATATGCATTAATTGAATGAGTACACATGGCTCAAACCCAGTATCAGATTAGCCCTGTCCCAACCCAAACCCCACCTGACAAGTTGAGGATGATGATCAGTGCAACCTGGGAGACTGGGAGACACACACACACACACACACACACACACACACACAGCAAATAGATTTGACTCTAGCCACCCTCTCCAGTATTCTTGCCTGGAGAATCCCCATGGAGAGAGGAGCCTGGCGGTCTACAGTCCATGGGGTTGCAAAGAGTCAGGCATGACTGAGCTACTAAGCACAGCACAGCACAGTGTCAGAATGAAGCTCTCTAAATACAGAGATCTGTGTGGTTGGGTGAGTGGCCCTGTAGGCTGTTCCATCGACAGGAGGTTGAACTGAATCCCACCTGGAAGTGCTTTCCAAGCCTGTATGAGTCCCTGTTAACTTCCGGCCACTATAGAGGTGGGGACATCTCTCCCATCCTATAAATGAGAATGAAAGTCTGGGTTAGGTGCCTTCTGCTCCATGGGCACCTTGGTCATCCTGCAGGGGCACTACACATGTTTAAATTATCCTTTCTTCCAGAGTGGCTCAATTTACCTTCCTGTGAGGTGGAAGAGTTCACAGGGGCTTAACAAAACTGGAGTTCAATACTTGCTTAATACTAAGACTTTCTCTGAGGTGTGAGAGACTATTTCTGGGGTGGAAGAGGTAAGACAATGAAGAGCCTGGGCTCTGAAGTCAGATGGACCCAGTCTGATATCCTGCAAGGCTACTTCATAGCTTTGGAATCTGCTAGTCACTCTACCTGGAAAAGGCAATAGCACCCCACTCCAGTACTCTTGCCTGGCAAATCCCATGGATGGAGGAGCCTGGTAGGCTGCAGTCCATGGGGTCGCTAAGAGTCGGACACGACTGAGTGACCTCCCTTTCACTTTTCACTTTCATGCATTGGAGAAGGAAATGGCCACCCACTCCAGTGTTCTTGCCTGGAGAATCCCAGGGACGGGGGAGCCTGGTGGGCTGCCGTCTATGGGGTCGCACAGAGTCAGACACGACTGAAGCGACTTAGCAGCAGCAGCAGCAGTCACTCTACCTCTCCATGCATCAGTTCCCCGTAGATAAAATGCTCATCTCACGGGGTTGTGGTGAGATCATTCTCACTACAGTTGCCTGAAAGAGCCAGTGGAGATTTGTACAGAGCTGTTTTAAAAATCCAACAGGCCCCCAAGGCAAACTAATTAAAAGAATTATTTCCTTTTACTGTTTACAGACACTGGCTCCAGTGGCTTTTGGCAAGCTCCCTGACCTTCTCAATCTCAGTTTCCTCGTCCATACAATGGGGCTAATAATAGCAGCCACCTCCAAGAGCTGTTCAGAGGACTGAATGAGCTAATTTATGGAAAGCTGCTGCTGGGCACGCAGTGAGGGCTCCATCAATGTTAGCTCTTACTATTAATAATAAATGATCATTCTTATTATTACTACGTGCCAGGCCCATCGGGGAGGAAAAAATGAATGAAATGCAGTCTTTTCATTTGAAGGCCTTGGAATTTAGCAGCAATGGGAGACATAAGCATGAGTGTGTGTGCATGAGGCAGTCTCAGCACTATAATGTAGATAGGAGTAAAGAAAGGAGGATGTGGAAAGTCAGAGAAAGAGGTCCTCAGTGAAGCTTGGAATCCTTGCTTATCATCACACTGTAACTGTTAGTTATCTCAGCTGTGAAATGGGAATGATTCTTTTACTTCATCAGTATTGCCTACAAATGCAAGGAATGATCAGAATGAATAAGGCTTTTATCCCTTGTAGATTATCAAGAAAGAGCTTTTCTTTTCTCAGAACATTTTTATGGGGCTAAAGTCTCAGGTGGGGGGAGGGGGGCATTATTTGTGGGGATCTTAGTCAGTGCTAATGAAGGGGGCCTGTAGGAAGGAACTGCCCTTAAAATCTCCCAACTCCCCTGTCAGTGGCTCAAGGATACAGTCTCAGGCTTGGGCCATTACGTTTCTTGTCCTTCATGGTCCAGTTCTGGCTAAAATGAAATCCAGTCTGCATTCCTCAAGCAGCCACCGACGGTGGGGAGATCAGAGTGAGCCCGTACATGTCAAAGAGAAAATAAACCAATGGGGATGAATGCACAAAGTGGAAGAAGCTGCATGTGACTAAAAACCAAAGCCATATTCTCATTCATTCATTCAGCAGATTTCTTGAGCTCCTTCTCAATACAGCAGTGAACAACATGAAGCCCCCTGCTCTCATGGGGGAGAAAAATAATAAAGAAAGAAAGAAATAATATAAGGTTGCTGCTGCTGCTGCTGCTAAGTCGCTTCAGTCATGTCCAACTCTGTGCGACCCCATAGACGGCAGCCCACCAGGCTCCCCTGTCCCTGGGATTCTCCAGGCAAGAAGCGGTAGTAAGTGCTTAAAAGAAGAATAAAGCAGAGCAAAGGGCTAAAGGGTGAGGGAGAGGATGGCATTATTGGATGGGAGTGGGCCAGGGACCTGGAGAAGGGAAAGAGTCAGCCATGAGGATTACTGGGGGAAAGTGTTTGTGGGAACAGAACATACAAAGGCCCTGAGGTGGAGCAGTTTGATATATTTGAGGACTAACAAGGAAGTTGATGTGGGCAGAGCAGAGTAAGTATGGAGGAGACTGATGGGAGATGACTCGCTAGACATAGGCAGGAAACAGATCAAGCCTTGTAAGACATTTAAGGACTTAACAGGTCCTCAACACCTAGGCTAGGAGGATGGAGGGGGAGTCCCAGGAGCAGTCAGGGACCCGGGTCTGATCTGTTTTTCTTGGCTCCTCTCTCCCAACTCTAATGCAGCTAGGGATGACTTTGAACAGCAGAGTTAGCTTAGCTGGGCCCCTCCATGCATTATAGACAAGCATGAAATTTACAATCTCTCTGATTGTGATCAATCAGATTAGGAAATTGAAAAAGACACTGTTTAGACTTCCAAATAGCAGTGGCAAATCTTGTTCCCATGGTGGTGAGGGTTTGGTGTATCTCTCACATCCGTGCATGCAAATCTAGACTATTTCTCTCACCTTGCAGTCCCCCAGTCTCCCTTCACTGCACACCCTTGAAGCTACAGCCTGTGCACTCTCTCTCTCTCTCTTTCCCTCTCTCAGTCTCTTTCCCTTCTCCATCTCCATTGGAGATTTTGCTGAGGGAGCTCCCATATGCCACCAGCCTGTATGTAGAGCTCCGTGAAATAAAACACAGAATTAAGATGTCATAGAGACAAAGCCAAACCAAATACAGGAACAATGCCGAACCCTAAAACAGTCATTAAGTAATTCACGTCTACATTTGTCTGTTTAAAACAAATATTAAGATCCTCTGGACGCAAATGTCTCTCATCAGGAGAATCCCCTAGCTGCCGGATTCCCTGGGCTTACATCCTGTTGACAGGTTCGCTGAGCAGAAACACCAACGGATCACTGTACTCTAGCTTCATTAAAAGTTAAGCTTAGGCAAGTGAGCTGGAATTTTACAAGACAGTTACCACTCCTACGGGAAGAGAGGTGCCATCTGGGCCTGACATGTGTGTATTCCTGATATGTGTGTGCATTCTCTCATGGTGGGAATGTGTGTGCCAAGCCCCTTATGTTATTGTGTGCCTAGCCCTGTGCTAAGCACGCTTCATCTGTCATCTGATTCCATCCTCACAGTAACTTAAAGAGAGAGGTATTTTTAAAACCCATTTGTACAGATGAGGAAACTGAGACAGAGAGTAGACCTGACTCGCTCATGGGTATGTGGATGGTAAGAGTCATAACTGGGATAAAAGCCCAGAGCTCTTAACTGATACAGTTACACTTAAGTGCCCTAGGTGACTTAGTGGTAAAGCGTCTGCCTGCCAGTGCAGGAGGCACAGAGACTTCGATTCAATACCTGGTTCAGGAAGACCCCCTAGAGTAAGAAACTACCTCGCTCCAGTATTCTCGCCTGGAAAATTCCATGGACAGAGCAGCCTGGCGAGCTACAGACCATGGGGTTGCAAAGAGCTGGACATGACTGAGCACACACACACACACACTTTGCAGAAGAGGAAAACTGAGACCAGAGAGGTGAAGTGTGTCTTGTCCAAGATCACATAATTTTTAAGTATGAAACCAGGATTTAACTCAGGTCTGCCTGATGGCAGCTATGTTCTTCTCTGCTGCGGCACATCCTGTCACTGTAGTTCAGGTAAGGTCATGGGCGATTTTGTTTTGTTTTAATCATCTTGTTTTATGTCCAATCAGTTTTAGATAATTGCCATTGTGGTTCTCCCATCTCACACTACTGTCAGTAACTCTGTCTTCCTCTATCCTTACCTTCCTTACCCATCTTCATATCAAACTAGAGGAACCTCTATGAAAAGTAAGTCAAACTCCCTACCCTCATCTAAAGCCCTCCATTATTGTCCCTTGGTTGGTAGAACTTTAGGCCCTTGGTAACTACAAGCCATGGTACCACTCCTGCCCACCTCCCCCAAGATCATTTCTAAAATGCTTCTTCTGCATTATTAACAATAGGTAGGACATGGAAGGCTGTCACCCTGCTTATTTAACTTCTATGCAGAGTACATCATGAGAAACACTGGGCTGAAAGAAGCACAAGCTGGAATCAAGATTGCCGGGAGAAATATCAATCACCTCAGATATGCAGATGACACCACCCTTATGGCAGAAAGTGAAGAGGAACTAAAAAGCCTCTTGATGAAAGTGAAAGAGGAGAGTGAAAAACTTGGCTTAAAGCTCAACATTCAGAAAACTAAGATCATGGCATCTGGTCCCATCACTTCATGGGAAATAGAGGGGTAAACAGTGGAAACAGTATCAGACTTTATTTTTGGGGGGCTCCAAAATCACTGCAGATGGTGATTGCAGCCATGAAATTAAAAGACGCTTACTCCTTGGAAGGAAAGTTATAACCAACCTAGATAGCATATTCAAAAGCAGAGACATTACTTTGCCAACTAAGATCCATCTAGTCAAGGCTATGGTTTTTCCAGTGGTCATGTATGGATGTGAGAGTTGGACTGTGAAGAAGGCTGAGTGCCAAAGAATTGATGCTTTTGAACTGTGGTGTTGGAGAAGACTCTTGAGAGTCCCTTGGACTGCAAGGAGATCNAAGCAGAGACATTACTTTGCCAACAAAGGTCCATCTAGTCAAGGCTATGGTTTTTCCAGTGGTCATGTATGGATGTGAGAGTTGGACTGTGAAGAAGGCTGAGTGCCAAAGAATTGATGCTTTTGAACTGTGGTGTTGGAGAAGACTCTTGAGAGTCCCTTGGACTGCAAGGAGATCCAACCAGTCCATTCTGAAGGAGATCAGTCCTGGGTGTTCTTTGGAAGGACTGATGCTAAAGCTGAAACTCCAGTACTTTAGCCACCTCATGCAAAGAGTTGACTCATTGGAAAAGACTCTGATGCTGGGAGGGATTGGGGGCAGGAGAAGGGGACGACCGAGGATGAGATGGCTGGATGGCATCACGGACTCAATGGATGTGAGTCTGAGTGAGCTCCGGGAGTTGGTGATGGACAGAGAGGCCTTGCATGCTGCAATTCATGGGGTCGCAAAGAGTCAGACAAGACTGAGTGACTGAACTGAACTGAGGACGTGGAAACAACCTAGATGTCCATTGACAGATGAATGAATAAATGAGCTGTGAGATATACATAGATACAGATATAGTGGTATGTTAGTCATAAAAAGGAATGCATTTGAGTCCATTCTAATGAGGTGGATGAACCTAGAGACTATTATACAGAGTGAAGTAAGTCAGAAAGAGAAAACAAATAGCATACATTAACACATATATAAGGGATCTAGAAAGATGCTACTGACGAACCTATTTGCAGGGCAGCACTGGGACACAGCCATAGAGAACAGACCTGTGGACACAGCAGAGAAAGGAGAGGGTGGGACGGATTGAGAGGATAGCATGGAAACGTATACATTAGCATGTGTAAAATAGAGAGCCAGTGGGAATTTGCTGTGTGACACAGGGAGCTCAACCCTGTGCTCTGGGACAATCCAGAGGGGTGGGATAGGATAGGAGGTGGGAGGGAGGTTCAAGAGGGAAGGGACATATGTATACCATGGCTGATTCTTGCTGATGTATGGCAGAAACCAACACAATATTGTAAAGCAATTATCCTCCAATTAAAAATAAACAAATAAAATACTGTTTCTCACTCCATCTGGTCCAGCTGCATCCCGTTCCCTTTAGTTCCTCAAATTTCCCATGCCCTTCCTGCCACAGGGCCTTTGCACATGAAGCCAAGAAAGCACTCTCTCTCCCCTGTTGCCTAATTTACACCTACTCACTCTACTTTCAGATTTCAGCTCAAATGTCATCTCCTTAGGGAGTTCAGTTCAGTCACTCAGTCGTGTCCAACTCTTTGCAACACCATGAATCGCAGCACACAAGGCCTCCCTGTCTATTACCAACTCCCAGAGTTCACTCAGACTCACGTCCATCAAGTCAATGATGCCATCCAGCCATCTCATCCTCAGTCGTCCCCTTTTCCTCCTGCCCTCAATCCCTCCCAGCATCAAGGTCTTTTCCAATGAGTCAACTCTTCGCATGAGGTGGCCAAAGTACTGGAGTTTCAGCTTTAGCATCAGTCCTTCCAAAGAACACCCAGGACTGATCTCCTTCAGAATGGACTGGTTGGATCTCCTTGCAGTCCAAGGGACTCTCAAGAGTCTTCTCCAAAACCACAGTTCAAAAGCATCAATTCTTTGGCACTCAGCCTTCTTCACAGTCCAACTCTCACATCCATACATGACCACAGGAAAAACCATAGCCTTGACTAGACGGACCTTAGTTGGCAAAGTAATGTCTCTGCTTTTGAATATGCTATCTAGGTTGGTCATAACTTTCCTTCCAGGAGTAAGTGTCTTTTAATTTCATGGCTGCACTCACCATCTGCAATGATTTTGGATTGCAAAAATAAAGTCTGACACTGTTTCCACTGTTTCCCCCTCTATTTCCCATGAAGTGATGGGACCAGATGCCATGATTTTCATTTTCTGAATGTTGAGCTTTAAGCCAAGTTTTTCACTCTCCTCTTTCACTTTCATCAAGAGGCTTTTTAGTTCTTCTTCACTTTCTGCCATAAGGGTGGTGTCATCTGCATATCTGAGGTGATTATTTCTCCCGGCAATCTTGATTCCAGCTTGTGCTTCTTTCAGCCCAGTGTTTCTCATGATGTACTCAGCATATAAGTTAAATAAGCAGGGTGACAATACATAGTCTTGATGTACTCCTTTTCCTATTTGGAACCAGTCTGTTGTTCCATGTCCAGTTCTAACTGTTGCTTCCTGGCCTGCATACGGATTTCTCAAGAGGCAGGTCAGGTGGTCTGGTATTCCTATCTCTTTCAGAATTTTCCACAGTTTATTTAGAGTAGGTCACACCCAACATTAACTTTCTTATCAATGTAGTACCTCTCTTGAGTCTAAACAAATTTGTAATTTATTACTGATTTATGGGATCATTTGAAGAAGGAAATGGCAACCCACTCCAGTATTCTTGCCTGGAGAATCCCATGGACAGAAGAGCCTGGTGAGCAGCTGTCCATAGTGTCGCACAGAGTCAGACACGACTGAAGCGACTTAGCATCATGCGTGCATGGGATCATTGGTTGAAGTGTGCCTCTCCTAGCAGATTGAAGAGGACGGGGACTATGTCAACTTGTTCATTCGTTTATCTCTTTCACTTGATACATAGCAGGGGGTCAAACAAATGTTAATTAATTGCATGAATTGTAACTCTTTCTCCCCAGCAAATCATTTTCATACCTAAGAGTGTGAACCATATAGAATTTCCAGTATTCAAAAATAGCAGTGTTTCCTTTAATCCTTAGAACCCTTTGAATTACTGAGGGTAGAGGCCATGTCTGTCTCATCTTTACTCTATCTCAGCATCTAGAACAGTGGCCCATGTTTGGGGGATCTTTAAATGTTTGTTGAGTGAAGAATGGAGGGTATGCAAATATAAGAGCATGGTACTGGTAAGGAAACTCGGAGACCTACACATATACATCATCAGAATTTTAGAGCTAAAGGGATTTTAGAGATCATCCGGTCTCCTCATTTTACATGTGGAGGGTGAAGGGATATATTTTATAGTATTTATAATTATTGGAACAACTGTACAGGTATAATTTATAAATAAATATATTTATATGAGGGTTTCATTCTCAAATGTTTCTTACTGAGAGAGATAAGAGATCAAAAGGTCTCTGGGGCCTGCTCATGTAATTCAGTTCTTCATTTTGCAGATGGGGAAACTGAGACCCACAAAAGGGGAAGGATTTGCCCGAGGCCTTCACATAGTCTGAATCAGCCTGGGTGAGCTCTGGGTTCAGTGAAGTGCTGCTTGAGAGCATTATGTCACGGTTTGTGTGTTAGCTTCCCTGCTGTGATCAGGCCATCAGACACCACTCTCTCTTTCCCCCGCCTCTCGCTGTGAGATGTGGCATCCTGCCCCATGAAGTCCTCTTGTGGCATATGCTGCCCAAAGCCTGGTCTGCGGATCCCGAAGAGACGTCCATCTGTACTCAGCCTGTGTCTCAGAGCAGGTGAACAGCTCTGGCTGTTCCCAGGATCATATTTCAGAGCTTTCAGCCAGTAAGGAGGCTTTTCTTTGGCCAGCCTCCCTTTCAAGGCCAGATGGCAGGTGGTTCTGGGGCCCAGCCCACTCCCATAGAGGGTAGGTAGGCTCAGGGCAACCCTTTACATGTGGACAATTGTTTCTAGCAGAAAGCCATCACAACAATAGCACATCCTAGTGATCAGCTCCCCGTAAGTCAGTGTCAGTTCACTGTGGCGTTTAGTCTGCAGTCAAGTAGGGAAGGCCATAAGGGACATTTGAGGAACTTGAATGCAGCCTCTTTATTTTATAAGTGGGGAAACAGGGGCACAGAGATGTGCAGGACACTTTGTGGAGCATCAGAATGTTAATGCCAGAGGTACAGCTGACATATGGGTCACCCGACACCTAGTTCTAAGATGCCACACTGCTCAGAGTTCCTTGGAGAAGAAGGCAGAAAAATTAATTTATTCCCATTTTACAAGTGGGACAATTGAGGCTGAGAGACATGAAATGCCTTGCCTTAAAGTAACATCATGAAATAATGACACATTATTATTGTGGTGGTAGTGACTTCACTGTCACTTTTCACTTTCATGCATTGGAGAAGGAAATGGCAACCCACTCCAGTGTTCTTGCCTGGAGAATTCCAGGGATGGGGGAGCCTTGTGGGCTGCCGTCTATGGGGTCGCACAGAGTCGGACACGACTGAAGCGACTTAGCAGCAGCAGTGGTGGTTTAACTATTACTATTGGTCTTATTTGAGTCTCACAACAGTTAAGAGACTGTTTTATGTCCATTTTGCAGAAGAAGAAACTGAGGCTCAAGGCCATGTAAAGACCCAGAATAAATGCCAGGTCTCTTGATTCTAGGTTCAGTGTCCCCATCCCACTGCAGACAAAAAGTGTAATCCAAGAAACTTGTGCCCTGAGCATGCATCCACTAGGCAAGGGGAGGACAGCTCGACCGCCTGTGGTCATTGACCAGGCTGCACTGCCAGCGTCACCCCCTCAAAGCCCCTTTCTTTCTCTATACTGAGTGTGCCAGCCTCAGGCCCTTTTCAGCTGCCCCAGTGTACACCTTTTCCTGAGTAGAGACACTCCCTTAGAGTGACATCCCTTTTAGTGGCCAAGGTGGGAGGGAGAGTTTGGAGTAGGACCTCAAAAGTGCAAGGGGAGGCTCAGAGTTCAGGAGCCTTAGGAGGAAACTTACCTCATCATTGAAGGGGCTCAACAGAGGGAAACCAGCCTCCAAACTTAAGTGGACAAAGCGTTAAGTCTAGAAACCTTCCTTCTTCCGCAGGAAAGGTTATATATGACCCATCCCCCCAAGAAAAGACATGTCGTCACTATAAGAGATATAGTGCCACTACTATAAAAGTCACTTAAGAGTCTTTTCATCCCACACTCTCTAACTTCATTTTATGGAATGAATCCAACCCAGAGTAGTTAAGTAACTTGCCTAAAGCCTCATGAGCAATCAGTGCCATAGACAGCGGGTTCATCACAGACCATCAGTAGATTCTAGGGAAGAGGAAAAGAACCAATATGATTGCCATCCACTGCCTGTACCCATCCACATTCCAAAACACTGGCTGGACCTACAGTGTCTATGGCCTGCACCCTGGACCTACAGTGTCTATTGCCCTTTAGTAAATTAACTCTCAGACTAACCCCAGTGGTGGTTTGAATGCACGAACTGCAGACTGTGGTCTAAGTGCTCTTACATTTTTGATGTTTTCCAGTTTGTGGCTTGGGCAAGATGCCATCAAAGCCACCTGATGTGTGCTATCCCCACTCTGGTCCACACATCCCTGTTTCCTCCCCTCTCCTTGGAAAGTTGTCCTGCTCAGCATGCTCCTCCACCCATCCTGCTCATCCATCCCTAAGGAAGGCATCAACTCCCATTCCATTTGCCAAGAAAACGCTGCTGTGACACATGTCAAGGGAGAAGTGTTACACAGTTGGATGAGTTCTGGTTCTGTAGTTAATAAGCTTCAGTTTGAATTCTGTCCCACCATCTATTAGCTGTGTGATTTTGAGCAAATCATGTCACTACCCTGAGTCTCAGTGCCCTCATCTGTATCATGGTGATGAAAATCTCTAACTTGAATAATTGTTGGTTCCTGGCTTGACAATTTGGAATGGTTGCCCTAGGACATTAAGGCTTCTGTTCAACAAAGAATCATTTTGGTAGAGGAAAAGTACCAAAAGACAATGTGATTATTCTCCTAAATCTCAGAGCTCATGGGTTCCTATTATACAGATGGAGAAAGTAAGACTCAGAAAGGAAAAGGTACTTGCCTGCCCAGAGTCAAACAGTGAATCAGAACTCACGTCCCCTCACTCCCAGGATTCACTCCTCTGCCTCACTGAGCTCAGAATGTCAGTGTTTCAGCTCTTCATTTGTCAAAGTTTTAACTCCTAACCATAGTTTCTGAGTACTTACTATATGCAAAGTGCTTTATCTGCAGTATATCACTTAATCCACTGAACTCTAAGGCAGTTGTATATTATGACAATTTCCATTTTGTAGATGGGAAAATTAAGGATCAGAAGGTAAGTAACTTGTCTAAGCTCACATAGCTAAGTGATGTCAGAAGTGCCATTTGAATCCTGTGCTGGTAACTCTCACTTGCTCTGGTTGGAAATACCTGTTCTGCCAATCTGCTGGTATAGGAAGGAAAGGTCAAAAAAGTTAGGGGCACCATATGGAAACAAGGAAGTTCTTGACAAGCTGTTTACGTTGTTCCATCCCAGTGCCACAGTGATGCATGAGAGAGAATATAGGTCAAGATGTATGTCCACTAGTACTGCCCAATTTTATTTTGGGGTGAGCAGACTCACTAAAGGAGTTTGATGCTATATTAATGAAGCAGCTTTCCTGGAAGCAAGTTTCCCTAGAGAAGAAGGGGAAATAAACAAGGAGAATAAGTTTTTCTTGAGTGAGAAATTTGGGGCTTATAATTGTAATAACTACCCCAAGCTGACCTGTTCAGGTGCTTCCATTATGCAATCATGGTCATTGTTCACGGGCACAATACTTCATGCTTGCTGTGAACTTGACTGACACACTCACCTATCCATCCATTAACTCACCATCTATTCCTCTATCCATTTATTTATCCATCTACTACCTAGTCATCCATCCATCCATCCATCTACCCTGCATTCATCCATTGATCAAGGAACCATTAGTTTGTTTATTCATAATTTCATCCACCCATTTATGTATTCTCCAGCTATTTGTTCCTTCATCCTTTCTCTGTTTTCTTCTCCAACCCATCCATTCATTCAATCAACCAACCAACCAATATTTATGAGCACCTACTTTGTGCCTTCTTCACCATTTCCCTGTATTTATGGTAAAGTAAGTTTTATTAATTTCATTTAATAGATGACAGAAATAGCAGCTTAAATAATTTATTTTTCAATACCTTACAGGCATAAATCCTGGTTGCACTTGTTCTCCCAATCTTAGTTCTCTTTTAAGACACCTGAAACATCGTGGTCCCAAGGAATTTAGACAGCTGAGATTTGTTTGTTTTTCTCTAAGGCCTTTTGCTATTGAGATTTAAATGATTGTACTTATTCATTTTTATCAGAAACAAAGAATCACAATTGCTATGATCCTTTTTTAAAACTTGTGCAAAGGGATTTCACATCTGAAATCCCTTCTGATTATCCATTCATACCCTCACCCAGGACTGAGTTTCTACTATTTGTAAAGCATAGTAATAGATAAAGATTACTCTCAAGTTGCTTAGATTCTAGTAGAATATACATGTCTATAAATAACTAGCAATTAGCAGGGCAGGAGTTAAGTCTGTCAAAAAGAGAGTTGAAGTCTGAACAGGTAAAGCGGCTGGCCAAGGGTTAGCAAGTTAGTAGTATTGCCATGCAATTTTAGGTATTTCCTATTGATAAACTAGGGCTTCCCTGCTGGCTCGGTGGTAAAGAATCCGCCTGCCAATGCAGGATATGCAGATCTCCTGAAGAAGGGAATGGCAACCCATTCCAGTATTCATGCTGGGAAATCCTGAGGACAGAGGAGCCTGGCAGGCTACAGTCCATGGGGTTGCAAAACTTAGTGACTAAACAGCAGCAGCAATTGATAAACGAAATTCTGTGCTGGGCCACTGGTAGGTATCACTTCACTGTATTCATACCCCAGTCCTACGGTAGATACATGCCACTGTCCCCATTTTGCAGATGGAAGTAAGGCTCGGAGGCTTTAAGCAACTTTGCCAAAGTTACCACCTTATAAGGGTCAGAGTTAGGATTATAACCACTATACATGTTGCCACAGTCTTCTCTCTTACCCAACACTTTCTTCCCCAGACGCAAGACATGGGGAATGTCACTAGAGAGGCCTAGCTGTTCTCCTGTTTTCAAGTTTTTAGATGATCACTTCCGTGGAAGCTTCCCAAAGACAGCTCAAGAACAGGGAGAAGGGACTGCCCAGCAGTGAGGCTGACCTCATGCGGCTGGGCGAAGTGTTGCCTGGGGGTAGTGATGGTCCTTTTTCACCCTGGGCAATTACTCAGAAGGAGAGTCAGGCAGTGGAAAGTGCCTTTCATGCCAGAAGTGCTCTTCCCTACAAGAGGATTATTGAACCATCCATGAAGAGGGATAACCTTTCAAGACAAGGAGACAAGAGATATTGGTAGTTAACCATGTTTTCTTGTCCAGAACTAAACCCAGAGATGGCAATTCAGAGGACCCCAAGCTGAATCATTGGTATTGAGGAAGGGCAGCAGAAAATAGATACATGTTAAGCACAAGATTAAGCACAACAGATCCTTGGTAAGCCCATTTCCTTGCACTAAACTTGTAGGGTGATTAAAAACAGCCTTATATTGTGAGAACACAGGTCCAGAGAGGTTATTTTGCTTGCCCAAGGTTGCCCATCTTGACCATCAATTCACACACTTTACCACAGAGACATTCATCATTTCTGCCCATGTGGCACCTTTTTGGTCTTGCAGCTCTCTCCCTCTTCCTCCTCCCCTCCCCTCTTTTCTCCTCTCCTCGACTCTCCTCTCCCCAGCAAAGACAATCTCTTTCTGCTCTGGAGGAAATCTTTTTTCTTTTGTGTTTCTTCAAGACTTTCTCCTAAGTCCATAAATCTCCTTCCTTAAAGGCTTTCACTTTTCTAAAAAGTGAAAGCTAAAAACACTCTCATATTCTTCCTTTTTTCAACCCTGACACATGCCTTCACTGAGGCAAGGAAGGTAGAACCCATGATTTGCTTAAACAGTAAAAAAGAAAAGGGAAAATGTGGGGAGGGAAAAACACATAGATCAATATCTCAAAATAGTATCCCATTTTCATGCAATATTTTCTTTAAGCCCCTTAAGCTTTCGAGATGGGTGCTATTAAATCACCTCCAGTTAACAGATGGGGAAGCCCAGGTTCAGAAAGATGTGATTTCTCCAAGGTAACACGGGAGGAAGTTGATCCAAGATTCAAACACAAGCTTATAAGTGCCCAGTAGTCAAGATTTTAACTCTTATGTTCTACTACCTGTGAGAAAAATAATATCAAAATTGTCCAAGGATGAAAATTGACTTGCCCAAGATCATGCAACAAGTCAGAAGAATGGGAGCCAGTTTTGCTGGTCAGAGGCCTATCAGTCAATACATGCATGTAAGGAGCACCACTGGCAGGCATCTGGGCCTATGCCCATGCAGTTCAGTCTCTAAGGAGGTTACACTCAACACCCAAGAATAAAGTTGAGAGGAAAGAGCTGTTCGTTAGAGAGCTGGCCAACTACAGACCTACACAACCGAGTGAGTAAGGGCAGGATGGCAAAGTTCCATAGAGAGAGTCAAGAGCTTCAGTCGGCTGAATCACTGTTGAGATGGGCATATGGGGCTACATCTGAGATGGATAACAAAGAGTGCTTTGCTCCATTAGTAATGTCTGTCACTGGTGCAAGAAAGGAAAGTGGCAGTATGCATGCTATATATTTATCTTTCCCGGGAAGGGAATGCTACAGCTTTGGGAAGGATCAGATCAACTATTAATACTAAACACTGAACACTTTGGTGCCATGCTTTTTCCATTCATTGTTTCAATTAATGTTCATCACAAAACACCCCTCCCCTTATTATACAGATAAGAAAGCAGAACCTCACAAAGGGAAAGTGACTTGCTCAAGGCTAAAGAAGCTAGACAGTGGCTAACCAGCTCTGATAACTACTGTTAAATACATAAACCATTGGGTTGATTAATAGAAATGTCAATAGAAGAGCAATCCTGGAACCGGTTAATTAGTGTGTGAATGTGTATGGCCAGAGGGCTTTGTCTTGTTTATCAGCCACTAGCACAGGACCCAGGACAAAAGTGATACCCAATCCATATTTACTTAGAACTATGAATAGGCATTGTATTATATACCCCAGGAGGGGTGGTTTAGAGAGGAAAGAGATTTCACTGCACTTGTAATGGGAAAGTATCTAGTGCATGCTTGGCACAAGCTAGGACTACAGTAAATATCTGTTGAATCAACAAGTGCTAGAGGAGTTGGCTACTGGGTGGGATTCAGAAGGCAAGACAATCTTGGTGAAGACAGGATTCAAGGGCCAGCCTGCCCACTGCTGATGCTCAAGATGCCATGTTAAGTGGACACATGTCATGATCTCCTTAGGCAAGTCATGGAGTTGAAGGAGGTGAAGGGGTGTTCTGTACCCAGGGAGCTATTTCTGGCTTTGTGTTCTGCCAGCAGGATGTTAGGAGGCTGCAGGAGCCAGATCTGCTGCTGGGGGCTCTGGAATTCAGAGCCAGAGCGATGGATGCCAGCTTCTTCTTGCATGGAGCACCTGAGTGCTTTGCAGAGCAAGGAGGCAGCAGGGAAGGTTGGCCTCAGGAAGCCCAATCTTCTCCCACCACATCTTTTCCCAGCTGTGTCCAGCCTCTGTTAAGTTTGGGGTTATTTACCAGCAGAATTGGCACATTATTAAAAGAGTTTCAAATTATGAAAGCTCTGTGATATGGGTAGAATTTTTTTTTTTTTTCTATTTCACAGGAAAAAAAAAACAAGACTGATAGAGTTCTCTGGAATAATAATAACGTGTGAGTCAGACATTATACTAAGAATTTCCTATATACTAACTCATTAAAGCTTTACAGTGCCCTATGAGATGGGGAATATTCTTATCTCTATTTTGCAGAAGAGGAAACTGAGGTTCAGGAAGGTCAAAATGTCATCAAATGCAGTCCTATCTGATTCTGGAGCCCATGTGTTTAACCTCTATGCTATACAGGCCTTTGTCAATCAGTTAACTAGTTTAGTAATTAATACTTTACTTTTATATGGTGTTTTACACTTTTCAAATATTTTATGTAGATTTGTGCCTCTGAGCCATGCTCTAGTGCTTTAATACTATAAGGTGGGTGGAGCAGGTCTCCTTTTTCGTCACATCTTTTGACACATCAAAAACGGTGCTGGGAGTTAGGAAGGTACTTTCTGCTCTGCTCTGACTCTCCTTGTACAGTGTGTATGATGTGTGATACTTTGAACTGCACAGCCAAGTAGCTCCAGCCCTTGTACCGTTTTACTTGTATGTTTCACTTCCCCAGGCCTCAATTTTCTCATCTCTAAAATGAGGGGAATAATTTTCTTCCAATAAAATTACTGTGAGCATGGGAGATGATAAATTAGAAAAGAGCCTAACATGTCAGACGCATCAAAGAAGCACCCGGAGGCACCCCCCCGCGTCTGCCATTTTATAGGAATGAGCAAATACTCCTCTTGTTGGTTCTCTTTAAGGACTGTTGTTCTCTTGTTGGTTCTCTTTAAGGATTGTTGTTGTTCAGTTGCTAAGTTGTGTCCAACTCTTTGCAACACTATGGACTGTAACACGCCAGGCTCCTCTGTTCACTGTCTTTCGGAGTTTGCTCAAATTCATGTCCATTGAGTTGGGAATGCTATCTAACCATCTCATTCTCTGCTGCCCCCTTCTCTTTTTGCCTTCAATCTTTCCCAGCATCAAGGTCTTTTCCAATGAGTCAGCTCTTCGCATCTGGTGACCAAAGTATTGGAGCTTCAGCTTTATCAACAGTCCTTCCAATGAGTATTCAGGGCTGATTTCCTTTAGGTTTGACTGGTTAGTGTGGACATGTGTAACAAGATGTAATTAGTTACAGTTAGTCATCTATAAGTAAGGAGGAGCACCGTTTATTCTTAGCACCCTTGTTTCCCTCCTGCACAACTAATCACTAGAAAAAAAGGGTCTCAGACCCAGGAGCCATGAAATGTCCAATATATTTAACCCCAGTGGACCCCATGTTTTCAGTGACCAGTTCTGTATTAAAGACCATGATGCTGTTCATCTCTGTTTGGGTTAATTCCAGACCAGAGCTTTAGCCAGGGTTGGGTTAAACCATTTCTAGGTATGAGAGACATCTCCTAGAAAAGAGAGGCAAGAAGAAGAACAGAGAAAATGTATTTACCGTTGGAGCCTAGTTTGCGATTACAAGTCGTCTTGCTGTGGACAGCCCTATACTTGCTATTCTGAGTTTCCTCCAGAAACAGCCAGAAATGAAGGCAGTCTGCCAGAACCTAACCTAAATGAAAGATTAGCATTCTCCGTAGTCATGGAGTTGTTTGCTCAGTGGGAGAACCTGAGAAGCAGTGTAGCTGGAGAGATGGGGACTTCCTTTCACATCGCATCTTCTTTCTTAGGAATCCCTCAGACCCACTAGAACCAGGTCCCAGAGGTCCTTTTTCCCAAGGAACATAATCTCTCACCATGAGAAAGCATCTGCTGGCTACTTATACCATTTAGACTCAAAGAATAAGCAGAATAGATATAATCTTGGAGATATGCAAGAAGGTCATTAAATGAAAATAGTGAAGTTAAGGTAGGCAAAAATAGCAGCTACTTGGGATCTCCATGGCTTAACATGATCCAGTCCTTTCTTGTCCGTATCTTAGTCCTATATGGGTTGAAGAAGGGCTTTGCTTCATAAAGCCATACAGGGACCTACCTCTGTAACATGACTTCCAGGCTATGATCCAGCTAGAAGACAAGGAAGGTGAACCAAGGCAGAGAGGTCACACTTGGTCTTAACTGCTTCTGCCTTGAAGTGATCCATTACTTCTATTTATATTCCACTGGTGAAAGCTAGTTACAGGGTCCCTCCTACATGCTACGAGAACTAGACAGGTAATTTTGTAGCAGGTCTGGGTAGAAAGGGAAGGGAATTTGATGCTATCTTCTCTCATACACAGAAACTGCCTTTCATTCCTGGAATCATAGCCTGAAGCCTCTCTGATAAGCTCTTTCTCCATATAAGAGGAAGAAGGCAGGAAAAACAACAGTCACTATTTACTGAGCATTTCCTGTGTTCCAGGCACTGTGGTGAACTCTTCATATCCATTAACATGTTTAACATATTAACTCCATTAAGTATATTTTGTTACTCCCATTTTACAGAAAAGGAAATCCCCAAGGAGAGAAGTAATTGATTCACAACCACACAGCTAGGAGGTGCTGAAGCCAGGGTTTAAACATGGATCTAATTCTAAGCCTGTATTCTTAACCATTAGACCACGCTATGTGAAGGGTAGCTTTCAGAGTGTTGTTGGGAGGATTAACTGTGGTGATAGGAAAAGTGATTTTCAGTGCCTGGCCTGCCATTAATGCTTATTAAATGTTACAAAAATGAAATCAAAGAAAAATACTCAGCTGTCAGAAAGCTTCTCTTTGATCTTTGGGAAGTAATCTCCTTTGTTTTTTCCTTTGAAAGTTTGCTCATGCTTGAACTCATCCACTCATTCATGTTCAACTCTGCAATCCCATGGACTGTAGCCTACCAGGCTCCTCTATCCATGGGATGTCCCAGGCAAGAGTACTAGAGCGGGTTGCCATTTCCTCCTCCAGGGGATCCTCTCGACTCAGGGATTGAATCCATGCCTCCTGAGTCTCCTGCATCAGCAGGTGGATTCTTAACTGCTAAATCACCAGGAAAGCCCTTTAAAAGTTTAGTATTCCATTCATTCACTCACACATTCAGTAACATATTCATCAGGTGTATTTTATGTGCCAGACGTGGTGCTGGATGCTTGGGTTGTGACAGTGAACTAGATGAAGTCTCTGCTCTCAATGAGCAGTGTTTTGACCTCAGATGGATTTATTCTCCCAGAATTCTTGGAGATTCTGAGAAGGCACATCAGTGTTGTGAGATATTTGGAGTCTGGTTGGCCAGTTGGGATGGGATGGAAACTCAGTTAACTGGAAGGGTCTGTTTCCCATTCATGGGGCAAATCTAGTCAGTTCAGTTCAGTTGCTCAATCATGTCTGACTCTTTGCAACCCCACGGACTGCAGCACGCCAGGCTTCCCTGTCCATCACCAACTCCCAGAGCTTGCTCAAACTCATGTCCGTTGAGTCGGTGATGCCATCCAACCATCTCATCCTCCATCGTCCCTTCTCCTCCTGCCTTCCATCTTTCCCAGCATCAGGGTCTTTTCCAATAAGTTGGTTCTTTGCATCAGGTGGCCAAAGTTTATTGGATCTTCATCTTCAGCATCTCTGAATGAATCATCTTATTCTCTGAATGAATATTCAGGACTGATCTCCTTTAGGATTGACTGGCTTGATCTCCTTGCAGTCCAAGGGACTCTTGAGAGTCTTCTCCAACACCACTGTTCAAAGGCATCAATTCTTTGGCACTCAGCTTTCTTTATGGTCCAGCTCTCACATGCATACAGACTACTGGAAAAACCATAACTTTGACTAGACAGACCTTTCTCAGCCAAGTAATGTCTCTGTTTTTAATATGCTGTCTAGGTTGGTCATAGCTTTTCTTCCAAAGAGCAAGCATCTTTTAATTTCATGGCTGCAGTCACTAACATCTTAGGTGATTTTGGAGCCCAAGAAATTAGTCTGTCACTGTTTCCATTGTTTCCCTGCCTATTTGCCGTGAAGTGATGGGGCTGGTTGCATTGATCCTAGTTTTTTGATGGGGCCGGATACCATCATCTTCATTTTTTGAATCTTGAGTTTTAAGCCAACTTTTTTACTCTTGTCTTTCACTTTCATCAAGAGGCTCTTTAGTTCCTCTTCACTTTCTGCCATAAGGGTGGTATCATCTGCATATCTGAGGTTATTGATATTTCTCCAGGCAATCTTGATTCCAGCTTGTGCTTCATTCAGCCTGGCATTTCGCATGATGTACTCTGCACATATGTTAAATAAGCAGGGTGACAATGTACGGCCTTGACATACTCATTTCCCAGTTTGGAACCAGTTCATTGTTCCATGTCCGGTTCTAACTGTTGCTTCTTGACCTGCGTACAGATTTTTCAAGAGGCAGCTAAGGTGGTCTGATATTCCCATCTTTTTAAGACTTTTCCACACTTTGTTGTGATCCAGTCAAGGGCTTTAGTGTAGTCAATGAAGCAGATGTAAATGTTTTTCTGGAATTCTCCTACTTTTCTGTGATCCAACAGATGTTGGCAATTTGATCTCTGGTTCCTCTGCCTTTTCTAAATCCAGCTTGAACATCTGAAAGTTCTTGGTTCACTTACTGTTGAAGTCTAGCTTGGAGAATTTTGAGCATTACTTTGCAGCATGTGAGATGAGTGCAATTGTGTGTTCATTTAGACATTCTTTGGCATTGCCTTTCTTTGGGATTGGAATGAAAGCTGACCTTTTCCAGTCCTGTGGCCACTGCTGAGTTTCCCAAATTTGCTGGCATAGTGAGTACAGCACTTTCACAGCATCATCTTTTAGGATTTGAAATAATTCAGCTGGAATTCTATCACCTCCATTCACTTTGTTCATAGTGATGCTTCCTAAGGCCCACTTGATTTTGCACTCCAGGATATCTGGCCCTAGGTGAGTGATCACACCATTGTGGTTATCTGGGTTGTGAAGCTCTTTTTTGTACAGTTCTGTGTATTCTTGCCACCTCTTCTTAATATCTTCTGCTTCTATTAGGTCCATACCATTTCTGTCCTTTCTTGTCCTATCAGTAGGAGGGTGTAAAGAACTGTAGTATTTTTATTTGGGTCTTTCCAGGGAGGTTTTCCTTTCCCATATAGTGACAGATGGGCTTCCCTGGTGGCTCAGTGGTAATGAATCTGCCTGCCAGTACAGGAGACACGGGTTCAGTCTCTGGATCGGGAAGGTCCCTTGGAGAAGGAAATGGCAACCCACTCCAGTATTCTTGTCTGGGAAATCCCATGGTCATAGAAGCCTGGCAGGCTACAGTCCATGGGGTTGCAAAGAGTTGGACAGGACCGAGCAACTGAACAACATCGCAGTGGCAGTTTCCTGCTTCTAATGCTATGGTCTCTATTTAGGGTCTCAGTAGACGCAAGTCTATTTCTCAGTTACCCTAGGTGCTTTAACTGGTGCAGGCCTAACATATGATACCAGGAGAGCCAACCTCAGGCATTCCTCAGGATCACAGGCAAGAGAGGGGATTCTCACTGGGCTCTGGTGGTGAGAAGGCCCACGCCAGGCAGGAGTTGTTATCGTCCAGCCTTTATTGTTTATCCCAACACCAGGCACTGTGCTGAGAAACAGTATGTGAATTATATTGCTTCTGTTAGTGGGTAGAAGCTCATTCTACCGTTGAGAAACCCGAGCTCAGAGAAGGTAAGAGCACGCATTCAAGGCCACACAGCCAGGAAAGAATGAATTGGACTTTGACTTGCTGAACTGCATTGTTACCCCTCATCTCTGGGTCCCAGGGAGGAAGAGAATTGTGGGAAAGTTTTGCTAGGCTTGGTAAACAACCTGTGATCCAGGGACCAGGAGTCAGTAGATTGAATGCTTCCACTTGGGCTGTATTTCCGTGTTTACCCTTAACCCCTCAAAAACAGCATCATCCAATTCAAGCCCTAACCCTCTGAGCTCTGTGCCCTCACAGCCTCCGTCGTGTCCTGAGTCCCAGTCCCCCAGGCCCTGTGCATCTTTGATTCTTAAGTCACTCAGGGAAATGCTGCAAACAGATTGAAGTCAGCAATTGAGTATATCTCTGCCTATCAAAAATCAGGGCCATTTTGTATGTATTTCCTGCTCCTATTTCCCCTACTTGCTTTCCCCTAAGGGTGTGGGATTGTTAAGTAGGAGAGTTAGTAGAAATAGCCAAGTAAAAATGAGCTATCTTCTATGCATGAAGAGCTCAGTGTGGATAAATACCACTCCTAGCACAACTGCAAAGGGAAGCCCTCTTCATGGGAGGTAGAAACATATCAGGGACCCTGGAACACCCCTATCCTCCCAAGTCCCTTTTAGGCTTGCCAGAATAGCCTTACGTGCATCTGGGTTTCTCTATTATCCATCCTGCGACTGACAGTTATGATGACAGAAGTAGGTAGGTCAGGGTCAGGAGGGGGTCCAGCCTCCTTATTTACAGGCAGGGAAGTTCCCCAGAGTAGACCAGCAGCTGGTCCAAGCCCATTGCAAAGTCATTCAACAGCCAGGACTCGAACCCAGAGAAAAGACCACCTTCCTTCTACACTTTGCTCCCCCAGACTCAGAAAGGAGAGCAAAGAAGGCACTTTACCTCCTGCTAAGGAGGAACTGGAGGACAATTTCAAAAGCAGGGGTGGGGATGATTTCCAGGTCTGGGGGAGAAACAAAACTGTCCCAGTTTCTACCAGCATCTTCTTCCAGGATCTGTTTTCCTTTGTTCCCTTGGTAGCACCCTGGGCTCCCCACTCCATTATGATTTCACTGTATTTTGTGGAGGACACCCAACTGGTTCACCCAAAGACATGAAGAATGCGGCTAGCAGTATCACTTCCCTGTGGCTGCAAATTCCAGTGTTTGCAATTGCACAAAAGCCTGATTTGAAATAAACATAATAAAAGTTTTACAACAGGCTCAGTTGGGTGAAGGGTCCCCAAGCTCTAGCTGACTCTGGAGAAGCAGATTACCTTCCAGAACTCTCAGCTTGAAGTTCTGGGGCGTTAACACTCTCCTGCCCTGAGCCTGGAGAGGATGGATTCTAGTCTGTCAAACCTGAAGGATCTCGACTTTACAGATGGCGAAACTGAGAGAAACTCAGCTGTCATCGAGCTCTTCTGAGATGATAAATGGAACAGTCCCTGGGGAGAATGTGGTGTGTTGATTCCCAAACTGGACTGCTGGACTGCACTGGGGGATCCTTAAGAAATACTGATGTCTGGGTCCCACACCTCTCTCTCTTGTTTAACTGACTCAAGGTGATATCTGAACATCCTGAAATTTTAGACACTTCTTAGGTGATTCTAGTGTGCAGAGCTAACTGGGCCCCATTGGCACGGTGGTGAAGGAGCAGGTTGTTCTATATTTGAATCGAAGCTCCAGCTTTATAACTTTGTCCTTGAGCAAGTGACTTCATTCATGTGATCCTGTCTCCTCCGTCTGTAAGTTGGAATTAATAGTATCTACCTCACCCAGGGTCCAAGTGAGAATTAAATGAGGTCATATATATGAAGAGCATAAAGCAGTGCCTATCATGCCAAAAGTGATTAATGCATGTTGGTTTTATTACTGTTTTGTTGCTATTTTATTACGGACACATACCACCATTCCAAGCCCCCAAGTTGGGGAATGGGGGGAATCGAATAACAGGTCCCCTGATGGATGAGCTAGGATTCAGGAGGCCCAGTTCTCTTTTTGACTGTTCTAATAGCAAGTAGCTGTGTGACCTTGGGCAAACCTCTTAGCCTCTCTGAGTTTAGTTGCTTCATCTTGCCAGATGGACGTCAGAGCCCCTGGCCATCTACTGTCCAGAGGAGTTGTGAGATTCCAGTAAGATAATGGATTTGAATGAGCTTCGAAAATGGGAATACACCAGAGGAATTTGAGATATTATGATTATGACGGCCATTTCATTCCCCTCGCGCCCTGGCTGGCCCATCTGTTCTGGGAGCTTTTGGGTCTCTCTCTGCCTCCTTGGCCTCCAGTCCTGAGCTGTTCGGTCTGACATTTGGACAGGCTCCAGCAAGGACTCTGTCCCTTCTCCATCTGCCCCTCCAATTAACTCTTCTCTCTCCCTTCCTTTGGCTCTCAGTGCCAATATCTGACTCCAGCGTGAGTACCGATGGGAATGCGGTGGGGGGAAGTTTCTCATCTAATTCTTTTTCTTGGAAATGGTCAGAGGTCTTGGATTCCCCACCATCAGAGAAGTGGAAGGTTCCTATGAGAGTGTCTAGATAGACCAGCAGATGAGGCAGAGCAGAGAGGCAGAGCGGGGAATTCAAACCCAGCTTCCTGGACTTCTGTTTCCTGTTCTGCTCCACCACCATCCCCGCCCCGCTGCTCCGAGCTCTTGGTGGCTCATCTCCCGACCTCAACTGCTCTTGGAAGAGTCAGTGCCCTCAGGAGAATATCAGAGGATGGGGCAGTGGCTTGCTGCTTCCTCCAGCAACTTGGGCTGTCTCCCAAGGGTTTGTATCCTTGCCCACGTCCTTTTTCCTCTGAGACTCCATTTTCTCACTGTACAATGGGAAAACCATCACCTGGCTGTCTGTGGGTCAGAGGAGACCATTACCTGGGAAGGTTGGTAAACTCTGTCACCTCAGATGCCAGTGCTGCTGCTGAAGCTGGAGAGAGAGATATGAGGATTCTGCCGGGCCAGATCCCCTGGCTGGAGCCAGAGTCATCTGGGCTGCTCTGAGCTGTGCAGGCTGGGAGGAGCCTGTGAGAAGGCAGGCCTATGGATTGGCAGCTGCAAGCCTGCTGGCAGATGGTCTCCTAAGTGGGCCACCCCAGGGTCAGCTTTATGGATTTGTACATTAACCCTTCCCTGCCCAGCAGCCCTCAGACTCTGGTTCCTTATGACTTTGACCTGATCCACTGATGTTGCTAGGTCTCTAGCTGAGCTGTGGACAAGACCCTGACCCATATCTTATCACTCCCCTCCCGATCTTACCACACCCCAGGAGACAAACCCTCCCTCTTATGTGTCAGGTACTTGACAGTATGCAAAGCCAGACTCTGGTGCTTATAGTACTCAGGACTGGGCAAGACTGATGACAGAGCAACCTTTCAATATTATCTGTTGTATTCATACTAATTTTTATAAATATTGACATACAAAAAAGAGAAAGGATCACTGCACAGAATAATCACTGTGAAGATTTTGTAGTTTATCCTTCTGGATTCACTAATTCTTTCTCTTTCTCTTCCTCACTCATCTTCTCATCTCATTCTTCCTCTCCATCTTCTCATCTCATTCTTCCTCTCTATATATATGTGTTAATCAACATGGGATAAATATTGGGCATTTTAAAATTTCTGACTTTTTTTTTCTAATTTGGCAATATAGTCTGAGTATCTTTCTATATCAGTAAATACCATCCATCTCATCATGGTAAAAAGCCGGCATAGTATTCCATTATAGTCATTAATCAGAAGTAATTTATCCACCGTTGTTGGATGACATCGTAGGACCAAGAAGGAAACAAATTCAAAGAGGCTCAGCGACCCTACGGACAATACATTCCATGGAATTCTCCAGGCCAGAATACTGGAGTGGCTAGCTGTTCCCTTCTCCAGGGGATCTTCCAAACCCAGGGATCAAACCCAGGTCTCCCACATTGCAGGTGAATTCTTTACAAGCTGAGTCACAAGGGAAGCCGAAGAATACTGGAGTGGGTAGCCTATCCCTTCTCCAGCAAATCTTCCTGACCCGTGAGTGGAACCGGGGTGTTTTGCTTTGGCAGGTTCTTTACCAACTAGCTATGAGGAAGCCCAAGGTCACACAGCTTGTCGATAAGAGCTTGAACTTGAATTCTGGTCTTGGGATTTTAAATTCATTTCTACTTATTAGGGTAAAAGAAGTGAAGGTTCAAGAATGCTGTACCTCAAAACCAATATGGACCCAACCTCACTCCAAGGGCAAGTCCAGGTAAGCTGTACTTGTTGACTGTTCAGCTGACTCAGTACTGGGTCAGAATCCCAGCCCCATCTTTATTGGCTGTGTGACTTTGGGCAGCTTCACTCCCCTCTCTGAGCCTCAATTTTTTTCATCCATAAAACAAGACTATTGAGATCTGGCTTATTAGGCCATTGGAGGGATTAGATTAGGTAAGAAATTGCCCACCAAGTATGTGGCACAAAGTAAGTGCTCAGCAATGAGGCTAGTGCTATTTCATTGCTTCTAAGATTTTTGATATTACTGCTTATAAGAATATTACTAATTTTATTAGTATTATTATCTGGTATAGCTCAGCAGGTAAAGAATCTGGATACTCCAGTATCCTTGGGCTTCCCTGGTGGCTTAGTTGGTAAAGAACCCACCTGTAATGCAGGAGACCTGGCTTTGATCCCTGGGTTGGGAAGATCCCCTGGAGAAGGGAACGGCTAGCCACTCCAGGATTCTGGCCTGGAGAATTTCATGGACTGTATTGTCCATGGGGTCACAAAGAGTCGGACACAGCTGAGTGACTTGCGCTTTCATCTATCATTATCTAATATCTAATGATACTAGAACTCTAATAGTAGTATTAGCCCCAATGCAGGTGCTGTAAGACTCCCAGGAAGCCCCTTCTCCTGGGCCTCAGTTTACCTATCTGAAAGCATAGTGCTGTCCTTGGTGATTTCTGAGGGTGGTTCTGTCCTCACTCCCTGCTCCTTGTTGGTGGCAGGCTGTCTGGTCCCCCCCACCCCATTCCACCATCGGTGAGCTCTTTCTCCCCCTCCCCCACCAGCCAGAGCCAACTGGTTGCCCCTCCCCCACCAGCTCCCCCGGCCTTTGAC
>SJXQ01005059.1:53926-188211 GCA_006408695.1 Aepyceros melampus
CCCCCGGCCTTTGACACTAATTGATACGGAGTTCCCCCTCTAATCCTGCCTCTGCCTCCAGGGCCCTTGTTCCTAGGGCATCTGCTTGATGAGGAGGAGGAGGCAGGGCCACCGCCACCCGCCTGTCTGCCATCTGGTCCCCTTCCCCTCCCTCCTCTCTTTGCCACCAAGAAAAATCTGTAATGAATCCGTGGCCCCCACCCAAGGGGGTGGGGTGAGGCCAGGCCAGGCGCATGCTGGCTGTGTGCATGCGCCCGTGCACGCGCACACACATACACACACGCAGCTTGTAGACACAATTATTAGTAAAGCTTTTGTGTGAAGTAAAGCTCTCGCAGACCCGCTCCAGCTGAACAGCTGCTGAGAGGGTTCAGGAGCGAGATGCTAACAGGAGGGGAACTTTAATTATCCCACCGAATGGCATCTTTGGCAGCCCCAGGGGATTGGACAAGATGGGGAAGAGAGAGGCAAGCAGGGGAGAGAGAGACCATTAAATTGGAGAATAGGGGGCAAGAAAGGGATGGGATGCACCAGCTAATGGGGAGGGATGGAGGAGAGGAGATTCACAGCGATCCCAGCCCCGAAGAGGCCGACTTTCTCAAATCCAGAGGTTGAAGAGAAGATTTGCAGAAGTTACAGTTTTCTTCTCCTTTCCTGAATCCCTCTGCCCTGCATAACTTTTACTCCCTAAACCATCAGGGCTGCCTTCTAAAGCCTGGTGTCAAGAGCAGAACTTTGGGTTCTGCACTTCTAGGTTCTAATTGTCCTCTGCTCTTGCTGGCTGTGTGACCTTGAGCCAAGTACTTCTGTGTAAAATAGTGATAATGGTAATACCTACTTACGGAGTTGTTGAATGAGATAATATCATGCATTCAGAGAGCACATATTTATTGAGTGCTTGCTGTATACCAGGTACTATGCTAGGAGTCAGAGATACAGGAGAATCTGAGACAGATCAGGGTGCAGGGAGCTGCTGACAATAAACAAGGAAACCAATTATAAAAAAAATAAAGTGTGAATAGGGCTCCAAATGCCAGGTGCTACAATCAACTTTTCCCCTTCCGCTTTTCAGTCACACTATTCTCCCTCCACCTTTTTTTTTTTTAACTTAAAAAAAAACCTTTACTTTTAAGCAGTTTTAGGTTTATACTAAAATTGAGGTTTCCCTTATACCTCCTGCCCCTATATACCCACTCCTTTCGGGCCCTTGTTTGGAAGGCATAGTCTCCCCCATTATCAATAACACTCACCAGAATAGTGTATTTTATACCAAGGATGAACATATATTGACACATTGCAATCACAAGTTTCCATACTTTAGGGTTCACTCTTGGCATTGTACCTTCTATGTGTTTGGGAAAATGTATAACACATAGAGATCATTATAATATCATACAGAGTACTTTCACTGCTCTAGAAATCGTCTGTGGTCTTTCTATTTATTTGTCTCGTCCTTTCCCCAACATCTGGCAACCACCAACCTTTTTTTTAAATTGCAATATAATTACTTTACAACGTTGTATTAGTTTCTGCTAAAACAAAATGAATCGGCTACATGTATACATATATCCCCTCCCGCTTAAGCTTCCTTCCCACCCATCCCTTTATTCCATCTATCTGGGTTGCCACAGAGCACCAGGCTGAGCTCCCCATGTTATACAGCAGCGTCTCACTAGTCATCTGTTTTACACACGGTAGCGTATATATGTCAGTTGTAATCTCTTAATTCGTTGCTCTTCCTTCCCCCCAACATGTCCACAAGTCCATTCTATACATCTGCACATCCATTCCTGTCTTGCAAAGAAGTTCATTAGTGCCACTCTCTAGATTGCATAGACATGTGTTAGTATACAATATTTGTGTTTCTCTTTCTTACTTCACTCTATATGACCTACCGTATGACCCAGCAATCCCACTACTGGGCATATACCCTGAGAAAACTGTAATTCAAAAAGGCATATGTACCCCAATGTTCACTGCAGCACTGTTTATAATAGCTAGGACATAGAAGCAACCTAGGTGTCTATTAACAGGTGAATGGATAAAGAAGATGTGGTACAGATACACAGAGGAATATTACTCAGCCATAGAAAGGAATGAAATGAGTCAGCTGAAATGACATGGATGATCCACCTATCTTTTTATTGTCTCCATGGTTTTGCCTTTTCCCAAATGTCATTTAATTAGAATCATACAGCAGGCTTTTCAGATTGACTTCGTCCACTTACTAATATGCACTTTACTTTCCTCCATGTCCTTTCATGGCGTGTGGCCGTTTCTTTTTAGGGCCGAATAATATTCTACATTTACCCCCTTTGTTCCTTAGCTCCTGAGGTGCTGTGTGTCATGGCCATAGCTGTTTGCTCTAATGTTTCACGAGGGAGAATATTCTGCATGCACAACAGCCGCAGGCTCAGTGCCTGGTTCATAGCAGGTGCTCAGAAAATGTTTTTTGGGGATGAATCACTCAGACAGCCTACGTATACGAAGTGGTTGATGGTGAAAAGTACCAGCCCTTACATGGGAGGCTGAAGAGCTGTTTATCCATTTCAAAAAGAATGCCACACTCTTCATTGTAGGGACGGTCCTCAGCACGGTAGGGTGTACACAAACTGCTGACAGTGTCACAGCGGATGACTCAGGATAGGGAGTAGGTGGATATTTAGCTTTGTCTCTATGTATTTAATCAGAAGGTTTTCATAAATTAGAAGGCTTTCCCCTGTACTAGTTATGTGTATAAACATCAATTTTTTAAAAAGGTGGTGGTATGTAAGTAGCACCATGGTTTATTTAGCAGCATCCCTGGCCTCTACCCATTAGATGCCAGTAGAATCCCTTCACCCACCACCCCACACTCCTAGTGGTGACAACCAAAAATATCTCTTCACTTCAGTCACTCAGTCACATGACTCTTTGTGACCTCATGAACTGCAGCATGCCAGGCCTCTCTGTCCATCACTAACTCCCAGAGTCCACTTAAACCCATCCATTGTTAGTGATGCCATCCAACCATCTCACCCTCTGTCCTCCCCCTCTCCTCCTGCCCTCAATCTTTCCCAGCAACAGGGTCTTTTCAAATGAGTCAGCTCTTAGCATCAGGTGGCCAAAGTATTGGAGTTTCAGCTCAGCATCAGTCCTTCCAATGAATACCCAGGACTGGTCTCCTTTAGGATGGACCGGTTGGATCTCCTTGCAGTCCAAGGGACTCTCAAGAGTCTTTTCCAACACCACAAGTAAAAAGCATCAATTCTTTGGTGCTCAACTTTCTTTATAGTCCGACTCTCACATCCATACATGACCACTGGAAAACCATAGCCTTGACTAGACGAACCTTTGTTGACAAAGTAATGTCTCTGCTTTTTAATGTGCTGTCTGGGTTGGTCATAACTTTCCTTCCAAGAAGTAAGCGTCTTTTAATTTCATGGCTGTAGTCACCATCTGCAGTGATTTTGGAGCCCCCCCCCAATAAAGTCTGACACTGTTTCCGCTGTTTCCCCATCTATTTCCCATGAAGTGATGGGACCAGATGCCATGATCTTCGTTTTCTGAATGTTGAGCTTTAAGCCAACTTTTTCACTCTCTTTCACTTTCATCAAGAGGCTCTTTAGTTCTTCTTCACTTTCTGCCATAAGGGTGATGTCATCTGCATATCTGAGGTTATTGATATTTCTCCTGGCAATCTTGATTCCAGCTTGTGCTTCTTCCAGCCCAGCATTTCTCATGATGTACTCTGCAGAGAAGTTAAATAAGCAGGGTGACAATATACAGCCTTATAGTACTTCTTTTCCAATTTGGAACCAGTCTGTTATTCCATGTCCAGTTCTAGCTGTTGCTTCCTGACCTACATAGAGACTGCCAAATGTCTCCTATGGAGTAAAACCACTGCTTGGCTGAGACCCATTGATCCAGTCAGAAATATCCAACATGGCTGGAAAATCAGGACTGTTCCAACAACTTTGGAAGTTTTTGGAAATTTAAAGGAAAAAAAAAAAAAAAAAAAAAGACCTTTGAGTTTTGTCTGTTACCTTCCCTTGGAATTAGGGAGGAACAGAGTCGCACAGCAGAAGGAACACATGGATTGGATTCTGACAATCTGAACTTTAGTTGCCTGTGTCTCAGTCTTCTCATCTACAAAATAGGGAGGCTGGGCCTCCCCATGTGGGCCATTGTCCATCTCTGGCACGTTAGTGCAAAGCCCTTGGGCTTTGGAATTGATAGATCTGGTTTCAAATCCTAGCTGGGCACCTCTGGGCAGTGCACTTCACCTTTCTAAACTCTTTCCTCACCTGTAAAAGGAGGGTGATGGTAACACTCCCCTCCTAGGTTGGATTTGAGGATTACCTATGAGGAGGAGAAGGGGACAACAGAGGATGAGATGATTGGATGGCATCACCGATGGAATGGACATGAATTCAAGCAGGCTCTGGGAGTTGGTGATGGACAGGGAAGCCTGGAGTACTGCAGTCCACGGGGTCGCAAAGAGTTGGACACTATTGAGCGTCTGAACTGAACTGAGCTACGAGAATGTCTGCAGGCACTTCACAGTGTCCTAATGTGGCAAAGTGCTCAATCACCATGGCTACAATGCTTAGGGTAACACTGTTTGTAAGTTGTACTTTAGCCAAGATCCCAATATAAGCCAATAGTAGTTCCATGGGGAAAAGGGTCAGTCTTTCTTTTCGATTTCTTGGAAGGACGTGCATTCATTCATGTAGCCAGTGTTTACCACATGCTCAAGATGGCCACTGCCTTTGATCAGAGATGAATCAAACACAGAGACCTGCCCATGGGGAGCTCCCACACTCCACTGTAACAGCGCATCTGAGCTGGGATTCCCTTGGTGTCTTTCTAACCAGTGTTCCCATGACACAGTTCCCAGGAGGACATCCCCTGACCTAGCAACACTCCTCTGAGACTAAGTTTTCTCTGAACTGTTCTCTGCTTACCATCTTCCCTGCCTCCAGATCCAGCCCTTTCTACTCTTCCTCCTTTTCCCACTTTGGAATTATAGGGCAAATTGATTACAATCATAAGAACAGTTTTCTCTTATTCTTTCTGTCCTTCAATTTGTCTGTCCTCACCTGTTTTTTAACCACCCAGCAAACTCCTTCAAGGTACTCTTTGTCTGCTCCTGAGGCCCTCCCTCTCTTTTCAGCTGCACTCCTGCCACTCTTCCAACTTCTTTCTTCCCCTCTCACTGTGGCCTCCATCTTTGTCCTTTAACCCACAGTCCTTTGCTATTTCTCTGCAAAGACCTTGCAGAGTTCCTTTATTGTGTGTGTTTTTTTTTTTTTTTTGTCAGTTACCTCTAACCTAAACATTTTTAGTTTTCTTGTCACTATTAATAATATCTCCCCTGCTTAGTGATTTCCTCTGTTGACATTACTATGTCTGTATTTACACCTACCCAAGACGGGAGAATGACTCAATTACCTTCTCAACTTGAGGGAAGGCGCAGGAGAAAAATCTCACCAGGTGTTTTACATCAGCCCGGGAGGTGATGCTATTTACTCCCAGCATGCACTAGGCTACAGGTGGAATTAGCAGAAGGATAGGTGAAAATTGGATCACCCTCTGACATCTCCAGATACACCTTCACAGTGGGAAAGCATCATTATTATTTCTTTAAGTAACTGACATGATTTCTCCAAGAATATCAGCTCGATGTTTGCATGTGGTTAACAAACAAAACAAATTTTAGAGCCACAGTTAAGCTGCTTGCTTTTCTGTTTTCAGTTTACCCCTCCAGTAGCACAAAAAAACATCAACAGGGACAACACCACCAAGGAACCATAGCTTCCATATATATGTGTTAATATACGATATTTGTTTTTGTCTTTCTGACTATGGAATGTATAAAAATGATACTGATGAACCTACTTGCAGGGCAGGAATAGAGGTGCAGACATAGAGAATGGACTTGTGGACACAGCAGGGGAAGAAGAGGGTGAAATGAATTGAAGTATATCCATGACCATGTATAAAATAGACAGCTGGTGGGGAGTAACTAGACAGCACAGGGAGCTCAGTCTGGTGCTCTGTGAGAACCTAGAAGGCTGGGATGTGGGGGTGGGCGGGAGGCTCGGGAGGGAGGGGATATGTGTATATTCAGAGCTGATTCCCATTGTCATATGGCAGCAGCCAGCACAGTATTGTAAAGCAATTATCTCTAATTAAAAAACTGTTCAGCTAGGAATCACTGAAGTGCACACACACACACACAAGAAACCTGCAACGCTTCCAGTTCAATGATGAGAAAATCAGGCCCAGAAATTTACCTGTCTTATGGTTCACACTCTGGGCTTTGAATCCAGCGATCTGAGTTCCGTCTCGGTAGAACCTCTCTGAACCTTTGGGCTTCTCAGATGGTGCTAGTGGTTAAGAACCCACCCATGGAGGAGATGTGTGTTCGATCCCTGGGGTCGGGAAGATCCCCTGGAGTCTCATGGAAGAGGAACCTGGTAGACTACAGTCCATAGGGTTGCAAAGAGTCGGACATGGCTGAAGCAACTTAGCACACACGCGTGCACCTGAAGCCACACAGGTACAAACAGAACATAAATTGAAGTGAGAACTCAAATGTTCCAATTTCCAGAATTTAAGTCCACTATTGAATCATGAAATATTTTTTAAACAATTTTTACTCAAAAAAGTAACACTTGGTTAATGGTTGATGAAAAGCACTGTAGAAGTATATAAAAGTGAAAGTTGGTTCATCTTCATTTTCTACTTCTATCTACCAGAGGCAAATCACTGCTATGCTTTCTTATACATTCTTCCAGAAATGTATTATATGAAAATACAATGCATTATGCTGGGAAATTTGCCTTTTCTTCTAAACCTTATATCTTGGGTTTTAAAATATGTCAATAAATTTAGAGCTGCCTGGTTCTGTTTTTAATCACTGCATTGTATTCTACTGTATAGATGTATTATTCTTTATTTAATCAATGTCCTATCGATTCACAGGTTGTTTTCAGAATTTTTGCCTTAAAAACAATACTATAATAAGAATTTGGGTGTATCTTTGTCTCCTTTGGAGATCATATATCTATATCTATCTATCTATAATAAATCCCTTGTTGTTCAGTCACTAAATCATGTCCTACTTTTTGCAACCTCATGGACTGCAGCATGCCAGGCTCCCCTGTCCTTCACTATCTTCCGGAGTTTGCAATATTGTTCTTTACAGCACTGGACTTCACTTTCACCCCAGACACATCCACAGCTGAGCATTGTTTCCGCTTTGGCCCAGCTGCATTTCTTTCTGGATCTATTAGTAATTGTCCTTCACTTTTCCCTAGTATCATATTGGACACCGTCCAACGTGGGGCGCTCATCTTCCAGTGTCATATCTTTCTGCCTTTTCATACTGCTTATGGGGCTCTTGAGGTAAGAATACTGGAGTGGTTTTCCATTCCCTCCTCCAGTGGAAATGGAATTGTTAAAATTCCCAGCATACAATATTGTCCTAAAATTTTTTTCGAAAAAAACAAACTAACAAAAAAGAATGGGAGCATAAAAGAAGATACTGTCCTATTGCTCTCCCCAAAGTTTGCACCCTCCCTTCCCAAGGGTATGAGAGTCTTTTTTCCCTGATATTTACAAGATTGTGAATGGTCAAGCTCTTTCATATATGCAAGTAGTATGTGCATGTTCCAGTTCCCCTTTCTTTAATAACAAGTGAGGCTGCACATCTTTGCAGATTTGTTTGCTGTTTTGTATGTTTCTGTGATTGTTTTACTTCTCTGTGTCTTTATTTAATAGAATTAGGCCATTCTCTTTTTTCTTTTCTAATTTGCAAGGGCTCTTTGCATAAGGAAATTATTCTCCTGTCATGTGTGTTACCTCTTACGCTTTGTTGTTGATTCGGATGAGAATTGAGATTCAGAGCAGACCAAAAAAAAAAAAAAAATCATAGGTAGCTTTTGGAGAAAGGATAGAAAGTGAAGCTAGATTCTATCTCCCACTCCAAACCTCTCTCACCCAAGAATGTTTCACTGTAACAGATGGAGAACTATGAGTCAGAACAGGTATAAAGATCTAATCTCTTCTGCTGGACCTGGGTTCGGTGAGGGCACATATTAGAGAAAAGAAAAGCCGTCTGCAGGGAGGGTCTGGCTATTTCCCAGATCCAGGCTACACTTGGCAGCCTGGTCTCATTCCCCAAATGCCACTTCGTGTTTTTAAAGACCAGACACAAGGTACCATATGGTCTACAGGAACCTTGCAATTTTAAATTTAGGAAAGCACAGGAAGTGAGGAAGTGACTGGGGAGGAGAGCTCCTCTGGGATTGTTCAGCCTCAGAAGGTGGGAAGGGAAGGGCTTTCTCTGCTTTGTGAGGAACTGTCGCACCTATGGTCACTGAATCCATGGCACAAAACTATAATCCCAGTTCAGTTCAGTTCAGTCGCGCAGTCGTGTCCAACTCTTTGCGACCCCATGAATCGCAGCACACCAGGCCTCCCTGTCCATCACCAACTCCCGGAGTTCACTCAGACTCACATCCATTGAGTCCATGATGCCATCCAGCCATCTCATCCTCGGTCGTCCCCTTCTCCTCCTGCCCCCAATCCCTCCCAGCATCAGGGTCTTTTCCAATGAGTCAACTCTTCGCATAAGGTGGCCAAAGTACTGGAGCTTCAGTTTTAGTATCATTCCTTCCAAAGAAATCCCAGGGTTGATCTCCCTCAGAATGGACTGGTTGGATCTCCTTGCAGTCCAAGGGACTCTCAAGAGTCTTCTCCAACACCACAGTTCAAAAGCATCAATTCTTCGGTGCTCAGCCTTCTTCACAGTCCAACTCTCACATCCATACATGACCACAGGAAAAACCATAGCCTTGACTAGACGGACCTTAGTCGGCAAAGTAATGTCTCTGCTTTTGAATATACTGTCTAGGTTGGTCATAACTTTTCTTTCAAGGAGTAAGCGCCTTTTAATTTCATGGCTGCAGTCACCATCTGCAGTGATTTTGGAGCCCAAAAAAACAAAGTCTGACACTGTTTCTACTGTTTCCCCATCTATTTCCCATGAAGTGATGGGGCCAGATGCCATGATCTTCGTTTTCTGAATCCCATGAGAGTGACAATAACCTACAACCCACCTACACCCTGTCTAGCCTGGAGAAACCCTCAGTCACATGCCCAAATTCTGTTCCAATTTTTTGAGGACCTGAGCAACTGAATGAATGTTTATTGTACACTGATGTAATTATGAGAAATCAGAAACAACCTAAGTGCCCAACAGTGGGGAATTTAGAAATAATAATTTGTAATCAACCCCAAGTAGGGAAGGCAGTGAGACCAGGAATGAGGCTGGTCCATTTTCCAAGTCTGGGCTTGGAAAGAGGGCATGTGTTTGAGTGTAAACGCCAGCTGTAGGTGGATATACATATAGTATAATACTTAGGGCAGCAAGATCATCCTTTGCTTCCCCAACATTTAATCGATCCATCTACAAGGCTTTCAGCTATAAATATAGCCCGAGTCTCCTCTTCTCCATCCCCCCAGCTCCTTAACTAGTCAGAGCTGCCACTGCCTCTCACCTGGACTCACAGGGACAGCCTTCAGAGTCCCCCGCTGCCATTTACAGTTATTCCCTCTGGGTTGTGCTTTATGTAGCCACCAGGCTGATCATTTAAAAACCAAACCTGTTCATGTCACTCCTCTGCTCAAAACCTGCCCTTCTGCACTAGGAACAAAATCCCAAGCTGCTGGCAGTGGTCCCAGCTTCCTTTAGCACCTCTTGTCTCTGTGCTCCCCTACTCTCCCCTTCCCCTCACTGCTGCGGCCACAGAGGTCTTTCTGGGCCTTCCATGTACCATGTGCACCCCAGAGCTGGGGCCTTCACACTTCACCCTAATCTATCCCCCCGCCCCCGAGATGTGTGCACGACCAGGTCCTCCTCATTCTTCAGATGTCTCCTCCAGGAGGCCCCCTCTTACCACTGTAGTGGACTGAATAAATAGTGTCCTCTCCCTTTAAAATTCAAGTCCACCTGGAACCTCAGAATGTGACCTTATTTGGAAACAGGGACAATGTAGATGTAATTGAAGATGAGATCGTACTGCGATAAAGTGTGCCCTTCATCCTGTATGACTGCCGTCCTTATGAAGAGAGAAGAGACACAGACACAGAGGTAGGAGGGCCATGTGAAGATGGAGGCAAGGTTCAGTGATGCTGCCACAAGCCAAGGAAAGCCAGAGCTGCCAGAAGCTGGAAGAGGCCAGGAACGCTCCTCCCCTAGTGGCTTTCGAAGGAGCATGGTCCTAACAAATCTTGATGTTGGACTTCTGGCCTCTAGATCTATGACAGAATAAATGCCTGTTATCATATAAGCTACCTGGCAGGAGTGGAGGGGTTCTGGGAAGCAGGGGCAGAGACACATGCGGTGAGTGTGGCTATGCCAACAAAATGAGACTAGAACCTAGGGAGTTGGAGACTCTTAAAAGCAACAAACAAAAAGTGGAACCCACTGAACAGAGAGTCCAGAGTGAAGGTTTCTGGCATCCCTTGGGGATGCGTCCATCTCCTCTTCCCTTTATTAGCAGAGGCCCTCCTTCAATCCCACCCTCTCAAGGCTCATCCAACTTACTCATGAACTCATTCTCCTTCCCTCCTCCCAGCCCTCTGTTCCCACCTGCCAGCAGAATGGTGGCTCCACTCTGCCCCATTCTTTGGACTCAGACTGACCTGAATTTAAATTCTGACTCTGCTGTTTACCTGCTTTGTGACCTCCAGCAGGTTACTTGACCTATCTGAACCCCAATTCCCTCATCATAAACATGCAAGAGAATAACTTAGCAGGTTGTTGTGAATATTACAATAATGCCAATAGATGGCTTAGCACAGCTAGGACATAGCATGAGCTCCAAGCATAATAGCCATTATAAGCATCTTGAGAAAAAGAGAAGCAGAGAGAGGGGGTGAGAGAAATGCATGTGTCCTGGATGAGAACCAGAATGAATGGGTTTAACTGGAAATGGGTTTGACTGGATTGAAAAGGAATCCTCTAGAGTAATGGAAAAAATTACTCTAATTTGCTTTGTTGTAAATTGGAATTTTATATCCTAGATTGATTTAAAGTGGAACATACTTACTCTCAAGCTACCTTGGAGTCATGAAGATTCTGGAGCATCTATTCTGCCATCACTGACCCCCCCCAGTAGTGGCTGAAGTTTGTGTCTCCTTAAGGATTGTTTGGTTGCAGGAAACCAAAACTGAATCAGTGAAGGACAAGAAAAAAGAGGTTTATCACAGGGAATACCCCAGAACCCAGTTGCTCCAAATTGCCACATGAACCCTCAACTCTCCATAATCTTTCAGGTCTTCTACCCACAGCTGATCCCCTGAATCTCCCTGCCCCAATTCCACATTCCCTAAAGAGAGGACCTGCCTGGCAAAGATGTATGTTAATCAATTTGATGTAAACCTAATCCTAATGTAAATGTTCTGGGGGCCAGCTCCTTAAATATTTAATAGAAGCTTTTAAAAAAAAGAGAGAGAGAGAAAGGCGAGGACAAAATCCTTTGTGCCGTGTGAACAGTTAAGCCCTAATCACAGACACATTGGTCATCCCTGGGTAGAAATAATGGATTTTCTGCAGGTGGGGCTGCCTGCAGATCCAAGCCTGTTATCTTCCTTCCTCCCATCAGCGTGGGTAAGAGGGACTCAAGTAATCCCTGAGGTTTCCCAGGATTTGAATTCCCCTGAGCATTTTCCCACCATCTACCCACCTCAGCTGAGTTTGTTTTATCACTTTCAGCCCCAAACAGCAGCTGCTTTTTGCCTTTTCTGGCAGCAGCTGCCTTTGTACCCTGTTGCCTCCTTCCCAAATAAGACATTTAATTAATTTTTAACCCCACTCTTTCTGACAGCTCCTTCCTCCACTCGTGGTCATTCTCCCTCCACCTCCCTGGGATCAAACGACTTCATTAGGAAATGAAACAATTGTCCCAGACAAGACCTCCCTTCTCCAGTGATTTTATTTGAGAAATAGAGCTCTGTGATTATGGATCATTTCAGAGCTAAAAGCTGGGGTATTTGAAGGGGAAAAGAGATATCAACAAACTCACCAGATTTCGGGGAAGTAAGGGGCTGGAGAGACCTGTAAATGAGTGGTTTTCAACCCTTCAGGGGGACTGGATGCCTGGAGAAGCTGTAACGTTATGGACGCTTTTCCCAGAAAAATCGTGCACACAAAACAGCAACAGGGCTGCTGCTTAATGGCAAGGCAACTTGAATTAGAGAAGGGAACCCCTTTCTCTGCGTAGACGTCAGCCTTCTACTTGGCCCTTTGACAGGGTAACCCTGTGCAGACGCAACTTGCACAGCTGAGAGCGGTGTTCCTTCGTGGACTCTCTGCTGGATCAATCACCTCTTTCCAATTTAGCATGCACTCCCTTTATTTTACTGATGGGATCCTGAGGCTCAGAGTGGGGAACTGGTTTTCTCAAGGTCAGATGGTGAGTCAGATACCTCGAATGAGAGTCTTGACATTCAGCCTTTCCAACTTTATCCCCTGCACCTACATACACAGACCCTCTCACCTACTTCCTGGTTAAAACCAAATGATCATTCCCACTCTACTCAGAGACAAAGCAACAAGTGTGGTAGATAAACATCTCTTGTCTAAATATCTAAATTAAATCCTTGTAGAAGGTGCTTGCATTGGAGTGTTGGTTAACCCAGTGGCCCCAGGCAGGGAAGAGCTGTTTGTCTTATCAGCACAGTCTGGGTTGAATGATCCATTTCCAACAGTGCAAGGAATGAAATCATGGAAAGGATAAGAGTCAGGATGGAGGGGGCATGAGTCGGGGCTGGTGGCATTGAAAAACCGCAGCTTGAGGGGGCAGGCTGTCCTGAAGAGAGCCATTCAGGTGTGTTAAAGACAGGCCCAGTATGAAAGCGCAAATGAATCGCCCAAAATAGATGAGATTTCTCTGTGTGGTAATTGCCAGCAGGGCTGGAGAAGTTTTCTATCGATAGCACAGGAAGGAATGAGCTGGGGGAAAAAAAAGAGGATTTTATCTTGGAGCCAAGAATGAGTAAAGGCTTTTGAAAAAAAAAAAAAAGGCGGAGGGGAGGTGATTATGCTGGTCTTTTTCAAAGAGAAATAGTCCTGTTGGGTGGACAGGAAAAGGAGGAGCTGATCCTCTCCACAGAGGGGCGCTGTTGTGGCAGCAAGAAGGTGGTAATTCACAGAGGCAACAGAGAGGAGCTTCGGGTTCCATTGGTTGTCAGAGGACCTTTCTTGAGATTGCTCTTTCTCAGCCTTAGTTTCCTCATCTGTACAATGGGTATGAGTGAACTACTATAGGCAACAACAGTGATGAATTTTACAACTTAGTGTTGAACGGAAAAAAAAAAAAAACAGATACAAAAGGCTACCCTGGAATATGATTCCATATTCCATTTATATTGTTGTTGTTTATATAGTTTGGCTGCCCCCAAATATGCCACAGTGGCATATTGGTTATTTTGAATTAAAGTTACATAAGGAATGCCTAACTGAAGAGGGACACTTTGGTCTTCCGTTCTGTCTCCCCAAAAGCAGGAAATAAATCTCTCATGTGAAAGGTGAGCTCCCTGCAACTGGAAGTCAAAGGGACACCCTTATCACTAGAGATACAGGGCTGAGGAACCTGTATAAACAATCCTTGTTACTTTAAAAGTTTACTGACTTAAGCTCAAACTCTGTTTAGATTCTTCACTAATTAAGCATCTGAAACCGAAGTTTCTTTGTCCTATCAATTCCTCACAAATTTATTGTTTCTTTGTCTAAAGAGTATAAAAGTTGCCTGCTTTGGCCACTTCTTGGGTCCCATTTTTATGAGATCTTTGTGCACATGAATTAAAATTGGTGTCTTTTTCTCTTGTGGATTTGTCTTGTGTTAATTTTATTATGAGTCTAGTCACAAGAACTCAAGCGAGATCAGTTCAGTTCAGTTGATCAGTCATGTCCGACTCTTTGGGACCCTGTGGACTGCAGCATGCCAGGCTTCCCTGTCCATCACCAACTCCCGGAGCTTACTCAGACTCATGTCCACTGAGTCAGTGATGCCATCCAACCATCTCATCCTCTGTCATCCTTCTCCCACCTTCAATCTTTCCCAGCATCAGGGTCTTTTCCAGTGAGTCAACTCTTCTTATCAGGTGGCCAAAGTATTGGAATTTCAGCTTCAGCATCAGTCCTTCCAGTGAATATTCAGGACTGATTTCCTTTAGGATGGACTGGTTTGATCAAATTGCAGTCCAAGGGACTCTCAAGAGTCTTCTCCAACAACACAGTTCAAATGCATCGATTCTTCAGTGCTCAGCTTTCTTTATAGTCCAATTCTCACATCCATACATGACCACTGGAAAACCATAGCCTTGACTAGACAGACCTTTGTTGGTAATGTAATGTCTCTGTTTTTTAATATGCTATCTAGGTCGGTCATGACTTTTCTTCCAAGGAGCAAGCATCTTTAAATTTAATGGCTGCAGTCACCATCTGCAGTGATTTTGGAGCCCAAAAAGATAAAGTCTGTCACTGTTTTCATGATTTCCCCTTCTATTTGCCATGAAGTGATGGGACCGGATGCCATGATCTTAGTTTTCTAAATGTTGAGTTTTAAGCCAACCTTTTCACTCTCTTTCACTTTCATCAAGGGGCTCGTTAGTTTTTCTTTGCTTTCTGCCATAAGTGTGGTGTTATCTGCATATCTGAGGTTGTTGATATTTCTTCTGGCTATCTTGATGCCAGCTTGTGCTTCATCCAGTCCGGCATTTCTCATGATATACTCTGTGTATAAGTTAAATAAGCAGGGTGATAATACACAGCCTTGACATACTTCTTTCCCTATTTGGAACCAGTCTGTTGTTCCATGTCCAGTTCTAACTGTTGCTTCTTGACCTGCATACAGATTTCTCAGGAGGCAGGTCAGGTGGTCTGGTATTCCCATCTCTTTCAGAATTTTTCACAATTTGTTGTGATCCTCACAGTCAAAGGCTTTGTTTGGCATACATAAGTAGATATTTTTCTGGAACTCTCTTGCTTTTTTGATGATCCAACGGATGTTGGCAATTTGATCTCTGGTTCCTCTGCCTTTTCTAAATCCAGCCTGAACATCTGAAAGTTCACAGTTCATGTACTATTGAAGTCTGGCTTGGACAATTTTGATCTTTACTTTCCTAGAGTGTGAGATGAGTGCAATCGTGCGGTAGTTTGAACATTCTTTGACATTGCCTTCCTTTGGGATTGAAATGAAAACTGACCTTTTCCAGTCCTGTGGCCACTGCTGAGTTTTCTAAATTTACTAGCATACTGAGTGCAGCACTTTCACAGCGTCATCTTTTAGGATTTGAAATAACTTAACTGGAATTCCATCACCTCCACTAGCTTGTTCACAGTGATGCTTCCTGAGGCCCACTTGACTTCACATTCCAGGTTATCTGGCTCTAGGTGAGTGATCACACCATCGTCGTTATCTGGGTCATGAAGATCTTTTTTGTATAGTTATTTTGTGTATTCTTGCCAACTCTTCTTAATGTCTTCTGCTTCTGTTAGGTCCATACAATTTCTGTCCTTTATTGTGCCCACTTTTGCATGAAATGTTCCCTTGGTATCTCTAATTTTCTTGAAGTGATCTCTAGTCTTTCTCATTCTACTCTTTGCCTCTATTTCTTTGCATTTATCACTGAGGAAGGCTTTCTTATCTTTCCTTGCTATTCTTTGGAACTGTGCATTCAAATGGGTATATCTTCCCTTTTCTCCTTTGCCTTTCACTTCTTTACTTTTCACAGCTATTTGTAAGGCCTCCTCGGACAACCATTTTGCCTTTTTGAATTTCTTTTTCTTGGGGATGGTCTTGATCACTGCCTCCTGTAAATGTCACAAATTTTCATCCATAGTTCTTCAGGCACTCTGTCTATCAAGAGGGATTGAGGGAGATATTTCCACTCTCCCACAATATTCAGCCCCCAAACAGGCAAAACTCATTTAGAAGTCAGAAAAGTCAGGAAATGAGATGAGAAAGAGATCAGAAATGAGCATGGGAGGTAGGGGAGGGCATGGGGCTTCTAAGTATTGAGAATATTCTGTTTCTTTAATCTGATAGAAATGCATTGATCTAGCTCTACCTTGATGACTGGGAGCTCTTCTGTAAGTCTGTTATCTTTTACTTAAAAAAAGAACTAACCTATGTTCATAGAGGAGATGGAATCTCTAGGCAAATGACTACCTATAATTCAAGGCAGACAATAGAGAAGTTACAGAATTGAGTCAGGATGACAATGGGAGTGATCAGCTGATTTGTGGGTACGGGGAGGGGTGTACATTCATCGGCATTTGGATTCAGAGAATAAGAACTCCAGGGATACCTTGGATCAGCCTGAGCAGACTAGAACCTCCCAAGGATCAGACAATGAGGGAGTGTGCGCATCACTGCCCCCCCGTGGCCACTGATGCCAGACTCTTTTTCATAAAGGGCTGAGAATCCTGGCTTTTGTCCAGCCCTACTTGGGACGTCATATGTGAGCTGAAGTTAGTAGAAAGGACATGTTTGTGACTCAGTTAAAAGAGTAGAATGCTTGTTTTTCTTTCTCTTATAGTGAAACCTCAACTCTCTGGTAAAGACCTTATGATTAGTTAGTTGTTCATTTAAAAAAACCTTCTTTTTCCAAGGCCCATTCTGTGCTGAGCGCTGGTCCAGATTCTGGGCTCTTACCACAGCTAGCTAAGGCTATCAGCTCACGGGGCAAAGGTTCTAGGTGGCTGTTTAAGCAAAGAGGTGATCTCCATGGGACTCCTCCACAGGGAGAGCCTATGACGCAGCAGTAGAAATGTAAGCCAGACGCCTAGCAGAAATTCCTAACTGCAAATTAGCTGAATGTCTACCTGATATGAAATAAGGAAGCTTTACTGGTGGAGAAGGCAATGGCACCCCACTCCAGTACTCTTGCCTGGAAAATCCCATGGATGGAGGAGCCTGGTGGGCTGCAGTCCATGGGGTCGCGAAGAGTCGGACATGACTGAGCGACTTCACTTTCACTTTTCATTTTCATGCACTGGAGAAGAAAATGGCAACCCACTCCAGTGTTCTTGCCTGGAGAATACCAGGGACGGGGGAGCCTGGTGGGCTGCCGTCTATGGGGTCGCACAGAGTCGGACATGACTGAAGCGACTTAGCAGCAGCAGCAGCTTTACTGGACGTAGTTTTCATATATCATGGAACTGAGTTGCTAGCTATAGCCTACCTAATATTGGCAGAGGGATTTTGAAATGTATAAGGCATTGTTTTACACACACACACACACACACATACACACACAGATATCTCAAATGGTAGCCCAGAGAACCTGTACCACTGAAGGTGTATTCAGCAGCAGGTCCCAGAAAACACAATGAAAAATGGCTTAAAATAATGAGAGAAATGTATTCTTCCGCTAACAGAAGTCCTAAGGGAAAGTAGGTTAATTCAGCAAGTCAACTAGACCTCAGGTTTGACTCTGCCATTCTCAGGGTGTTGACAATACTTTTCCTCAGCACTGCAAGAAGGCTGCAGCATCTTCAGCCATTACATACAGACACGATGAGACAGAGCATCCTCTCTCATATACTATTTTAGGAATAGCACAATAGTACAATAGGAATTCCATCAAGGCCTCCCAGAATTATATCACAACATGCTTATATCTAAGCCGGGCTTCCTTGGTAACTCAGACAGTAAGGAATCTGCCTGCAGTACAGGAGACTGGGGTACAATCCCTGGGTTGGAAAGATCCCCTGGAGAAGAGAATGGTAAACCACTCCAGTATTCTTGCCTGGGGAATTCTGTGGACAGACGAGCCTAGTGGGCTACAGTCCATGGGGTTACAAAGAGTCGGGCATGACTGAGTGACTAACACACATACCTAAGCCAGTCACCAGCAAAGAGAATGGCTTTGATCAATCAAGAATAATTTTCTGGTGGTTCAGTAGGACCCAGCCTTCCCTAGTGAGGCAAACCTACTTCCCCCAGCCCAGATGCCTGAACAGAATCAGATCTGGTTAACAAGGACACATTCTTGGATTACAATATGGGTGCCTTTGCAAAATGATAAAACTGCTAAAAGCTTTGTATTTGCTGGTAGGGTTATCTATATTCCTATCTCACTCCTTCCAGACCATAGTTCCCCTAGCTGAGGCGAACTATGACAGCCAAGATCCCATAAAGCATACCAACTCCTCTGGTCTCCTGGTTGAGAGCCAACTCTCTCTGGTTGAGAGCCAGACGGCAAAGGGAAAGGTCACAGGTCTCAGGTCAGACGGGCAAGGGCTGCTTGTTGTGTCTTGGGGAAGTAGAGCTAGAGGCCTCAGCATCATCCCAACAGCAGGCCCCAGGCACTGAGCCCCTGATGCACTAGGCTCTGGTCTCCCAACTGGGCTGGCTTCCAGCCTCAGATTCTTTCCCAGAGTCTGGCCCTGCCTACTCAGTGTCGCTGCTGGCTCATGGTGTATCTCTGTGCAGTCACCAAAGGTGCCTTCTCCCGGGTGGCTGGATTCTGGCTGATGCACACCGACAGCCGGGCACTCAGGCTGGTGGAGGGAATTCGGGCTGGATTCAGCCTCTGTAAGCCCGCTAGGCGGGCACCTTTGAGCAATTCTCATCAGCTGCACACATACAGAAGTCCTGCCCCTCACAAGCCCCAGGTTGTTGCATATTCTACACCCAACTTCTCCTTAATGTCCTGGCTGGTTTCTGCCTTGAACAGGCAGCCTGTCAGCTTGGATATTTTAATCCAGGATTCTCCAGAGCATGATTGACATGCATTTAAACTGAGCCTCCCTGGGGCTGAGACTTGTTCCTGCAGAAGTGGAGGAACAGCCAAGCTGCCAGGTCTCGAGCTGGATCTTGGGGCCATCGGACCTTTTCTGATGCCTCTACATCCAAACCAGGCTAATGCTGGAGGCATAATATCGATGTCTTTCAGAGCCCTACCAGGACTCTTCCCAGCCATGCACTGGGGCCATAGAAAGAGAAGGGGACCATTAGCTATTGAACACTGTGTGGCAGGGCCTGTTCTGGGCACTAAACAAATAGGAGAAATGAGAAGACATGGTCCCGCTCCCTGCACTTGGGTCAAGAGTTACAACACAGCATGAGGAGGATGGAGGTTTGGGAAGAGTCTAGGTGTCCAGATCAAAGGCAGGTAACCTTGATGTGTATGTGTGTGTAGGGGGACAGAGCATAAAGATTTCCAGAAGAAATGAGACTCTAGTCAAACAGGGAGTGTAGAGGTGGGGTTGGTGTCAGAGCAGAGGAGCAATATGTGCAAAACTAGGAGGTAAGGGGGAGCTGTCTGTGTTTCAGGGTGGCTGTCATATCTCAGGCAGCGGGGCCTGGGGTACGGGTAAGTGGTGAGAGGTGAGGCTGGCCCAGGTCACGGAAGTGCTCACTCTGTGAATCTAGGCCCTCCTAGAAACAGATGCCAAGACAGTAAGGACTTTACAGGGAAACTGCCTGAGAGACAAATGGGGTGGAAGTGGGCAGGAAAGGCTGGGAGAGCATAGGACCTTGAACAGAGAAAAAAGGGGAGAAAGAAAGGTCGAGTGGAAGCATCCTGTCTTGCCATCTGGGGAAAGTCTGGGGCTCTAGGGAGCTCTCCAGCCCAAGTTGGCGGCCATCAGAGGAATTCCCTGTGTCCCTGCCTTGGCATCCCAGCCATTGATTTCCCAATTCAGTCACACCACCCCAGGTCTAAACTAATCCCTTTCTCCTGCAGTTGTTCAAAGATGTTTTATATGTAACCCAGTTGAAGCCAATAAGACATAATGAGAAGTTTGCTGAGGAGCTTTTAGGAACAGACCTCTTAAGAAGTCTTTAAGACTTTAAAGACAATCTTTTTCTTTCTCTGGGCATGTTGGTATCTGTGTGGGATATCTGGGACAGTTAGCCAACCTGAAATCAAAAGAGGGCAGCCAGAGAGCACAGTCCTCACACTGAGGTTGGAGGAGCAAAAAGATGCAAAGAACTTGGGCTCTGAATGACATTGAGTCACTGAGTAAAATCAGTCCTGGAACCCACATGACCACTGGCTTCTTGAAACTAAGATCACATATTCAATTTATGATTTGCATCGATCTGAATCAGGATTTTCTATTCCTAAACTCAAACAAAGCATAATCCCTGTTTTACAGGTAAAGAAATGGAATCTTTTGCTGTCTCACATACAGGGCTATCGTTACCATCTTTCTAAATTCCATATATATGTGTTAGAATGCTGTATTGGTGTTTTTCTTTCTGGCTTACTTCACTCTGTATAATTGGCTCCAGTTTCGTCCATTTTATTAGAACTGATTCAAATGTATTATGTATAGAACAGTCTTTTGGGCTCTGTGGGAGAGGGAGAGGGTGGGATGATTTGGGAGAATGGCATTGAAACATGTATAATATCATATAAGGAACGAATTGCCAGTCTAAGTTCGATGCAGGATACAGGATGCTTGGGGCTGGTGCACTGGAATGACCCAGGAGATGGTATGGGGAGGGAGGTGGGAGGGGGGTTCAGGACTGGGAACACATGTACACCCGTGGCGGATTCATGTTGATGTATGGCAAAACCAATACAGTATTGTAAAGTAAAATAAAGTAAAAAAAATTTTTAAAGATATCAAATTAAAAAAAAAAAAAAGGAATCATAAAGTCCCATAGCTGACAGATGGCAGAGTAGGGACACAACCCCAGATCTTCCTTGCCTTTGTCAATGACAAGTTTCCTCTTGGATATCAATTTGAATCACCTGTAATGGTAAAACTCGAGCTCTTACCCTGTGTGACATTAATATATGGGGCAATGAGATACCCACAGCATTAATTGTGCCCTCACTGTATACCCTGCACAGTGCCCGTCATTGTGGAGGGCATAAGTGACTGAATGTTAGCCCTGCTTTTAAGGAGTCGATGATATAACTGAGCATAAATGAACATAATTAGAGACTAGAATGATAGACCACTTTTAAGGGGCACTTGCTACATGGTAGACCTTGGGATAAGTATTCAACACATAACATGTGTTCCTCACAGCAAACAACAGGGGACTTTCTTTTCTTTTTTTTCTTTTACTGTCATTGTCACCATATTACAGCTATGGAGGCACAGAGAGGTTACTAATTCACCCAAGATCACAAAGCTGGTATAAATGAGATTTAAGGCTTTCTGACGTGAAAGCCTGTGCTCTTAGCCAATATGCTAGACTGCTTCTCCTAACAGACATTCATTAGTGCAAGGCAGCATCAAGCCAAGTGATGGATATACAGGATGACAATAGTGAGGCTTCTTAAACACATTTGTGAAGGTGCTTTGCACATGTTATTGTTAATCCTTATGGTTCTCAAACTTGAGCAATGCGATCACCTAGCTGCTGCTGCTGCTGCTAAGTCGCTTCAGTCGTGTCCGACTCTGTGCGACCCCATAGACGGCAGCCCACTAGGCTCCCCCGTCCCCGGGATTCTCCAGGCAAGAACACTGGAGTGGGTTGCCATTTCCTACTCCAATCATGAAAGTGAAAAGTCAAAGTGAAGTCGCTCAGTTGTGTCTGACTCTTTGCGACCCCATGGACTGCAGCCCACCAGGCTCCTCCATCCATGGGATTTTCTAGGCAAGAGTACTGGAGTTGGTTGCCATTGCCTTCTCGGGGATCACCTTGAGGGCTTGTTAAAAGCACAAATTGCTTGGATCCACCCTCAGTTTCTGATTTAGCAGATTCCATCTGAGGAGGTATCTTAGGATTTGTATTTTCTAACAAGTTCCCACCCACTCCAATGTTCTTGCCTGGAGAATCCCAGGGACAGGGGAGCCTGGTGGGCTGCCATCTATGGGGTCGCACAGAGTCGGACATGACTGAAGCGACTTAGCAGCAGCAGCAGCAGCAACAAGTTCCCAGGTGATACTGAATGTCTGGGAAGCATACTGTCAGGGCCACTGCCTTCGAATCACTCTGTAAAAGAGAGATTGCCATCCCCATTTTGCAGATGGAAAAAGTGGCTTGTACTGGGAAAGCTCATTTACCCACACTTTACAGAGGGTAAGTTCTAGTCCTAGGACCTGAACCTGGTTCAAGCTGGGCTCAAAATCCATGTTCTGTCTGTTGCACTATGCTGCCTCAAGATAGAAATGCTTCATAAACTCAGGAGGAGAAGAAACTGTGGGCTGGAATGTCCAGGGAAAACTTCTGGAAGGAGGAATTTACCTTGAAAAAAAAAGAATTTATATTGGTCATCCTAAGCTATGAAGGGTGAAGGGGTAAAGTGAAAATTTCTCAGTCGAGTTCGACTCTTTGTGACCTGTGAACTATACAGTCCATGGAGTTCTGTAGGCCAGAATACTGGAGTGGTTAGCCTTTCCCTTTTCCAAAGATCCTAAGCTATAGACATGACCAAAGGAATACTTGACTTGCCACATTACAGCTGTGCAAACACCCTTGCCTTGAATTTCTACATAATGAGAGGGATTGTGGTAAGGAAATATAGTCAGGGTTGCTCCATAAAAGGGAGGTCTGGACAGAATACATATCCTGGGTAGGTAAATAACAGGGATCTCAGAGACAGGAAGGAACTGATTAAGGGGACCAACAGCTAAAAAGGTAAACACAGGTGAGGAAATTCTATGCCCCATATTCAAAGGAGAGGAACAACTTGTATTATCTTTTTTCATGCCAGGGGATGGGTAGGCATTTCATTATCCCCGTTTATTCCCTCAAGTGAGAAAGTGCAACATGGCTTGGATATTCTCCCACCAGAACCTGCTCCCTTATTCCCATTCTAATTTCCTTAATCAAAGCAAAGGACAAGGACAGCGATTTTTCCTTTGACATTGATTGAAAAATGATGATGTTCTGTGATTGAAGCCACTGGGCTTGTTCAGCTTCAAGGAGGCAGTCAATGCAGACATGAAGACACAAGCATTGTGAGCAAGCATTTCAAAAAACGATATGTGAAAGAGAAGTTTATTCTCTGTGGTTGCCAAGATTTGAAGTTGGATTAGGATAGATGGAAATTCCAAATTAAGAAAGAATGTGCCAGTAATTCTTGATGTCATCCATTAATCCAGTCATTGAGTTATTCTACAACCATCCACTAGGAGCCCGCTGTGTGCCGGGGATGGTCCTAGGTACTTGGTGAATCAAACAGAAATGGTTCTTCTCTTCATGGTTGGCCTGAATCCATCTTGTTAAAACTTAGGCTGTTTTGAAGTTGAAGTAGTTTAAGTCCCTTGTCAGCATGAGAAAATGTGCATAGTCACCAACTGACCCTTCTACACCCCATTTCTTCCTGCAGTGATAACATATGCTTTCATTGTAATGAAAGTTGCTGAATATGCCAAAAACACATCGTTCAAACCACTTCTCCTCCAAGGAGTGGGAGCCTTGGATTAAATGCAGAGACGACACGGTCAGGGATACAGTAAGCAGCCTGTCAAAGGTAAACAAGTTAGTAACACATTCTGATGTAAGGGGATATTTCTCAGTGAGGATGAGCTCTCAGATAATGGCCCATCCCTCAGGGGCCCACACAGCTGTCCCAAGGCATTTCTGGGGTCTAGAGAGAAAATCCATCAGCCATTCAGTGCAAAGGTGGGGAGCATTTCAACTTTCTAGTAGGGTCATTAGCTGGGTAACAGATGAAACTGAACAGTGACAGCAGGTCAGAGGTAACTGAAACAGGAGAGAAAGATACATGGTGAGTCTACACATTCTTTGCGAACACACATTTTCCTCAAAATTCCCTCGAGCGCCCAGCATCATGAAATGTCAGAAGCCAAGGGATTTGTAAAGAACAGCTCAAAGAACCACAGGATGAAAAAGAATCTATCCATAGGGAGGGATGACAAATTTTTAGAAACCAGCCAGCTAATCCAGAGGAGCTGTTGATAATATCACAAGGCACTTAAAATGCATTCCCAATGATTCTGTAAACCCAGGAAATCAGGCAGAATGATTTGTGAGAAGCAAGGATCTGTGTTCTGAGCTGAAAGTTTAATTCTGGCTTAGGAATTTGTTCCACCTATGACTTGTATTAATTTAGCCTTGCTTTTCTGATCATTAAGAATAATATATGTCCATTGCAGAAAGTACAGAAAGAAAATAAAAATCACTCCAAATATCCCACAATTTTAAAAAAATATTAATTTTTCACTGATATCCCTGCAAGTCTTTTTCACATGCATTTGTGTACATCTCTTTCTATTCCAAAACTAAAATCATATATCCATAGTTTTAAGAACTGGTGTTCTCACTTAATGTTATGAAATTTTCATGAGTTTTCATATTGAAAACTATTTTTATGAATACTATTTTTTAATGTCTATGCTACATGAGTACCTTAGGTTGAGACATATAAAATTAGTGATATTTGACCTTTTTTAACCTATAAAAATGGCAATTTTGTATGGTTCACCTGTATTATAATTGATTTCTCCAGTCTGATATTCATTGACATTTAGACTGTTCCCAGATGTTCTCAATTATAGAAAATTTGTGGTGAACTTCTTTGAGTTCAGCTCATTGCACACCCATGATTATTTTCTTATAGTAAACCCTTATGCACTTGTTATGTATTGAAACACATGCAAACTTAGCAGCTTACACAACACTTTTTTTTTTTTTTTTTTTTTTAGTTCACAGTTTCTATGGAAACTATGTCTTCCATGGAAGCTGGCTCTTCTTCAGGGTCTCTCTCCCAAGTCTGCAGTCTAGGTATAAGTCAGATCTGAGGTCTCGTTCAAAGACTTGACTGGGGCAGAATCTCCTCCCGAGTTCATTTAGGTGTTCCTGGGCAGGATTCAGTTCCTTATTAGTTGTTGGCCTGAGAGCTCCCTCAGATCCTCGCCATGGGTGTTTGTCCATAGTATTGCTCACAGCATTTCAGCCATCTTGATGAAAGCCACCAAGAGGAGGAGTCTACTTGTCAGATGGCAGTCTTATATAACTCAGTTACAGACACAACAGTCCATCACTCTTGTCACATTTGGTCTATTTAGAAGCAAGTCACGGGTTTGTTTTGCAGGTTGGATTCCCTGGGAAGCAGGATCTGAGATGGAGATTAGATCCAGGTAATGTATGAGAGTGACCTTGGGGTCAAGTGACACCTGTGGAAAGGAAGGGAAGACAACAGGAAGGCAAGAAAACAGAGAGGAAGTTGCATCCTGTTGGTCTGCAAAGAAGTCTCAGTGGGGACCTCAGCTGATCCCATAGAGAGCTCTGAAGCAGGGAGGACCCCTCAGAGTTGTCTGGAACTGGGAGCAAGAGGATGAACCTTCATCCCCCCACATCAATAATGAATGTAGGCGCCCTTAGGAAGATGAAGAGCTTTGTACTCTGCTGTGGAGACAATCCCTGATGGGGCTGGCAGCTGAGAGCTGTCTCCCAACAGGACTTCCAGGGCCTGGGAGAATACACCCTTCATGGGCAGGGCATCTCAACCGCTGCCATGGTTCGAGAATTTCTGTTTGGGATTTAGTTTTTCACAAATTACCCACCTCTGTTCAAGAACCTTGCTTATTCTTCAGAAAGCAAAACATCTAGTACATGCATATTACTCAAACTTACCAGTTTTACCCACTCAGTTTTTTGAGGTGTGCTAACAATTCTAATCGGAGAAGGCTATGGCACCCCGCTCCAGTACTCTTGCCTGGAAAATCCCATGGATGGAGGAGCCTGGTGGGCTACAGTCCATGGGTCGCTAAGAGTCAGACATGACTGAGCGACTTCACTTTCAATTTTCACCTTAATGCGTTGGAGAAGGAAATGGCAACCCACTCCAGTGTTCTTGCCTGGAGGATCCCAAGGACAGCGGAGCCTGGTGGGCTGCAGTCTATGGGGTTGCACAGAGTCGGACACGACTAAAGTGACTTAGCAGCTTAGCAGCAACATATTCTAATAAAATTGTGATTTGGCCGTTAGATCTCTATGGCTTATTTACTACTCATTATAAATTTGTACCCTTACATACCATCAGTCTTACCCCTTAGACCCCATTCCCTGGTAACCACCATTTTGATTTATTTTTTTAAAAAATAGGTTTGACTTTTTAAGATTATACATATAAGTGATATCATACAGTACTTGTCTTTCTCAGTCTTACTTATCTCACTTAGCTCACCCATGACATTGGTTCAAGGCTCACCCGTGTCATTATAAATGACATGACAGCTCCTTTCTAGGGGCTGAATAATATTCTATTGTGTATATATACTTTATTCCCTCACCCAATGACATCTCAGGTCATTTCGATAGCTTGGCTATTGTGAAGAATGCTGTAATACACACAGGTGTGCATGTATCTTGCTAAAATCCTGTTTTCATTTTCTTTGGGTTTATCCCCAGAAGTGGAATTGGTGGATTGAATAGTAGGTATATATATTTTTTTAATTTTAGGAAACTCCATATTGTTTTCCATAGTAGTTGGACTAATTCAGACTCCTACTAGCAATATATGATGTTTCCCTTTTTGCCTTACCCTTGCCAGCACATGTGGTCTCTTGTCTTGTTGATGATAGCCGTTCTAACAGGTGGGAGGTGGTGTCTCACTGTGGCTTTAGTTTGTATCTCCCTGATGATTAGTGATGAGCATCTTTTAACGTGCCTGTTGGCAATTTTGATATCCTCTTGGTTTTGGTTTTTGGACTTTTTTTAAGTTTCTGTTATTGAAGTGAAGTGATTTATAATGTATTAATTTCTGCCTTTTAGCAAAGCAGTTCAGTTATACATTTATATACATTCTTTTCATATTTCCTTTATGGCTTATCATAGGATACTGAATATAGTTCCCTGTGCTACAATATAAGAATTTGTTGTTTATCCTTTTCATATGATAGTTTATATCTGCTAACCCCAAACTCTTAATCTCTCCTCCTCCGTCCCCCTCCCACTTGGAAACTACCAGTCTGTTCTCTGTGTCTGTGAGTCTGTTTCATAAAGGTCCCTTATGTCATATTTTAGATTGCACATATGAGTGGTAGCTGGAGGGAGAAATGGCAGTGCACGCCAGTGTTCTTGCCTGGAGAGTCCCAGGGATGGAGGAGCCTGGGGGTTTACAGTTCACGGGGTCACAAAGAGCTGGCCCCGACTAAGCAACTAACACACACAAGTGGTATCGTGTAGTATCTGTCCTTTTCTGACTGACTTCACCTAGTATGACAATTTCTAGGACCATCCATGTTGCTACAGATAGCACTGTTTCACTCTTTATGGCTGAGCAGCACTCCACTGTACATATGGGCCGCATCTTTTCTTTGCTGTCTTCTTTGGATCAGCAACGTTTTCTTCATTGTATCTTGATTCTCTTGCAGCTCCTTCTACAGTACCGGATGTTGTGGAGCCACCCTTTGTGTCTTTTTGTTTTCCTTTTCACTTACCTATTTCTGCATTAGGGGAGTTTTCTTGAGCTTATCTTTATTTTTGATCCTTCATAATAAGCATCTACTATTTTAATGCCTCTACTGTGATTTTACTTTGAACCCAGCCAATGTTTTTCATCTCCACTGCATTTTCCAGACTTCTTAGGTTCCCCTCTATGATTCTCTCTTCTGGCTACATATATGCAACACCCTCTTTCATCTTATCAAGAAAATTTCTAAACTTTTTTCCTTATAGTAGGTTTATATTATTGAGTCTTCTTTGTCATCATTTCTAAACTTGGAGTCTTTCCACATGGCCAAATGTTATTCTCTGTTTGTTCAGGCTTATAGAGGGAGATATATGCTTATCATAAATTGGAAGCTTGTATGGGTTCTAAGAGGTATTTAGTAGATCTTTTATTGGATATATCAGGCCAGATGAAAGGAAAAGAGAAATGTTCAGGTTTATTGTTATTTTCCTTTCCCTTTTCATAGATTCAGCTGTTTGGAGAGATAAGAGAGGTAGCCAGGGCCAAAGATATCTCTGGTGAGGCGCTTTGCCTGTGTGAAAGATTTTCTCATTTGTGGGAAAGCCAGAAGTGGTCAGTGAGATCCCAGCAGTGCCCTGCCTTTTTTCACTCTCCAAGTATGAATCAGCACTACTCATGTGGCTACTGGCTCCACTTCAATTTCCAAAGGTACCAGTGGCTTCCAAAATTATCCCTTTATGATTTGTGGCCCATCCTGGCTTCCAGCAGGTGTTGGTAGAGTCTGGCAAGGCTGTCTTCCTTTTGCCTCCAGACCCGATATTCCGAGCACACCATGGCCTATAGCTGAGACTGGGCCTGCTTCATGCGTTTCCTGTCAACCCTACACCTTGCTGATGTTCTTCAATTTTCATCTGACTTGCGAAGTTTGCAGTTCCCCAGCTTCTAGCATACACAGAATGTCTCATGGTTGAATAAAGGAAGTGCTGTGCTCTCTGTGTTTGGAGTCCATCGGTCATCTCAATGGCAGTGTGGGGACCACAAGTAGAGGGAGATGGATAACACCTTTGGGGAGTTTTTGATTGCCAGCTTGATTCTGAATAGCGCTCAAGCGAATAACTGTCCAACTTTAAAGGAGAAGGAAAGAGGTGAAGAAGCAGTTGCGTGCAGAAAGGCAAGGAAGATAGGAGAGGGGGAAAAACACAGGACAGAAAGGAGAATGAAGCTACACAATGGTCTGCGCTGCCCACTTGTGCCTTATGAGAACCTCCCACTGCTGTAGCCAACTATGTCGGGTTCCTCGGCTGGTCCCAGATCTTCCAGTGAATCTGAGGAACACATTGATGCTACAGATGCTGTTCTGGGTGAGCTCTTTTCACTTCTGCTACCCACTCTTCTAGGGAGAGAGGGCATCTCAAAACTTTTGGAATCTCATTCTCAAAAGGTCTGAGAAATGAGTATGGTAGATAGCCAAGGGAAGGCAGATATCCTTACCCACTGCTGGTGAAAACAAGAAGTGACTCTACCTCTTTTTCTTGGGAAGCTCACTGGTTTGGCATTTCTTAGTCAAAGGGGAGTGGGAGGCAGAGGGAAAGGGGAGAGAGGAAATGAGAAGGGTAAGGAGACACACATACAGAGACAGAGGTCTTGGAATGAAATCCACTCAGACTGCAAAAGGCCGTACCTGATGAGGGGAAGTGTACCCCGAGAGTTCAGGATTGTTATCAGAAAATAGATTTCTCCATCCCAAATGCAAAACAGAAAGTAGGGGTCTTGTGGGTAGGGTCGGAGGGGAGACTAGGAACTAAGGAGAGAGACAGTTCAGTCGCTCAGTCGTGTCCGACTCTGCAACCCCATGAATCACAGCACACCAGGCCTCCCTGCCCATCACCAACTCCCAGAGTTCACTCAGACTCACGTCCATCGAGTCAGTGATGCCATCCAGCCATCTCATCCTCTGTCCTCCCCTTCTCCTGCCCCCAACCCCTCCCAGCATCAGAGTCTTTTCCAATGAGTCAACTCTGCACATGAGGTGGCCAAAGTACTGGAGTTTCAGCTTTAGCATCATTCCTTCCAAAGAAATCCCAGGGCTGATCTCCTTCAGGGCACCACTAACTCCTCAGAATGAAAATTGGATTTCTGTTGAATGTTTTATAGATGTCTGTTTGCCTCCCCATCACATTACAGTCTGGGTGAAAATTTATCCCAGGCTCACCAAGGAAAACAGAGGTGCATGAATCAAGATTTTGTTGCCACGGACCACAATAGTTATCACACGGAATTTCTCCATGGGTCAACATGGGCTGATTTATTTATATATGTGCCCTGTGGGTATCTATTGGGCCTTCACACTGTGATCATTACAGGGACAGCTGGTTTATATACGTGTTGCCCAGGCACATGGTAAAGCCCTATAACACATTCACTAAAGAGAAGAAGGAAGGCATGAAAATGTATTTGGGCTGCTTCTGAACCATCAAGACCAGAGTCCAGGGCTGGCGATTGTGACACCTGGGTTCCCCTTCTGGTTGCATCCATTGTGGGATATGTAAATTTGGGCAATAGCATCCTCTGGCTGCATTTCAGATTCCTCGACTATAAAATAAGGGTAGTCCTATTCCGTGCTGATCCAGCATGTCAATGAAGTATGATTGTGGCTGAAATACTGTAGGAATGACTAGCTTGGGCAAGTGTTAATAATAGTATTACAAGTATTTACTTATTCATTCAACAAGCATTTATTGACCAGCTACTATGAGCCATTCACTTTGATGGGTGTTGGGGACTCAGCTATGACCAAGGTGAGCCCTACCACTGTCTCCACTACTCTACTCATAGTCCAGTGGCTGAGCAGGTAACTAACCTTTCCCCAGCCTTGCTTATATCTTAGCTTCTTTATTCTTGAAATTCAAGACATTTACTAAGATTTCTAGGTGTTTGGTTTTTTTTTTCTCATTTCCTTTTTTCCTTTTGCTAAGTATATTTGATTTGCTAGTGGAAGTTGTTCTTCAACGTGGTGAAGTTTTCTTCATTATTTCAGCGTGCTCTGTTGTCTCCCATTCCCAAATTCATGCTCTGCATTTCTTCTTTTACATTCTTCATATGTACATCTTCTTGGAATGCCAGGTAGGGAATGATGTCCCCAGGAATTTGCTAATGGGAACTTTTTCTTCTCAGTTTGAATTAGTTTATTATGAGCTCTCCTTGGAAAGCCATTACAATTCTCCCTCATCTTCTATGAAGATAGAAGCCAAGAGGGTGAATAGGAGGAGCTGAATTGGCCTCTCAATACCCAGCTGTTTTCTTGATAACGAGCCTCAGTGACTGAGAGCAGTCTCTGCCTCTGTCCTCCATCTCAAAACTCCAGATAAAGAGCACTGAACAAGACCCTGAAGCCGTTAAGGAAGCCAGGGGTGGGTCTTGGCTCAAACACAGCAGGCTAACAGTTCTCATCACCAGCCAGCACCACAGTGCCTCCTTGTTCTGCTGCTCACTCCCCGCAGAACACAGTGGGAAGGACCACAAAACACGATCCGCAATACAGTGGTCAGTGATGACATACTGCACAGCACCAAGAAGGCCTTGCTTGTATTTTGGCCTAGCAAAGGGCCTGCCCTTGAGAGCACCTGGGAGTGTCTCCAGGCCTGGCTGGAGGAGTTTCTGAGTGATGAGATTATGGGTAACTTCATTTTTTTTTTCATATGTTTCAAATGTCCTATAATTTTCATGTTTTATGGCTCGTATGACTGTTTACATGTATTAGCTTATTTGATTGTCATAATAATCCTCGTTCTATGAGAGGATTTCATTTTATCTCCATCATTCAGAGGAGGAAACTAAGACACAGAGGGGTAAAACTATTTGCATAACAGCAAATAAGTACAGAGCTTGGATTCAAATCCAGTTCTGTCTGGGTCTAATGAGGTGACCTGGGTTACAATCACAAATCTAAGCCTTTGTGATTTTGTTGGAGCCCCTTAAGGTGTCTACACCTCAGTTTCCCCATCTGTCAAGTGAGGATAATGTCCCCTGACTCATCTAACAGAGATATTATAAAGATCCAGTGAAATGGTAGATGTGAAAGTACTTTCCTAACCTTATGTGAGTTATTTTCATATAATTTCTATAATATCAATGATATTTCAATTCAAGGATAAAATAATGGACCATACACATTCAAAAGTCAGCCCTGATATGGAGCCCATGAACTTAAAAAAAATTTTTTTTTCTAGTGGGTGAAAAAAGAAAGATGCTTTCTGCTTGTTCTCTATTGAATCAAATTCATTCACAAGTTTAAGTGCCAGCAATTGGATATTTCTCAGCTGCACTCAGGAGAGGAAGGTAATAAGGTGAAGTCTGTCCCTAGACTAAAGTCTCTGTTTTCTTCAGCTTTGTAAGATGCCTTTGTGTTTTTAGGGAGGTCTGAGGTGCCATGTGCAAACGGAGCCCAGCCAATGCCTCATTTGGTTCTTGATTGAAAATCTTCTAGTATTGAGACTTCCATCTGCAAAATGGAAATAACGGGACAGAGGTGACTAGATGCTCTGGATGGTGGTCCAAGGGTGAAGAGCGTTCTCAGTGAGAGGAAAGAGAGTGAATTAATGGCCATCAAAACAAGCTGAGCTTGGGACTTCCTGGGAGGTCCCTGGAGGGACCCTGGAGTTTAAGACTTTGCCTTCCAGTGCTGGGGGTAGGGGTTCCATCCCTGGTCAGGGAGCTAAGACCCTACATGCCTCATAGCCAAAAAACCAAAATATAAACAAAAGCAATATGGTAACAAACTCAGTAAAGACTTAAAATGGTCCACATCCGAAAAGAAAAATCTGAAAAAAATGAGCTGTGCTCTCTCTGCTCAGCTTGGCTTGACTCTTCTCAGGGGTCTTGCTTCAGGTCAGGGAGGCAGGGCCAAATGGTCTCTCCAGGATCTTCAGCTCTAGGAATCATTGGCATCATCTGCCAGCATTGGCCATCAAAGACTTCAGAAGCTAGGAATTACCTTGGAAATCGCTTGGCCCAATACCTTAATTTGGCAGATGACAAGAGCTCAGAGGGATTCTGGGGCTTTTGCAGAAGAGTCAGTGAGCAGCAAAGCTGAAAACTAGAACTCAAGTCTCTTGACTTGCATTTCAGCTCTGTTTTCATCTGACCAACTGCCTAGAATGCAGTTGGAATCCCAGGTTAAGGAAGCAGGTTATGCAGTGGGGTGGGTGGGTGGTTGAAGCAGGCAGAGCTGGTGAGAGAGGGAAGAGGAAACTGTTTGAAAATGAAGAAAGAAAGAAAAGATTGAGAAAGAAGGGGAGAGAAGGGGCAGGAACAAGAGAAGGCAGCAGGAGAGAGAAACAGGATTTGCGGTAAGTATGAGGGATGCTATGGAAATTACTTTTTGAACGGCATTTAATTGGTTTATTAGTGTATTCAGTCGCAGTTTGATTTGATTCAAACCTCTGATGTGTGATCCACCACCCACCAAAGACACTGCCAGCCTTTACAGACAGCAGCAAACAGCAGGCCCCGAGAGGACGGGGTGGCGGTGGGTGATGGAGGGTGAGAGAGAGAGACAGAGGCAGGAGGGTCAGGAGAGAGAATGCATGCAGGAGAGGGAGGAAGGCTAGGGAGAAGAAAGGAGAAGGGAGAGGCAGCTGGAGAGGAGAGATGGAGGAGAGCGATAAGACCTGAGGAAAGAGAGGAGACAGAGAGAAAAAGAAATAAAGGACCAGAGGGAAGAGTGGAGATGGGGGGTGGTGAGAGAGGAGTGGGAGGGGAAGCAAGGGGCGGGGAGAGGCTGAGGGGAGAGCAGAGATAAGGGGAAAAAATAAATATGGCAAATGGGAGGCCAGGGAGACCTGGGAGGCCCAGGAAGTCAGAAGGTGATGGAGGAGGATAGATGCTCAGACAAGGAGAGGCAAACGAAAAGGATGACTAAGAGAGAGAGGACAAGGGGGAGAAGAAAATTGTCTAGGGGAACAAGGTTGCAAACACACGCACCTACCACACACACACACACACGCACGCACACAGAACTGTGTCCTGGACATCTCCTGATACCCCTGAGGACTCAGGAGCTGGACATGTTCTGGACTCCTGACACAAGGGTGCCACCAAGGGCCTTTTACCCTCTGGGTTGTTTTGTTTTTCAGTCCACTGCAAAGTTACTGGTGTTACCTCAGTGTGCATGACAGGGGTCAGAGCATAGCTGAGCAGATCCTTCTGGACACCACACTACCCTCCCACCTCCCCGCCCCAACCCCTCTGCCAGGAGATGAGGAGATTGGGCTCAGGGAGACATAATGGTAGCATCTCAGAGCTGCAAACACCAGAGCCTTTCACAGATGGGGAGCTGGGGGCTCCTGGAGGAGAACAGTCAGAAGCAGTTTCCAAGGCTACTTGTCCCTCCTCCCAGATCAGGGCTGGAGCCTCCATTACAGGCTATCAAAATGTGTTGTGTGGTGGTTGTGGGCACAGGCTTTGGAACCAAACTGCAGACTTGGCTAAGACCATTCATGGCTCTGAGCTGCACTTTCTACAAAATAGGGATCAGGGTCATCCTGATATCATATCATAAGGGTGCTGTGAGAGACCACAGACATAAAAATATATGAAAAGTTATCTAGAAAAGGCTTGGCACATAATGAGTGCTTGATATATTGTGATTTTTTTATTATTAATAAAAAGAAGACACTGAGATAACTCAGCAGAGTTGGGAAGCTTCTCCTTAGCTAGGATTTGAGAAAGACATTAGAGCACTGTGGTTATGATATCAGTTCACTTCAGTTCAGTCACTCAGTCGTGTACAGCTCTTTGCAACCCCAGGGACTGCAGCACGCCAGGCTTCCCTGTCCATCACCAACTCCTAGAGCTTACTCAGACTCATGTCCATTGAGTCAGTGATGCCATCCAACCGTCTCATTCTCTGTCGTCCCCTTCTCCTCCTGCCTTCAATCTTGCCCAGCATCAGGATCTTTTCTAACGAGTCAGTTCTTTGCATCAGATGGCCGAAGTATTGAATTTAAACTTCAGCATCAGTCCTTCCAATGAATATTAAAGACTGATTTCCTTTAGGATTGATTGGTTGAATCTCCTTGCAATCCAAGGGACTCTCAAGAGTCTTCTCCAACACCATAGTTCCAAAGCATCAATTCTTCTGTGCTCAGTTTTCTTTATAGTCCAACTCTCACATCCATACATGACTACTGGAAAAACCATAGCTTTGACTAGAAGGACCTTTGTCATCAAAGTAATGTCTCTGCTTTTTAACATGCTGTCTAGCTTTGGTCATAGCTTTTCTTCCAAGGAACAAGCCTCTTTTAATTTCTTGGCTGCAATCACCATCTGCAGTGATTTTGGAGCCCAAAAAGATAAAGTCTGTCAGTCTTTCCATTGTTTCCCCATCTATTTGCCATGAAGTGATGGGACTGGATGCCATGATCTTAGTTTTCTGAATGTTGAGTTTTAAGTCAGTTTTTCACTCTCCTTTTTCACTTTCATCAAGAGGCTTGCTAGTTCTTCACTTTCTGCCATAAGGGTGGTGTCATCTGCACTTCTGAGGTTGTTGATATTTCTCCTGGCAATCTTGAGTTCAGCTTGTGCTTCATCCAGCCTGGCATTTCACATGATATACTCTGCATATAAGTTAGATAAACAGGGTGACAATATACAGCCTTGACATACTCCTTTCCCGATTTGGAACTAGTCTGTTGCTCCATGTCCATTTCTAACTGTTGCTTCTTGACCTGTATACAGATTTCTCAGGAGGCAGATCAGATGGTCTGGTATTCCCATCTCTTGAAGAATTTCCCACAGTTTGTTGTGATCTACACAGTCAAAGGCTTTGGCATAGTCATTACAGCAGAGATAGGTATTTTTCAGGAACTCTCTTGCTTTTTTGATGATCCAGTGGATGTTGACAATTTGATCTCTGGTTCCTTTGCCTTTTCTAAATCTAGCTTGAACATCTGGGCGTTCACGGTTTATGTCCTGTTGAAACCTGGCTTGGAGAATTTTGAGCATTACCTTGCTAGCATATGAGATGAGTGCAATTGTGCCGTCAATTAGACATTCTTTGGCATTGCCTTTTTTGGGATTGAAATGAAAAATGACCTTTTCCAGTCCTGTGACCACTGTTGAGTTTTCCAAATTTGCTGACATACTGATTGCAGCACTTTAACAGCATTATCTTTTTGGATTTGAAATAGCTTAGCTGGAATTCCATCACCTCCACTCACTTTGTTCATAGTGATGCTTCCTAAGGCGCACTTGACTTCACATGAATTCCAGGATGTCTGGCTCTAGGTGAGTGATTACACCATCATGGTTATCTGGGTCATGAAGATCTTTTTTGTACAGTTCTTCTGTGTATTCTTGCCAACTCTTCTTAATATCTTCTGCTTCTGTTAGGTCCATACCATTTCCGTCTGTCTGTGTACCATTCTGTCCTTTATTGTGGTTATGATATAAACCCGATACATTAGAATGCCTTGGTAAGATCCCAGTTCTGCCATTAGTGACCTTGGACCAGTTAATTAACTTGCTGTGCCTTGACTTCTTCATCTGTGAAATGGAAATGACATTAGTTCCTGCTGCATAGCACTGTTCACGAAGATCAGATGAGATGATATACAGGCAGTATATCAGGGTCTAAGCCATGTAGGTGTTAGATAAAGGGTAGCTCTCATTATTAGTATTGCTGGGCTCAGCTGTATATGCGTGTGGGCACTGAGGACCAGTAGGTATACACACCCGTAGTCACAAGCAGTTCGTGCAGAGCTAAGATTAAGACCCAGATCTGTCTGCTGGGTTAAGATGTCCCAAGACTCCAGAATCCCTGGTGAGGTTTCTTTCCACATTGCCACACTTTCCAAAGGAAAAGATCCCCACCCTACCCTTTCCCCATTGCCAACACCATAGTTTAGCTTCTGCCTTCTAAATTAGCCCTTAGCTTCATTTTTGATGCAGATGCCTCCTTTTGAGAAGGAGGAAGAACAGACTGTGTTGCGATATAGACTCTGGAACTCCCAGGTCTTTGTCACCAGACCCCAGCCCCACTCAGACAAATATATACACTCAAGCGCACACACAGACACATCCTCCATCTCCACCTGTAATTATGGAAGCCAAGTCAACGTGGCTGATGGTAATTGGCTGGGAACACAAGCTGGATTTACTCTAATGCTGATTCCAGGGACCTGTAATTTTCATCAGTGCCACAAGACTTTTTTTGGAACTGAAAAATGCACACACAGCTAATGAGCTGTAATTCTGAAGAGCTCTTGTCTTGATTAGGGCTAATTATTTTTATAAAGAAAATAATTAACAATCCCAGTGACCCACCGGGGGGGAAAGAAGCCTGATTTGGGCACCATTAATTATCCCAGGGCTGAATTTAGGACCCCTTTATTTCTTCCCAGTCCACACTGGACAGAAGGAGACAGAAGCTGAGTTATTGTCTTTATTCCCATTATATCCCTGGGAGATCAGGAGGAATGTGCAAGAGTGACCCCTTTTCAGGGAAAGGAGATTTCTTGGCTTTTGTACACACTGAAGCTTATCCAGGGAATCTTGGAACTGGAAGGGGACCCCAGAGCCCTGGGATAAGTCTGGAGGTCTGGCTTTGAATTCCAGCTGTGCGACTTTCAGCAGATTACTTCTGTGTCTCATGTTGACTTTGGGACCTGCAGCTTCCTTCCTTATTTGATCTTGAATGTGTGAACTGACTTCTCTGAGACTCAATTCCTTGCCTGTAAAATGAGCATCATAATAATAACAATAATAACTGTTCCGTAAAGAGGTTGTGGGGCTTCCCCAAGTAGCTGAGTGGTAAAGAACCTGCCTGCAACGCAGGAGATGCAGGAGACATGGGTTCGATCCCTGGGTGGGGAAGATCCCCTGGAGAGGGCACGGCAAACTACTCCAGTACTCTTGTCTGGAGAATCCTATGGACAGAGAAGCCTGGCAGGCTACAGTCCCTGGGGTCGCAAAGAGTCAGACACGACTGAAGCAAGTGAATACAAAGATGTTGTGAGGACCCATGCATTCAAGAAATATTCACTGAATACCTACTATGTGCCGGATGCTGTTTGCAATGTTAGGGATGGAGCAGTGTAACAATAAATATGAGGAAGTTTTTCCCCTCGCGTATTCTATGTTTTAGTGGAAGGAGAGAGGCCATAGATTGATATGCAAGTCAATACACAGTATGGTGGGTGGTGGTAAGTGCTGGGGAGAAAAATGAAATCAGGAAGGGGGATGAGGGAAAGCTTGGTGTTGGGCAGAGGCCCTTGGTTCTCTTGTACATGTGGTATTTAAGTTAAACCTCACTGATGAACTGACATTTGAGCAAAGATTTGAAGGAAATGTGGGGACAATCCAGGTGACATCTGGGGGGAAAGCATCCCAAGCAGAGATGTGCAAATGCAAAGGCCCTGAGGTGGGGACATACTTGGCTGGTGTAGGTACAGCAGTTTGAGAGGAGAGGAGAATGATGAGAGAGAGAGTCAACAGGGGACTGAGTCATGCGATGAGTTTTGGGATTATAAGGACCTTGATTTTTACCTTGAGTGAGGTGGGAAGCCCAGATTTGAAAAGAGGAATGACGCAGGCTGACTCCCACTGAAAGGAGCCCGATCAGGCTGCAGGGGAGGGAGAATAGACTTAAGGGGATTAGAGCAAGGATTTAAGGAGATAGTGCACATGGAACATTTAATACAGAGCCTGATGGGGGGGTGTTTCCTTGATAACTTTTATGCATTTTTTTAATTAGAATGTAATCGCTTTACCCCCTGGAGAAGGGAATGGCAACAGACTCAAGTATTCTGGCCGGGAAAATTCCAAGGTCAGAGGAGCCAGGTTGGGTGTAGTCCACAGGGTCTCAAAGAGTCAGACACGACTGAGTGATTAAGGCTTTCACACTTTCAATTGCTTTACAATGTTGTATCAGTTTCTCCTGTACAATGAAGTGAGTCAGCTATCTATATGCGTATATCCCCTCCGTTTTGGACCTCAGTGATCAGTAATGCATTGGTCCACTCCAGCTGCTGTAACAAAACACCACAGACCAGGTGGCTTATATAACACAAATTATTTCCTCCCAGTTCTGAGCCTAGAAGTCCAAGGTCTAGGTGTTGGCAGATTTGGTTTCTTCTGAGGCCCCTCTCCTTGGTTTGAAGATGGTCACCTTCTTACTGTGTCCTCCAATGACTATCGCTCATGGGCCATTGTCTGTGTCCTATTCTCTTCTTACAAGGACAATAGTCATATTGGCTGAGGACCCACCCATATGATTAATTTTACCTGTTGCTAAGTCACTTCAGTCATGTCCGACTCTGTGCGACCCCATAGACAGCAGCCCACCAGGCTCCCCCATCCCTGGGATTCTCCAGGCAAGAACACTGGAGTGGGTTGCCATTTCCTTCTCCAATGCATGAAAGTGAATCGTGAAAGTGAAGTCGCTCAGTCATGTCTGACTCTTAGCGACCCCATGGACTGCAGCCTACCTGGCTCTTCCGTCCATGGGATTTTCCAGGCAAGAGTACTGGAGTGGGGTGCCATTGTTAGAGGACTTATCTCCAAATATAGTCACATTCTGAGAAACCAGGAGTTAGGATGTCAGCATATGAATGGAGGAGGTGCACAATTCAGCCCATAAGTTCAGTTTAGTTGCTCAATAGTGTCCAACTCTTTGTGACCCCATGGACTGCAGCACACTAGGCTTCCCTGTCCATCACCAACTCCCAGAGCTTGCTTATATCCATCAAGTCAGTGGTGCCATCCAACCATCTCATCCTCTGTCATCCCCTTCTCCTCCTGCCTTCAATCTTGTCTAGCATCAGTGTCTTTTCCAATTAGTCAGTACTTTGCATCATGTGCCCAAAATATTGGAGCTTCTACTTCAGTATCAGTCCTTCCAATGAATATTCAGGACTGATTTCCTTTAGGATTGACTGATTGGATCTTCCTGCAGTCCAAGGGACTCTCAAGAGTCTTCTCCAATACCACTGTTCAAAAGCATCAATTCTTCAACACTCAGTTTTTTTATGGTCCAACTCTCACATCCATACATGACTACTGGAAAAACCATAGCTTTGACTAGAAGGACCTTTGTCATCAAAGTAATGTCTCTGCTTTTTAATATGCTGTCTAGGTTGGTCATAGCTTTTCTTCCAAGGAGCAAGCCTCTTTTAATTTCATGGCTGCAGTCACAATCTGCAGTGATTTTGGAGCCCAAGAAAATAAAGCCTGTCACTGTTTCCATTGTGTCCCCATCTATTTGCCATGAAGTAATGGAACTGGATGCCATGATCTTAGTTTTTTGATTGTTGAGTTTTAAGTCAGCATTTTCACTCTCCTGTTTCACCTTCTTCAAGAAGCTTTTCAGTTCCTCTTCACTTTCTGCCATAAGGGTGGTGTCATCTGCATTTCTGAGGTTATTGATAGTTTTCCCTGCAAGCTTGATTACCAGTTTGTGCTTCATCCAGCCTGGAATTTCACATGATGTATTCTGCATATGAGTTAAATAAGCAAGGTGACAATATACAGCCTGACGTACTCATTTCCCAGGTTTGGAACTGGTCCATGTCCCATGTCCAGTTCTAACTGTTGCTTTTTGACCTGCATACAGATTTCTCAGGAGGCAGATCAGGTGGTCTAATATTCTCATCTCTTTAAAAATTTTCCAGTTTGTTGTGATCTACACAGTCAAAGGCTTTAGTGTAGTCAATGAAGCAGAAGTAGATGTTCTGGAATTCTCTTGCTTTTTCAATGATCCAACAGATGTTGGCAATTTGATCTCTGATTCCTCTGCCTTTCCTAAATCCAGCTTGAACATCTAGAAGTTCAAGGTTCACATACTGTTGAAGCCTAGCTTGGAGAATTTTGAGCATTACTTTGCTAGTGTGTGAGATGAATACAGTTGTATGGTGGTTTGAACATTCTTTGGCATTGCCTTTCTTTGGGATTGGAAAAAAAACTGACCTTGTCCAGTCCTGTGACCACTGCTGAGTTTTCCACATTTGCTGCTGTGTTGAGTGCAGCACTTTGACAGCATCATCTTTTCAAATTTTAAATAGCTCAGCTGGATTTCCATCACCTCCACTAGCTTTGTTCGTAGTGATGCATCCTAAGGCCCACTTGACTTCACATTCCAGGATGTCTGGCTCCAGGTAAGTGATCACACCATCATGCTTATCTGGGTCTTAACAAACAGTAATAGTAAGAGTAATGATAAATTCTTCCTCTTCTTATGCTCCAGCTAGGGTATCTCTTATCTATGCCAATCACACCCTCTTCATATGGGAGCCTCACCTCTCAGGGACTGACACAGGCTTTGTGCTTTTCTCAACCCCTCCCCCTCTACTCTTTGGTCAACAAATATTTATTTAGCAAATACTTTGTGCTAGGTACTAAGATACTGTCCTGATAAGTTCAGTTGGGTCATTTGGTTGTTCTTGACATGACATGGTTTTTAGAACATTCACCATCTTTAACTGTTCTGGATCTGTTCTGAGTCAGCTTTTGGAAAGTATTTGCTTATCACCCACCTATGCCGGGCTCCACACCAGGCTCTGATGATGACAGTGATGAGGAAGACAGGTCTCTCTTTCAAAGAGCAGATTTTTTCAGTGTAGCTAATCATATAAACAAACCCATCCTGACACATCAGTGGGTGTTCATTAGTTCTCCTCTTGAGATAGCATATGTGTCTTTTGGAGACCTTGCAACTCAATGAAGTACATGTGGTAGGGTTTCAGGCAGAGGGACAGACTTGTGGAGGAGATATCTTTTGCATGCAAGTCCAAAGTATACACCATCTTGTATACTAGGTTCCTTGAAGGTATCTACCAATTGGATGAGACCAGGAGTCATATCTATCATGTTTTACTATAGATCCAGTAAGGGACATTGTGGTTGGCACTTAGTAGGTGCTCAGTAAATGTTTGTGGCATAGTAAATGGACCTCAGATTACATTATCTAGAATTGTATTGTTCAGTATGGTAGCAACTCATCACCTCTAGCTACATATATTCAATTTTAAAAATTAAAAATATTAAATTTACTATTTATTTATTTAATATTAAATCTATTATTAAAGTTAAAAATCCATTTCCTCAGTAACCCTAGGCACAGTTCACGTATTCACTAGCCCTGTGGATTAGTAGCGATCCTGTTGGATAGTGCAGCTTCCCAGGTGGCTCAGTGGTAACGAATCTGCTTGCCAGTGCAAGAGATGTGGGTTTCAATCCTTCGGTCAGGAAGATCCCCTGGAGAAAGAAATGGCAACCTGCTCCAGTGTTCTTGCCTGGGACATCCCATGGGCAGAGGAGCCTTGTGCAGTCACTTAGAGTTGAGTGACGAGGCGCACACACACACACAGGACACTACAGACACAAACTACAGAATATCTCCATCTTCACAGTAAGCTTGTTGATGGTACAGTGGTTTTCAATGGAGATCAGTTTTGTCCCCCAAGGGGTATTTTGCAATGTTTGGAGATGATTTTGGTTGTTACAACTGGGGGATTGCTGCTGGTACCTACTGGACAGAGGCCAGGGATGCAACTCAGCATCCTATAGTACATGGGATGGTCCCCCAAAACAATAGTGCGGAGGGTGGGAAATCCGTTCTGAATGATCTGTCTCCCCAAGGGCTGGGCCTAAGGGTTTCTGCCTGAAGCAATTTGTGGTTCTACTTTATAGATGGTAGCTCAACAGGTTAAAAAGTTGAGTTATACTATGTAATTCTTCCAATTTGGGGATTTTTATTAGGGCTAGAATCATTCCCAGTTTATAGGAGAAAAGAGTAAGGCTCAAAAAAGTTTTGTGCCTCAAAGGGGAACAGAAATGGAACTCAAAGGTGCAAGTTACAGGGAGGCTGGTGGTTCCCCCTACCCCACTCAATTAAGTTTTTTCTCTGTAATATGGAAGAATTTTCCAACCATCAAAGTTTTCTGAAAGGAGTTCCCTCCTCCTCACAGAAGGTATTCTGACTGAGATTACTCCACGGAGCTGTGTCTCCGAAGTACTCCAAGGACTATTAGACACTAGACCATAAAACAAATTTTCTGTGGCCACACATTTTTGAGAATGACTACATAACATGTTCCCTCCCTGGGTTTCCACATTACACTTAAGAACATGAAAGGTTCTGATAAGTCCTGAGGCAGCAAAACCTGGTCCTTTTTGTTTAACCTGGTGTTTCTCAATTCCATTTGGGTAGACAGTCCCATCCCCATAGCATTTTAAAGTAGCAAGCAACTATTCATGTTCACTGCAATACATTTTGGTAAATGCTGCAGCCAGGCACAGAATGGATTATCAGTCTCTCTGTCCTTGGGTCTGTCTGTACTTTTATCACTATCTATGTGACCATGGGCAAGTCCTAGTGTTTGGAGTCTTTTGGTGTATCTGGATCTAGGCTAAATGAATTACCTAAGGCCACACAGCAAGAGGGTACATTTCAGAGCTTGGTAGGCATTTTATGGTTTTCCTCCTTCTGACTCTTGGGAGTATATTTGATTCAATGTGAAGTCTTTCTCCCTAGGAGTCTGAATCAGAAGCAGTGTGCCTCAGTCATCTCTTTGGTGCCACATACCCAAGGAGAATTACATCACCTGACTTGTTTAGAATATATCGCTGTGACAATGTGGCTGTTCTTGTTGTGTGAGTGTAGATGAATCCTGTGTAGCAGTGGGTGTGTTCTGGCTTATCCAGTCTAGAGGGGCAGGGCCATGATTTTCAACTGATAAGGACCATATGTGTCTGTCAGGTGGGTGTATTTGGGTAGGTGTATGTGTCAGCATGCAGTATAGTGCTTCTAAGACTTACCTGGGGAAAGACTCTTGTGAACTGAAGGTTTTTCGATAATTTAGGATATGCAAGGGTTGAGAGAGAGAGAATGCAGTGAAGTACAAAAAGGGAGGGTCCTTAGAGGATAGGTAAATTGGAGTTTGGGGTGCTGTGTTTTCCAAAGTTTTGGACCCATATTATTATTTGTCTGAGATATTTTAGGTGGCCCCATGGACACAGCATGAAATAACACGTAATAACATAGTAAGAAAACGATTGCCCTTCCAATTCACTTTCTATCCTTCCAATTGTCAAAGCATTGTCTAAATTCAGGACTGCTGTGTTTTTAACACCTCTCAACACTTGCTAATCTTCTTTTCTTAACAAAAGGGGAAGCAGGTGTCAGGCTCAGAAGCCCAAAGCAGGTAGCAGTGTATGGTTGGAATTTAATAATGTTCTTGTTTTCATCCTATCTATTTTTAAGGCTGTCTTCTGTCTCTGAGCAGGACTTTCATTTTCCATTTATAGTTGTGATGTTAGGTTTCTCTCTTAACTAAATGTACTAAATCAATAGCAAGTCAATTTCAAGACTAATATTAAGCAAGTATGAGTGTAAAAAACACATGGATAAATAGTCAACAATCATGAGTGGTCTTGTGTGAGCAACTGAGGTTTAGGAAACATATTTTGAGAGAGACATGGCCTTGAAGAAAGCAAGTCTGGGCTAGGTGCCAGCCCCATCCCATATTAGCTGTGTTGTTTCAAATAAGGCTTTTTGACTCTCCAAGTCTCAGTTTTGTAGTCAACTAAGTGGGGATAGTAAAATTACCTATCTCATATGGTTAATGTAAAATAAGCATATAAAGCACCTAGTTAGGGCTCAAAAAGTGACAGCTCTCACAGTGCTTATTTTGTGACCATCAGGTCAATTTGTACATGTGGTGCCTCCAAGGGTCCCTAGTTTTGGATAAAACAATTTCTGATCCACATTCCAACAGTAACATTTATTGAGTACTTGCTGTGTGGCAGGCACTGTTCCAAGCCTTAGCCATGTATTATCTCATTTAATATTCCCAGTGATTTACCCAAGTAGATATTATCTTCCCACTTTACAGATGAGGCACAGGGAGATAGAGTAATTTACCAAAACTCACACCACTAGAAAACGGCAGAGGCAGTCCTCAAACCCAGGAGCCTAACTCTAGTATGCATGCTCTTAACCACTCTCATGGGTGCCAGGAGCTCCTACGTTTTGTAGACCTACAGTAAAGTTTTTGTAGATGCTAAGAGTGATTGCATTATTTGAGAGTCCTTTGGTGACAGGATGGGATGTAAACCACACTGAGGTAGCTCCAGTAATAAAGAGGATGTATTGGTTCTCATAAGTGCAGAGTTAAATAGCTTCTAGTCTAGCTAGATTCAGGAGCTTAAATGCTGTTGTCCACTTATTCATTTCTCAGGCATCCTCTCCTCTTGGAGTTATGAGCTGGCCTACCAGGATCTCCAAGGTTTCATCTTACTCTTTTTAGCAACCTCTAGAATGAGGGCCCCTTCCCAGTGGTTTCAGTAGATGCCCCAGATTTGAGTCTCACTGGCTCAATTGGTATGGTTTGGATAGGTGCCCATTTGTGGGCCTGTCATTGTGGCCAAGCCATGTGATGCTTTGATTGGCCAGGACTGGATCATAGACTCATTGTGGAGATGGGGTAAAGTTACCTTCACCTGAATCAGATGGACCAGGGGTAGAGAAGGGGATGGTCACTCAAGAAGAATCCATTGCTCGTATCATAACAGCAGAGGATAGATGCTCAGCAGGGAAAGCTATGAAATCTTATTTACAGTCTTCACTGAGGAGGTTCATGGCCTAGAAGCCTGTATCAGGAAGGAGCAGACTGGGGTTCATCACTTCTCTCCCACTGGTTTGCACTGTGGCTTTGGACAACCCTATAAATCCTAATCTGTCTCCATGTCTATGACTGTTCCATGGGGCAGTAATTTCTTGCCATCACATTTTGCAAGACTGCTTTAAAATGGATGTGCAATAGTGCTATTTATATATGTAATTAACATTGCCGCTTTTCTCCCTCCATGGTTTCTATTAAAACACACACACACACACACACACACACACACATGTACTTTAGCCTAGGTTTTTTTCCAAAAAGCTAGTACCCATCTCAGAATCCCAATTTAGCTAGTCCCTGCTGAATTTTTAAGACCTGCCTTTATCTCACCACAAGAATAAGATGCCTCACATTTGGTACATACTTTCAAATAAGCAGTTTTGAAGAGCTCAGGTGACATCTTACCAGGATGCCTATGTGCCAGAAGTCACGTGGTTAAGCTGTGCTGAGTGGTTTACATGTACCATCTCATTTAGTTGTCCGGACAACCCTGTTCTGTCATGGGTAATAAGAGGCAGGGATGATAACACAGGGTAGACAGATTGGGATCTGGAGAGCTGCATGCAAAAAGTGATTCTGCCTCTAATAACAACAGGGCCATGGCCAGTCACTTAACCTCTCCAAGCTTCAGTTTCCTCATCTGTAAAATGGGAACAACCCAAAGGATATGTCATAAGGTGGTTGGGAGGACACAATGAGCTGAGGCATGTAAAGGACTTGGCAACATGCCTGGCACCTAGTGGGCCCCCGCCCAAGGTCACACAGCAGGCATCTGTCCCAGCCCTGTCTGCCTCCGGGACCCATGCCATGTTGCCTTACCACAGAAACATGTCTCATCTGGGGCCATCTGAGGACGCCCTTCAGCTTCCAGCGACTCAGGGTCTCTGGCCCCTTTAGTCTATCCAGATTTGCTTTGTACACTCAGGCTACAAATTGTGTGCCGCAGTGTCCTGAAATAACTCTGCTCTTCCGGCCAGTCCCCCCTCCCAGCCTCCCTCCCACCAGGCCCAGAATAGCCAACACATCATGGCTCCAAAACAGTCTGCAGGATGCTTCCTCGTCTTTGATAATAGCTCAGCTTTGTCTCAGGGCTGGCGTAACCAGGGCCACAGTGCCTGGTGCAGCCACAGTAAGGATTGGGTAGGGTATGCTGTCATCTAGAGATGTCACTTAAAAGAAGATGTCACACCTGTCATTATACCTAGAGATGGAGGTGGGGAGGCTGAAGACGTGTGGCAGGACAGATGATGTTCTCTCATCTTGCCAATGGAGAAACCAAATGGCTAGTTACAGGTTCATAGCCAGGGTCTAATGTGACATTTCATGCATCTTTACCTTTTATTAAGAAAGTTGACATCCCTTTTGTCACTTATGACCTCCTTGCTGTGGCCTGCAAGGCTCTGCCAGACCTGATTTCTGTGCCCACCTTTTGAATCTTATCATACTCCTCTCCTCCCCTTTCCATTTTGCCCATGTTCTTTGCACCTCTTTTCAGTTCTTCAACCTGCCCACCCCTCCACCAGCTCTCTCTTCTGCCTCAGGACCTCTGCACATGCTGCTCTCTCTGCCTGGGGTGTTCTTAACTCAACTCTCTTTTGAATGGTTATTTCCTTCTTGAAATTCAGATTTCAAGCAAGTCTTTCCTAGTCTAACCCTCTTCTTTCCTTTGTTATATGTATCACAAATATGTATAAGTATATGCAGAGTTCCAAAGAACAGCAAAGAGAGATAAGAAACCCTTCCTCAGTGATCAATACAGAAACAGTATGGACCTAACAGAAAGAGAAGATATTAAGAAAAGGTGGCAAGAATACACAGAAGAACTATACAAAAAAGAGCTTCATGACCCAGATAACCATGATGGTGTGATCAATCACTCACCTAGAGCCAGACATCTTGGAATGTGAAGCCAAGTGGGCCTCAGGAAGCATTACTATAAACAAAGCTAGTGGGGGTGATGGAATTCCAGCTGAGCTATTTTAAATCTGAAAAGATAGTGCTGCACTCAGTATGCCAGCAAATTTGGAAAACTCAGCAGTGGCACAGGACTGGAAAAGGTCAGTTTTCATTCCAATCCCAAAGAAAGGCAATCCCAAAGAATGCTGCACAGTTGCATTCATCTCATATGCTAGCAAAATAATGCTCAAAATTCTCCAAGTGAGGCTTCAACAGTACATGAACCCAGAACTTCCAGACGTTCAAGCTGGATTTAGAAAAGCCAGAGGGACCAGAGATCAAATTGCCAAAATCCACTGGATCATAGAAAAAGAAAAAGAGTTCCAGAAACACTTCCGCTTTATTGGCTACACCAAAGACTTTGACTGTGTGGATCACAACAAACTGTGGAAAATTCTGAAAGAGATGGGAATACCAGACCACCTTAGCTGCTTCCTAAAAAATCTGAATGCAGGACAAGAAGCAGCAGTTAGAACTGGACATGGAAAAATGGACTGGTTCCAAATTGGGAAAGGAGTACATCAAGGCTGTATATTGTCACCCTGTTCATTTAACTTTTATGCAGAGTACATCATGCAAAATGCCAGGCTGGATGAAGCATGCTGGAATCAAGCTTGCCAGGAGAAATATCAATAACCTCAGATATGCAGATGCTTCCACCCTTATGGCAGAAAGTGAAGAGGAACTGAAGAGCCTCTTGATGAAAGTGAAAGAGGAGAGTGAAAAGGCTGGCTTAAAACTCAACATTCAGAAAACGAAGATCATGGCATCTGGTCCCATCACTTCATGGGAAGTAGATGGGGAAACAATGAAAACAGTGACAGACTTCATTTTCCTAGACTCCACAATCACTGCAAATGGTGACTGCAGCCATGAAATTAAAAGACCCTTGCTCCTTGGAAGAAAAACTATGACCAACATAGACAGCATATTTAAAAGCAGAGATATTACTTTACCATCAAAGATCCATCTAGTCAAAGCTATGGTTTTTCCTTTAGTAATATATGGATATCAGAGTTGGACCATAAAGAAAGCTGAGCACCGAAGAATTGATGCTTTTGAACTGGGGTGTTGGAGAAGACTCTTGAGAGTCCCTTGGACTGCAAGAGATCCAATCAGTCAATCCTAAAGGAAATCAGTCCTGAATATTCATTGGAAGGACTGATGCTGAAGCGGAAGCTCCAATACTTTGGCCACCTAATGCGAAGAACTGACTCATTGGAAAAGACCCTGATGCTGGAAAAGATTGAAGGCAGGAGAAGGGGACGGTAGAAGTTGAAATGGTTGGATGGCATCACAGACTCAATGGACCAGGTTTGAGAAAGCTCCAGGATTTGGTGATGAACAGGGAAGCCTGGTGTGCTATAGTCCATGGGGTTGCAAAGAGTTGGACACGTTGAAGGACTGAACTGAACTGATGTACATATTTCTTCAGAACACTTATTTCTTTAGTGTCTATCTTCCGTGCTGAATTGTTAGCTCCATTATAGTAGAGATCCAGCCTGTCTTGTTCACTGAGTTTTCTCCAGAGCCCAGTATAGTGCCTGATCCATAAGAGGACAATAAATTTATTTATTTATTTCAATAAATATTCTGGAAGGAGAAGCATGTTGAAAACAGTATTATATGGAGAGCATCATCATCCCCATTACACATATGACAAGACAGAAGCAAATAGTCTGCAAAGTACTGAATTACTATGCTGTATACCTGCAACTAAGACAGCATTGTAAAACTATATTTCAATTTTTAAAAGTATCAGTGGATTCCCCAAGGTCACTCATATAGCTAGAAACAGTACAGAAATGAAAAGATCCATGGTTCTTTCTGTTCCTCATAGCCACTTTAGAGGTACGACCATGATTCCTCCTTCCACCCCAAGTGATGCCAGGAAGGCCTCTTTGTGCAAGATAGACTCTCTGGGCTGAATCTCAACTTACAGATAGATGCTCACCAGGAGAGAAGATGAAGAAGGATGTTCTAGGCAGAGGGAACACCAGACACGAGGCACGTATAAAATTGCCTCATGGCAAGCACTGAGTACATAAAAAATATTTCATTGATTCAGTCTATTCATTTATCCATTCATTCATTTATTTGTGCCATACTTTTTTGAGATCTACTATATACAGACATTTGGGGGTGGAGACATTAGAAATGCATAGGTAAATAATAACATAAAACATGGATAATACTAGTTAACCTTAATTGAGCCTATATTGTATCCCAGATGCTATATTAAGTACCTTATGTGGACTATTTCACTTTAAACCCTCATGACAAAGGTCCATATAGTCAGAGCTATGGTTTTTCCAGTAGTCATGTGCGGAGGTGAGAGTTGGATCATAAAGGAGAATAAGCGCTGAAGAATTGATGCTTTTGAACTGTGGTGTTGGAGAAGACTCTTGAAAGTCCCTTGGACAGGAAGGAGATCAAATCAGGCAAATCCTTAAGAAAATCAACCCTGAATGTTCACTGGGAGGACTGGTGGTGAAGCTGAAGCTCCAATATTTTGGCCATCTAATGTGAAGAGCTAACTCATTAGAAAAGGCCCTGATGCTGGGAAAGATTGAAGACAGGAGGAGAAGGGGATGACAGAGATGAGATGATTGGATGGCATCACCACTTCTATGGACATGAGTTTGAGCAAACTCCAGAGGATGGTGAAGGACAGGGAAGGCTGGAATGCTTCAGCCATGGGGTCACAAGGAGTCAGACACAGCTGAGCAACTCAACAACAACAATGAGATAGATACTCCCTGACACTGGTGCAGCATAGTGTACCCATTCTACAGTGGAGCAGGTAGAGGCTCGAAGTGAAGTGAAGTGAAGTTGCTCAGTTGTGTCCGACTTTGTGACTCCATGGACTGTAGCCTACCAGGCTCTGAGGAACCTCTCAGTCCATGGAATTTTCCAGGCAAGAGTACTGGAGTGGATTGCCATTTCCTTCTCCAGGGGATCTTCCCAACCCAGGGATTGAACCCAGGTCTTCCGCACTGCAGGCAGACGCTTTACCATCTGAGCCACAATAACTTACTTAGGTCATTCAGCCCATAGATAGAAAACTAGAATTATTAATAAAATCTAGGTAGCTTGAATTAAAAACCCAGGATCATAACCCATTGGTTATCTTGTCCTTTGTATAGCTCTTTATTGAGGAGGGTCCATCATAAAATACATTTCCAGAAATAATGACACGTGCATTCCTCAAAATCGTGAGTTGCTGTCAGAAATCTCTCTCCTCTCCCTACCTCTTCTGATTATCCCTAGTGTTGGAGACCAGCCAGCTACTTCCTCTCCTGGAGCACACCCTGTAACCCCATTCCTCTGCCTTTGTCTTCATCCCTCCTATCTTTTCCTTCCATAGACTTTGTGCCCTTAACACCCTTCACCTTCTGTCTAAGGTTGGCCCTGCCCATGGCAGCCAAATTCAGTGTCATCCACCCCACCTGCAGCTGTCTGATACTTGGCAGGCTCTCCAATTGAGAGGCCTGTGATCACTCTTTCCCCTGAGCAGAGCCAGACATGGAAAAGTTGCCTTCAAATCCTGCAATTACATCTCCCTAGATTGCAGCTATTTAGCTGGAGACACCTCTGCCCGGCCCTCCTGCGTGCCCAGCAAGCACAAGGCCTGTGAATAACAGAGAAATATTTCAGAGCCTCTGGGGTAGTCCTCAGCCCTGAAATCATTTCCATTTGGGTCTTGGCTTAAGAAACATTTATTCTACCAATTAAGTGTCCTCTTCTCCACATACTCTCCAGGGTTTCTACTTCACACTCAGTCCCTTGCCACTCTGTTGAAGAGACTCAGAAGGATGTTTGTTTGTTTATTTGTTCATTCATTCATTCTGACAGGCACTTAGTAAGACTCTGCAGCTACAAGGCTGAGCATCCAGACACAGGTACCAGATAAGAATTTCTCTGTTTCTTTCTCCCTCGGTGATAGGGTGACGGAGAGGAACACTTATCAGGGATGTGTGGAGCCACAGAAACCTTCCAGAGGTGGGAATGATTAGGACAAACTTGAGATATAATCAAGAGTTAGCCAGGAAAAAGGAGATGAATAGTGGAAGCTGTTCACAATGTGTGGGGAGAATTGAGGTGAGAGAGAACCTGGCCCATCTTGGGAAATGCAACCCCAGCTAGAGAGTGGATGCAAGTTGGGAACTGAAAAGTGGGAGCTGGGAAGGTATAGGGAGGGATTGGATTCTCCTGAGCATCACAGGGGCATGTTGGTATCTTAAAGGCATTGGGGAGACACATCTTCCACACGTCTCATGTCAATGACAACCGAGTTCTTGCCCTCTCTTCTGGATATTTCTCCCAGGAGATCTTTGCCCACTATCAGCTCAGATCCTGGTAGCCCAGAGCAGGCCAGACTCCAAAACAGAATTGTTCAGCATATCTGGGGAACAGAAAGAGGGTGCAGGGTCCCTTCATGCTGGGGATTGGATGGAGACTTGAGCTGACAGGATTATAAGTAATTTCTCCTCTTGATGCCAATCCAATCCCCTGGTGCTGAGGAAGCATGAGTAGGAGAGTGGAAGGAGCCTGTGGTGGGCTTAGTCTAGCCACTGACTCTGATTACCGTGTGATTTTGTATAGATTTGACTCACTTTTCTGCACCTCAGCCTCTCCATCTATAAACTGAAGTGATTGGATGTGCTTTCAGCTTTGAGATTCTATGAGTTTCAGTTCAGTTCAGTCACTCAGTCATGTCTGACTCCCTGTGATCCCATGGACCGCAGCAATCCAGGCCTTCCTGTCGATCGTCAACTCCCAGAGTTTACTTAAACTCATGTCCATTGAGTCAATGATGCCATCCAGCCATCTCATTCTCCGTCGTCCCCTTCTCCTGCCACCTTCAATCTTTCCCAGCAACAGGATCTTTTCCAGTGAGTCAGTTCTTCACATCAGGTGGCCGAAGTATTGGAGTTTCAGCTTCAACATCAGTCCTTCCAATGAATATTCAGGACTGATTTCCTTTAGGATGGACTGGTTTGATCAAATTTCAGTCCAAGGGACTCTTAAGAGTCTTCTCCTATACCACAGTTTAAAAGCATCAATTCTTCATTGCTCACCTTTCTTTAAAGTTCACACATCCATACATGACTACTGGAAACCCCATAGCCTTGACTAGATGGACTTTTGTCGGCCAAGTAATTAATGTCTCTGCTTTTTAGTATGCTGTCTAGTTGGTCATAACTTTTTTTTTTAAATTTTTTACTTTACAATACTGTATTGGTTTTGCCATACATTGACATGAATCTGCCATGGGTGTACATGAGTTCCCAATCCTGAACCCCCCTCCCGCCACCCTCCCCATATCATCTCTCTGGGTCATCCCAGTGCACCAGCCCCAAGCATCCTGTATCCTGTATCGAACCTAGACTGGCGATTCATTTCTTACATGATAGTATATACGTTTCAACGCCATTCTCCCAAATTGGTCATAACTTTTCTTCCAAGGAGTAAGTGTCTTTTAATTTCATGGATGCAGTCACCATCTGCAGTGATTTTGGAGCCCCCAAAAATAAAGTTTGCCACTGTTTCAAAGAAGAACAAAATAGAATCTAAGATGACTGGGACCTGAGAACATTCTTCATATCAGCCCATGGTGCAAAAACCCCTTTCCCTGGAGTTAACCACCTCAATGGACAGATGGACAAAACAGCAAAAACAAAGTTAAAAAAAAAAATGCCCAGAAGAACTTTACTGTTGATATGACACTCCCATCCTACACTGCTAAACATGGATGGACATTTTCACAGTTATCCATGCACACATTCCCACCTTCTACTAACACAGATAACTCTGTGTGTGTGTGCACTATAAGCACATATGTGTAGACTCATACACGCTCATCCTCTTATCCAAAGTCTCTGACGACCTTTCTGTACCTCAGATATTCTTCACAGGGGTCAGAGCTCTGCAAATGCTCTGTAATTTTATCTGTGTTTGGCATGCGCGCACACACACACACACATACACACACATTCAAATGGCAGAATCAGTCCTCGTATTTTTTGAAACCTGCACAGCGCAGAATTTCTCAGGCCCTAAGGTGGAAAATCCCACGGACAGAGGAGCCTGGTAAGCTGCAGTCCATGGGGTTGCTAAGGGTCGGCAACTTCACTTTCACTTTTCATTTTCATGCATTGGAGAAGGAAATGGCAACCCACTCCAGTGTTCTTGCCTGGAGAATCCCAGGGATGGGGAGCCTGGTGGGCTGCCGTCTGTGGGGCCGCACAGTGTCGGACATGACTGAAGTGACTTAGCAGCAGCAGCAAGGTGTTTTAGCAGAGACTAAGAAAATGAGGTCAAAGTTAGCTGATTGGGACTTAGTCAACTTCCTCCATGCACTGTCTGTAACTTTTTTGACTGGAGTCCCTCCAAAGAATAGCCCAAAGAGCATAAACATGAGGACCAGGACTTCAGGTCCCTAACAATCAACTTTCCATTCCATCCTGTGCTTCAGAAAACTACCCCTCTATGCTGGATCCTCCACGTCTCACATTCCAGGACCTCCAACTTCCTAAAGGACATAATGACCTTCAAAGACAGGCTTCTGGGATGACATTAGCTCACTCCTACTCTTTTTTTTTTAATTTATTTATTTTAATTGGAAGCTAATTACTTTACAATATTGTAGTGGTTTTTGCCATACATTGACATGAATCAGCCACGGGTTTACATGTGTTCCCCGTCCTGAACCGCCCTCCCACCACCCTCCCCATCCCATCCCTCTGGGTCATCCCAGTGCACCAGCCCTGAGCACCCTGTCACATGCATCAAACCTGGACTGGTGATCTGTTTCACATATGATAATATACATGTTTCAATGCTAACGCCTACTCTTATAAAGCATTTTATCAACATTATAAGGCCTGTAGTCTAAGAAGGGAGAAGGAAACATAATCCTCACCTGGCAACAAAATCCTAGTCACTGGCTAGTTTTGCTTTTTTTTTTTCTTTTTTATAGTGAAGCCCTCTGTCACTTCACTTCCCAACCTCATCCTTTCAGACTCCCTACTTCCTGATGTCATCTGAGCATGCATGTTCCCTCCCAGCACCTCTTATTGTGGAGTGTGTGTGTGTGCGTGCACATCTGCATGTGTGGCAGAGCTGTGTACTCATTGGCAGAAAAGTCCTTGAAGGTTGAAGGAATGAATAATAGAAGGAAAACAATCATCACCCTGTCAAGCCCCAGACCGAAAATTCTTCAAGATGGACTCAAAATAGCAGTTTCCTGCATGCTAATTAACTTGTTCCAAAGGTGGGGGCAGAATGTCCTTGAAATAGGGAGGCTAGAAAAGGAAAAAGGTGTAGCCTTGTTGTGAGCACTGGGGCGCGTGGTCAGAACTTCTGCTCAAACCAGGGGCTTTGCTGATTCATGTCCGTGAGAGCCTGACAGTGGTTCAGCACCAAGGACAGCGGGTACTGACTAAAGGACTTAACGTGTGTGGGGAATTCAACCCTGAACCACTACCTGGCTGCAATTCCAGCCATCCTTACCTATTGAAGTTACTAGTTACACACCTTTCAGGCATCTCTCACTTTTTGGAAAATGTGTGTTCCTGAAAAGTTGTATATAAATCTGTGCTTTATAATGTAATTAGGTCAGAAACACATATATTTATTTCCAGTAAGTCTTCAGGAGGATGAGGTGGGAATCTCTAAGCTTTAGTTTCCCTGATTTCTGAAGAGGTAGATTTGGAGACAGTGTAACTTAGTGGTTAAGAGACTTATAAGAATATATAAAGATTTCTTGGCACTATAGGCATTTTGGGCTGGATTAGTTCATTTGGGGATCTTCCCTGTGCATTGTAGGATGTTTGGAGCATCTCTGGATTACATCCACCAAATGCCTATTCTGTTTCCCAGCTGTGATAACCAAAAGTGTCTCCTGCTGCTGCTAAGTCACTTCAGTCGTGTCCAACTCTGTGCGACCCCATAGATGGCAGCCCACTAGGCTCCCCCATCCCCGGGATTCTCCCGGCAAGAACACGAGTGGGTTGCCATTTCCTTCCCCGAGGCAGGAAAGTGAAAAGTGAAAGAGAAGTCTCTCAGTCGTGTCCGACTCTTCGCGACCCCATGGACTGCAGCCCACCAGGCTCCTCTGCCCATGGGATTTTCCAGGCATGAGTACTGGAGTGGGTTGCCATTGCCTTCTCCAAAAGTGTCTCCAGACATTGTCAAATGTCCTCAAAAACCAAATCTCCCACCTTCATTGAGAATCTATGGCATAGGTATATCTGGGTTGACTCCTGGTTCTGCCACTTATTAATGGCATTATTCAATTACCTACTTCATGGCACTGCTTTCTCATACACATAATCAAGATAACATGAATATTTAACTTAAGGGCTACTGTAAGAACTGAGTAATATATTGCTTGTCAGCTTATTTAGCATAGGGCTAGGCACATAGTAAGCCTCCACCAGGTGCTCGTATCATGAATAAGGTGGTTGCTGCTGCCACGACCACAGCCGCCACCAGCAGCAGCAACAGCAGCAGTGTCATCATCATTTCAGCCATTTAACTCCAGAGGTTATGCTGCCATGTTTCTAAACCATTGCTTCAGAAAACACTGCTGGCATCCACCAAACAGTTGGCACTCTGCTAGGCAATGGATGTTCAAAGATGAACAAGTTATATTCTCTTTCCCCCAAAAGAACTAGAAGTCCTGGATTTGATCTTATGGTCATAAATACATGTAACATAAATGTGTGCATAAATGCATGATCATAAATCCATGGTCATGTATGCATGAGACTCCATCCTACATCTGTCAGTAAAGATTGTGCTGAAGTAGCAACCAAGCCCCAAATGTCAGAGGCCTAAGACAACAAAGGTTTATTTTCACGCTCATCCTACATGTTCACCATGGCTTGACAGGAATCTCTGCTCATGCTGTCCTTTCTCAAGAGCCCAGGCCAAATGAACTTCTGCCATTTGAAAAGTCTGTGGTTACTAGGGCAGGGGGAAAGAGAAAACTGTGAACTTCACACTTGCCTTTAAATGTTTCTATCCAGAAGTTACACATATCAATTCCTTTCACACTTCATCAGTCAAAGCAAGTCATGGCATCATGTCTAAATTTAAAGGGAAGGGTAGGTACAATCCTACTGCATCCCTGAATAAAGAATTTAAATATTAATTAACAGTCCTAAAAATTACCATATAATCATTTCCCAAGTGCTAGCCATTGATCCATAGGGAGATATGCAAGTAAGAGTAAAAGGTTCTGTCTAAAACTCTTTCCAAAAACAGAAACAACTCATAGTTCCATCCTCCTGGTGACAAGAGCATCATCACACACCAAATGTGACTTCTTGTTCTCTTGAGCATGAAGAGGACAAAGAGAGAGAGAGAAATTCATGGAAGTCATGGGTGTGGCCTCCTGTCTCCATTCCTAAAGCCAGAACATCAGATCCCCAGGATTTAACATGTGCGGATATTGGACAATATGCTCAAAACATCATAAGAAGAGCTCATGCTTTTCAAAAGAAAACAAGAAACAAAGCAATACCCACACCTTGGGTTGTTCCTATTATCTTCTGAAAATAGTTAACAAGGAAATTTTAATGGGAGTAGGGTGATAAGTCAACTCCATTGATTTACAACTCAAATAGGGATAATTCACCTCAAGGCTCCATTGGCCATTTCATTTTGGTTTCCAAAGGCCCCATTATTAATTCATTTCTAAAGTGATCTCTCTCATTCCCAAGGGGTATATCCCAGTAACTATGTGCTTACAATACTCTATTTGATTAAAATTTAACAAGCTATGTTATTGGCAAATAAACTATTTATCTCAGTGCTGTTGCCAATGCCAAAAGGAATGTTTTGAACAAAGGAATGGAATTGACACACTAAAGGGATTGTCATTAATAATTTACAGTAGCCAAAAATGCACACACACACATTTTTTTCCCAATGGTGGTGTTAGAGTATTTAAAAAAAAAAAAAAAACAGAGGAGTCAGCCAAAGTCCTCTGGCTTTCTATTTATTAAAAGGAGTAAAACCAAGAAAATGAACTCAGGTTGTCGTGTGGTGTTGTGGAAAGAAGATATAAGAAAACTAGCCAGAGTCCAGCTTTTAATTTGCTGTGTGACCTTTGGTAAGCTACTTAACTTCCCTGGGCTTGTTTCCTTCTTCTTAAAATGATGCAAAGAAAACTTAGCTTATTTAAAGCTTAGGTTTTTGTTGGGGTAAAGTAAGAAGGGGTTCAGAAAGTGCTTTCCAATATCAAACATGATAAGCGCTTTTCTTTTGTGTTCCTCAAACCAGATACTAATTTATAGGCAGAAATTTGTGGAAAAGGGGGGGAAATGCTCTTTTCTTGTCTCTTGGTGGTTGAGGGAGGAAGTTCTCAAGGAAAACCCCAAGCCAAGTCTGACTTCAACTGATAATGAAGACATTGATCTGAGCAAATTGCCCCCATTGAACCTTATGTTTCCTGCTCCACTGCGAACAGTAATAGTTGTGATTTGTTTAGCATTTGACAAATATATACTAGGAATCATGCCAACCTCTTTATATTTGTTACATATTATCTCACAGGCACCTCCATGAAATGGCCACTATTTACACTCTCTTTTTTCTAGAGGGAAAAATTGAGGCTCACAAAGGTTACTTATCCAAGGTCATCAGCTGATAAGTGGTAGGGCCAGCAAACAGGACTATATCTCAGATCTGTCTCTGGAGCCTTAATTCTTAACCCCCTCACTTCTTTGGTTTTCATGTTAGTTGAGGACTTGCTATTCTTTTTTTCTTTTTTCTTTTCTTTCTTTCCTGCCACCTGCCTACCTTCACCAAGATGTAGACTGCTCTGGGTAAGTCAAAGTCCTTGGATAAAATATGGAAGCAGGAGCCAATTGGAATCCCAGAGGGCACAAATGCTAGACCCACTTGGGTCTTGTTCATTGAACTTTATAGTACCTAGGATAGTTTTTTACCCAAAATATGGCTTTATAAAAATCTATAGGTAAGCAGCTGTCTGGATGGATGATGGATGGAAAAATGAAAGAATTTCCAATTTAATAGACAGATAAATAGCTGAGAAAAGAAAAGAAGCTAAAGGCAAAGGAGAAAAGAAAAGATATACCCATCTGAATGCAGAGTTCCAAAGAATAGCAAGGAGAGATAAGAAAGTCTTCCTCAGTGATCAGAGCAAAGAAATATGGGGAAACAATAGAATGGGAAAGACTAGAGATCTCGTCAAGAAAATTAGAGATACCAAAGGGAACATTTCATGCAAAGATGGGCACAATAAAAGACAGAAACGGTATGAACCTAACAGAAGCAGAAGATATTAAGAAAAGTGGCAAGAGTACACAGAAAAAGTGAAAGTGAAAATGTTAGTCACTTAGTCATGCCCAACGCTTTGTGACCCCATGGACTATAGCCCACCAAGCTCCTCTGTCTATGGGATTTTCCAGGTAAGGATATTGGGTGGGTTGCCATTTCCTTCTCCAGGGAATCTTCCTGACCCAGGGATTAAACCCAGGTCTCCTGCAAGGCAAGCAGATTCATTACCAACTGAATTAGGAGGGAAGCTCTGAACTATACAAAAATGATCTTAATGATCCAGATAAGCACAATGGTGTGATCACTTACCTAGAGTCAGACATCCTGGAGTGTGAAGTCAAGTGGGCCTTAGGAAACACCGCTACCATCAAAGCTAGTGGAGGTGATGGAATTCCAGCTGAGCTGTTTCAAATCCTAAAAGATGATGCTGTTAAAGTGATGCACTCACTGTGCCAGCAAATTTGGAAAACTCAGCAGTGGCCACAGGACTGGAAAAGGTCAGTTTTCATTTCAATCCCAAAGAAAGGCAATGCCAAAGAATGTTCAAACTACCACACAATTGCGTTAATCTCACATTCTAGGAAAGTAATGATCAAAATTGTCCAAGCCAGGCTTCAGCAATACATGAACTGAGAACTTCCAGATGTTCAAGCTGCATTTAGAAAAGGCAGAGGAACCAGAGATCAAATTGCCAACATCTGTTGGATCGTGGAAAAAGCAAAAGAATTCCAGAAAAAAACATCTATTTCTGCTTTCTTGACTATGCCAAAGCCTTTGACTGTGTGGATCACAACAAACTGTGGAAAATTCTGAAAGAGATGGGAATACCAGACCACCTGACCTGCCTCTTGAGAAATCTATATGCAGTTCAGGAAGCAACAGTTAGAAGTGGACATGGAACAACAGACTGGTTCCTAATTGGAAAAGGAGTACGTCAAGGCTATATATTGTCATCCTATTTATTTAGCTTATGTGCAGAGTACATCATATGAAATGCCAGGCTGGATGAAGCACAAGCTGAAATCAAGATTGCCAGAGAAATATCAATAACCCCTGATGACACCATCCTGTCAGACAGCAAAGAGGAACTGAAGAGGCTCTTGATGAAAGTGAAAAAAGAGAGTGAAAAAGCTGACCTAAAGCTCAACATTCAGCAAACTAAGATCATGTCATCCAGTCCCATCACTTCATGGCAAATAGATGGGGAAACAATGGAAACAGTGACAGACTTCATTTTCCTGGACTCCAAATTCACTGCAGATGGTGACTGCAGCCATGAAATTAAAAGACACTTGCTTCTTGGAAGAAAAGCTGTGACCAACCTAGACAGCATATTAAAAAGCAGAGACATTACTTTGATAACAGCAGTCTATATAGTCAAAGCTATTGTTTTTCCAGTAGTCATGTATGGATGTGAGAGTTGGACCATAAAGAAAGCTGAGCGCTGAAGAATTGACGTTTTTGAACTGTTATGTTGGAAAAGACTCTTGAGCGTCCCTTGGACTGCAAATTGATCAAACCAGTCATCCCAAAGGCAATCAGTCTTGAATATTCTTTGGAAGGACTGATGCTGAAGCTGAAACTCCAATACTTTGTCCACCTGATGAGAAGAACTGATTCATTGGAAAAGACCCTGATGCTGGGAAAGATTGAAGGCAGGAGGAGAAGGGGACAACAGAGGATGAGATGGTTGGATGGCATCACTGACTTGATGGACATGAGTTTGAGCAATCTCTAGGATTTGGTGAAGGACAGGGAAGCCTGGTGGCTGTAGTCCGTGGAGTGGCAAAGAGTCTGAACTGAGCTGAGACAGATAAGTAGACAAGTTGAACAGCCATGAAGATGTCTGTTTCCTGGCTGCCTTTGGTATCTTGTTTGGCAAAGAATAACCTCTAATATGTGTTGCTAAAGTTTTGTTATTCGCTGATATTAGCTGCTTGTCATTTTAGTGGCCCCAGGTTTTGTGTGCTCATTGAAGGTATTACTTTTAGTCCCAGCCCTAATGTGTCACTAGCTAAGTGTTGGTTTGATCTTTTTGTCTGAGTAATAGCAGTAACATGGTTGCTATTTATCGAGCCCCTTTTATGTGACAAATACTATAATAAGCTTTTTACCTGATTTACTATAAATATACAACAAACTCACAGTGTTGATATTACTGGTTCCATTTTATAGATGAAGAAAACTGAATGTTGAAGAGGTAATCCAGTACCACCCAGGTTAATTAGAGGCAGATACTGGATTCAACCCTGAGTGAATATAGCTACAGACTGGTGCCTTTTTAACTCTATACTGCTAGTTCTCAAAATGTGGCCCCACTGTCAACAGAAGCAATATCTCCCGGGAGCTTGTCCTAAATGTACATTGTTGGGTCCCAGGCCAGATGACCAAATCAGGAACTCTGGGAGTGGGACCAGACACCTCAGCCATCACAAGCCCCAAAAGTGTTTCTGAGGCATGCTTAAGCTTGAGGAGCACTGGTCCAGTGTAGAAATGTTGCCTCCTCAAGTCGAAGGATGCATTTACACTAAATCCTCCACACCCCTTCACCTGAGGTTGCTTGTGACTAGCAGCACTGATTGGATTTAGGGCAGGAATGCATGCCAGAGAACAAGTTACACAGTCCCTTCCTCCTTCCTCAGCCTACCGTCATCTCTTGCCAAAATCCCTGCCAGGTCCTCCTACTTGCTTTCCTACCAGTGGCTCTGGCCCCTACTCTACACATTCATATGTGTGTTCATACATACATACATATTTGTAATATCATAATAGACTGACACCAAAAGGTCTTTCCAAAGAGTAGAGCTGGCCATGTCCCTCTCCTGCCTAATCCCCATCAAGAGCTCTCCACTGCTCTCAGAATCAAGTCCAAACAGTACTCACTGCCTATCAGGTTCTGCAGAGTCAGCTCTTGTGTGCCCTGCCCGTCTCCCCTCATCTTGTCTAGCTCACTCATTTCTGCTCTGGCCCCACTACCTCATGTCCACCCACAACTGGTCATTTCCTTCCTAGTTCTTCTGTTTAATCGTATACCTTTTTGCATTTTTCACTTGACTGTAATCTCCACGAAGGCAGATTTTTCAACATCCTATCCTCAGTACCTAGTACTATGCCTGGCACATAGTATGTGCTCAGTAAACATTTGTACAAATAAGACACAGGAACCCAGTATTTTTCATCATGCAATAGCTTATTGTGGAGGCTTCCCAGGTGGCAGTAGGGGTAAAGGATCCACCTGCCAATGCAGGAGACATGGGTTTGATCCCTGGGTTGGGAAGATCCCCTGGAGATGGAAATGGCAACCCAATCCAGTATTCTTGCCTGGGAAATCCCATGGAAAGAGGAGCCCGGTGGGCTACAGTCCATGGGGTCTCAAAAGTTAGACACAACTTAGCAACTGAGCACACACAAACTGCCCTAGTATGGTTTGTTCCCTTTTCATGAATCTATTGGGTCAGAGCTTGAGTTCTAGGAGTCAGCAAGCATGGATTTGAATCCCAGCTCCTCCATCACATCCTGTGTGACTTGGATCATGTGAGTTAGTCTCTCTGAACCTCAGTGTCCTTGCCTGGATGATTGGGTGATAGAATAGTCGGGAGATTAAATGAGGTCATGCTGTAAATCTCTTAGCACAGTGCCTGGCATTCTAGGACCCATTTTTCTTAAATCTGGCCTCCCTGGCTATATTCCAAGTTCTGCAAGTGGCTGGTGGCACACACCTTACCTAGCAGATGTTCACAAAATACGAGTCCACCAGGGATGTCCAAGTGGGGACAGGGCCTAGGATGACCAGGGCCAGCACAGCTTGCTGTTTAATGTCAGTCTTCGAATTCAGACTGAGAAGTACTTGTCTCTTCTACCTCCTCCCGCTGCTTGGTGAGCTTGGCCAAGTTTTGGAACTTCCCCTTGCCTCGGTTTTCTGCTCTGTAATCAGTGATGGTTACACAGGACCTTTGTCATAGCTGTTGCAAGGAGTAAATCCAAACAGAGCCTGCAGAACAGTGCCTGACTTGAGCCAGCTCATAGCAAGCCCTGAATACCTGTTAGTTGCCGTCATCACTATTGTGATCCAGCCTAGGAGTTGGAGGACAAAAAGAGAAAAGCAGGCTTAGTGCAGATTGCTTATCCCACAGCCAAATCATCTATCCTGCTTCTTTCTCCTTCCCCTCCCTTTCTAAACTGGCCCCTTCTACAAACAGAAAGACTAGGTAGCTACAGTGGGGGTAGGGCCGTCATCCAAACTCCACTGTCTTTTCCTTTTTTGTGTGTGCAAAAATCACCTTGAAGTGCCGCTGTTTCCATGGCTATGGGAGTTTTAGATATTTATCTTCCCATCCACGTGGACCCCTGGGCACGGTAATCCACACATGGCTTGCCACGGGACTTCTATCGCTCTTGCTCAGGACTGACTTCTTCCAAGTACCTGCCACGGAGGTGTCTGGAACAGCTGATGGATTTCCAAAACCGAGAGATAAAATGGCACTTGTTCCCATTAACTGATCCTAAAAGGAAGGCAAGGCTTAGAAATGGAGAGGAGGCGATGGTGGGGAGAAGGAGCAAGAAATTCCCATGCAAGGCTTATGGTGGGTGAGGGCGATGCCACCTCCCAAAGATCCTGTACTGGGGTGTGTTTTTTCTGCCTGGGAACTGGGGGAAAAGAGGGGGTCCAAGCTAAGGCCAAAGGTTATAATTCAGGGTAGCTGAGGGAGAAAACCAGGGAAGGAGCCATCAGGCTTAGGGAAATCTCCTTTGGGAGAAGTTCAAGGTGAAGCAAAAATAGAAACAGGAGAGCCCCAAATAGAAAAGTCAACATTTAAAGAGATGGAAGGCAGAGCAAGTGGAACACAGAGTGGCTTAGCCTGTTAGCTACGGCTCCCACCCCTGGCTGGGCACTAGAATCATCAGCCTGAAGAGTTTTCTATATATATAAATACTGGAGTCAATCCCTTCTCCACCGTGACCTCTTAGATCAGAGTTCCCAAGGGCAGGCCCAGGAATCTGTATTTACAGAATGTGCCTTCCCTGATTCTGTAGGAGCCAGATCAGCAACGGGCTGTTGATGCACATTTGAGAACCATGAATTTCCATGATTGAAATATAATCCCAGCATGGAGATCACCATGTTGCTTTGACACTCCCCTAGCCTGACTGGGGCTGAGCCTGCATTTTGGAGCCTGAGAACAAAGAGTCCTACATGAGAAGGGAGAAAGTGGGAGGCTGGTTGCTGTTTTTTTCTACCAGGGAATGAGGACATGGGGGTGGATTCATGTGGGCAATTTCTGGAGCACCCCCAGCCAATGCGATGCGAAGTCATCTTGTCTCTTCTCGCCTGGAAGAGAAAGGTTGGGCTTTGGTTTTCTGGGCCAGCCTCATACAGGCCAGTTATTTCTTAGAAGGTGCCAGGAATAGAAAGCCACCAACAGATTGCCAACTGTCTCCCAAGTTATGGATGCCCAGCAAGGCTGGACCCAGGTGTGACCAGCTCTGTGAACTCCCAATACTTTTGAGGATAACAGGTGGGGACTGAGATGAGTTAGGAGGTTGCTGCTGCCTACATCTGCCTGATGGCTGCCTTGAGAGAGCAATGAAAATCCCTCATCTCCAGTGTGGATCTTTCTTAAAATTGAAACTTGCACATGAAACACCTGATTTTGATATGGCCTCGAATTTGAGAGTTGGAAGGTACCACGCAGCACAAGCAAAACAGGTCTCCAGGCTTCTTCCCTCCAGGAGCTTCTTCAAACCGGGGAGGATAAAAAATACCTGGCTTCCTTCTACCTGCCCAACAAGTGCATTGACTTTTGAATCACCTGTCTGTTCATCTGTTTATTGGACCAGAGCAGTATTCTAGGCACAGGGGATTCAGTTGTAGACAAAACAGACCACAGCCTTCAGAGTCATAGATTCCTCATGTTTAAGAGCTAAGAAGCCTGAGCATCCACCTCTGTCAGTAGTTTCCAAATTGTATTCTGTGGAGCTATCTCTGAGCTCGCCTTGAAGAACACAAAGAAGGTTGAGCAGTCGGGTACCCAAGTTACCCTTCCCTGCTGCAAATGGAAGAGCTCCATTTTAATCTGTCTTATGTGGGGATGTTTTAGGTAGCCACCAAGTCTACAAACGGGAAAGCACTATGACTAAGGGAAGGCGGATAGCTTAGTGGTTGGAAGCACAGATTTATGTGTCAGCAACAGGTCTGGGTTGGAATACTGGCTCTGGCCTTTCTTAGCTGTGTAATCCTGGGCAAGTTGCTTACCCTCTATGAGCCTCAGTAATGCTGTTATGAGAATTAAATGTATTAATGCTCATAAAGGCTCAGCACATACTAAACACAACAAATGGCTGCCACTATTGTTATTTTTTGATATTTGTTCACAGTACTTTTTAGGGAGAGGTTCAGTTCAGTTCAGTTGCTCAGTTGTGTCCAGCTCTTTGTGGCCCCATGGACTGCAGCACATCAGGCTTCCCTGTCCGTTACCAGCTCCTGGAGCTTGCTCAAACTCATATCCATCAAGTCGGTGATGCCATCCAACCATCTCATCCTCTGCCATCCCCTTCTCCTCTTGCCTTCACTCTTTCCCAGAATCAGGGTCTTTTTCAATGAGTCAGTTCTTTCAATCAGGTGGACAAAGTATTGGAGCTGCAGCTTCAGCATCAGCCCTTCCAATGAATAGTCAGGGCTGATGTCCTTTAGCATTGACTGGTTGGATCTCCTTGCAGTCCAAGGGACTCTCAAGAGTCTTCTCCAACACCACAGTTCAAAAGCATCACTTCTTTGGCACTCAGCTTTCTTTATGGTCTAGCTCTCACATCCATACATGACTACTGGAAAAACCATAGCTTTGACCAGATAGACCTTTGCTGGCAAAATTGCTGGCAAAGTAATGTCTCTGCTTTTTAATATGCTATCTAGGTTGGTCATAGCTTTTCTTTCAAGGAGCAAGCATCTTTTAATTTCATGGCTGCAGTCACCGTCTGCAGTGATTTTGGAGCTCAAGAAAGTAACAAACAATGAAATGCGCAAATCTAAGTGTACAATTCAATGAGTTTTCACAAATACACACACCCTTGAAACCTATATTCCCACCAAGAAAATTCCTTCATGTCTCTCCTTAGTTCCCAGCTTCCAAAGGTCATGACCGTCCTGATGACTTTTCATGATAGGTTAGATTGCCTGATCTAGACCTTCATAGAAACAGAAAAATACTCTGGGCCACCTCCATGTTTTATATCTGGCTTCTTATGCAAAGCAATGTCTGCGAGCTTCGTCCATGGTGTTGTGACCATCATTACTTCTCTCTTTTTTTTTAATTAATTTTTATTTTTTAGTTTGTTTTGCTTTACAATACTGTATTCGTTTTGCTATACATTGACATGAATCAGCCATGAGTGTACATCATTACTTCTCAATGAAGGTGTGGGCATGCAGCCTCTCCATCAGACTGAGATCACCTTGAGAGTGGGCTCCACGTGTGTAGATCTTTGCCCTTCTGACACCTGGCCAGTATCCGGCACATAGCTAATGCTTTTAACTTATTTGATGAGTGGATGGCTGAGTCTCAGGTGAGAAATAAGGGGATGAGGGTGGCTGAGTTACACTCTTGGGGAGGGAAGTGAGGCACTAGGTGTCCTCTGGTACAGACCCGGAGCTTCTGGTTGGGAACAGGAGCAGAGTCAGAGAGCTTGTGTTTCAGAGTTCAACTCAGCAGCTTTTGATCCCTGGCTCTGCCACGTACCATCCAGGAGACCTTTCACTTTTCCAAGCCTTGGTTTTTTCATCTACATTCTGTGGACTAATAAGAGCACCTACCTCACAAGGTTATTAGGAGACAAAAGGAGATAACCTTTTCTCTAAAAGGCTAAATAGTTAGGGTTCAATAAAAAGACAACCATGAATAATTGTTTTTACTGTTCTGTCCAGCCATCCTTTTTTTTTTTTAAAGTGGGGCTTCTTCTCCCCATCCTACCTCCATATTTATTCAGCCCAAACTCAAGTAGTAACTTACAAGGGGTGTGGGAGTGACAGCTTTTGCAGAACCCAAGAAGTAATAACCCCCAAAAGATGTCCCCTCGCCTTACCTTCCTTCCCTACCTACTCCCCAGGCAGCTTTTGACACAGGCATTCTTAGTCCCAACCTCACCTCAGAGGGAAGAAGAAGCAAGGGAGGCAGAGACGAAGACATATTATTTTTCCCAGGCTGTTAGGGAAGGGAGGGTAAAGTTGCCCTCTCTGAGTTGATTGATGTTGCGCTTGGGGATCTGAATTCTCTGATGTAATTACACTGTGTGCTTCATGCGATAAGGAGATTAATCAGTCCATTACGCAGGGACTGTTTTACCCACAGATGGAGGTAATTGAACGGAGATTTTGGACATCTCCAGGACCCAGGCAGTCAGCCAGTCTGCTCTGGTTGCAGGCAGGTGGCCGGCCTCTGGGCATCTAGACCATCTTCTCTAAAGAGGAACAGCAACTACTGTTACTGCCGCTTCCTAGCTCGTCTTAAGCCCTCGTTAGGTTCAAGGCACTTTGCACGCATCATCTCATCTAATCCTTTCCAGTGCCCTGTGAGTTGGCACCTAGTCTTCGCTCCATTGTACAGAAAGAGTAACTGAGCCTCCGCTAATTTAAGACATTTGCCCCAGAGTCACAGAGTTAGAGTTCTGATTTGAATCTAGCTCAGATGGATTCAAAAGTGTCCACAATTATTATTGCCTCCAAAGGAGAACAAAGAAATGAAAAGTGAAAACAGGTAACAGGTAGTTTGTCCATTGTCTTGTGATCTGAACAAACACATGAGATAGGAGGAATGTGTCATCTCGGCTGGGCACACAACGAAGGAAAGAATGTGACACCCCAGGAGCCAAGAGCTAGTTTGCCAAATGAATTGCTGTCTTTGAAAAATCGGCAAGTGCGCTGACGAACATGAGGAAGGTGGTTAAAAACGTTGGCTTTGACGCTGGCACGACTACTTAATTGTGTCACCTTGGACAAGTTGAATAACCTTTGGGAGCCTTCATTTTCTCATTTAAAAACCAGCATAGTAATACCTACCTTATAATGTTACCAACCAGAGTTCTTAGTCTCCTTAATCAATAGAAATTGATCATAAGCCAGACAGGAAATTCAGGCAAAGGTTTATTGGGGCCCTTGCTATAGCAAAAGGAATGAGAACAAGTAACAGGTCCGCTTACTCGCTCCTTTGCAAGGTGCAAGCGGTTCCTTATATGGGGTGAGGGCAGGGGTATGACCAAGGATTGGGGCCAGAGGAGTGGCTTAGGTGGTGTGCCCACCCTTTGGTGGTGGTGTGTGCAGAGGGCATGCGCTCTCTCCTGCTTTCACTCCAACACCCTGACCAGTTCTTCAGAAGTGGCAGTTGGGCTTTTTGGTCTCTTTGTGTCTTGTCCAGAATTTGCCCCACCTGTGCATACATGCGGTTATTTTCAAGCCCTTATAGTTTCTTTGTATTTAGTTGCTCAAGCACCGCAGCAAAAGATCCCAGTCCCAGGCCTGTCTCAATAGGCTTATCATTGGCCTAAAGGAAATAATACATGTAAAGTGCTTGAGAGAAAAAGAGTCTGCCCAGACTTGGGCCCATTATTAACAGTGCAGTTGCTGGTAGTGATGCTGCTGATGAGGGTGTGACAGTGTCGGGTGTTGTGTACATCTCCCCCCTAGGTTCAGCACTGCTGCTGCTTCCCTTCCTTTCCTCTGACTGCTTGCTGAGAGACTCAGTTCAGTTCAGTCCCTCAGTCGTGTCCGACTCTTTGCAACCCCATGAATCGCAGCACGCCAGGCCTCCCTGTCCATCACCATCTCCCGGAGTTCACTCAAACTCATGTCCATCGAGTCGCTGATGCCATCCAGCCATCTCATCCTCGGTCGTCCCTTCTCCTCCTGCCCTCAATCCCTCCCAGCATCAGGGTCTTTTCCAATGAGTCAACTCTTGGCATGAGGTGGCCAAAGTACTGGAGCTTCAGCTTTAGCATCATTCCTTCCAAAGAACACCCAGGGTTGATCTCCTTTAGAATGGACTGGTTGGATCTCCTTGCAGTCCAAGGGACTCTCAAGAGTCTTCTCCAACACCACAGTTCAAAAGTATCAATTCTTCGGTGCTCAGCCTTCTTCACAGTCCAACTCTCATATCCATACATCACCACAGGAAAAACCATAGCCTTGACTAGATGAACTTTTGTTCTCAAAGTAATGTCTCTGCTTTTGAATATGCTGTCTAGGTTGTCATAACTTTCCTTCCAAGGAGTAAGCGTCTTTTAATTTCATGGCTGCAATCACCATCTGCAGTGATTTTGGAGCCCCCCAAAATAATGTCTGACACTGTTTCCACTATTTCCCCATCTATTTGCCATGAAGTGATGGGACCAGATGCCATGATCATAGTTTTCTGAATGTTGAGCTTTAAGGCAACTTTTTCACTCTCCTCTTTCACTTTCATCAAGAAGCTTTTTAGTTCCTGTTCACTTTCTGCCATCAGGGTGGTGTCATCTGCATATCTGAGGTTATTGCTGAGAGATTAGTTAAAGGAAAAGAAAAATATCACATTTTTGTGGGCATTTCTGATGTTCCTGACTCCACCTAGGCACTTCACCCACATAATCTCATTCAATGCTCACCATAAGTAGCTCCAAGTAACAGATATGATTTTCACCCCCATTGTAGTGATGGGGAAACTGAGACTCAGAGATTAAATAGATAAGAAGTACCGACTTCCCTGGTGGCTCAGAGGTTAAAGCGTCTGCCTCCAATGTGGGAGACCCGGTTTTGATCCCTGGGTCGGGAAGATCCCCTGGAGAAGGAAATGGCAACCCACTCCAGTATTCTTGCTTGGAGAATCTCATGGACTGAGGAGCCTGGTGGGCTGCAGTCCATGGAGTCACAAAGAGTCGGACACGACTGAGTGACTTTACTTACTTACTTACTTACCATCTTTATGAGCCAACAAGGGTCATGGTGATTAGTATAAAAGGTTTGTTGTTGTTTAGTTGCTAAGTGTCTGACTCTTTTGCAACCCCATGGACTGGTGGGGTGGATTCTTTACCACTGAGTCACATGGGAAGCCAGTGTAAAAGGTTATTGCCACCTAATTCAGTAAACATTAAGTGCTTGCTAATCCCTACGTTGGCGAAGGCAATGGCACCCCACTCCAGTACTCTTGCCTAGAAAATCCCATGGACGGAAGAGCCTGGTAGGCTGCAGTCCATGGGGTCGCTAAAAGTCGGACATGACTGAGCGACTTCACTTTCCTTTTCACTTTCATGAATTGGAAAAGGAAATGGCAACCCACTCCAGTGTTCTTGCCTGGAGAACCCTAGGGACGGGGGAGTGTGGTGGGCTGCCATCTATGGGGTCGCACAGAGTCAGACATGACTGAAGTGATTTAGCAGCAGCAATCCCTACATTAAGGCTGCAGATGAGAAGACAAGTAAAACCTACTCCCAATGGACTCTGAGTCAGGTGGGCCAGAAAATCAAATATATATATATATATATATATATATATATATATTAATTTGTGATTTTATATATAATATATTATATATATTATTATGGTTTAAAGCAATAGTTCTTATCTCTGGCTCTATAAGCTAATAGATTCCTGGAAGGAGGGAGGTGCTTTTAAAAAATATCAATGCCAGCCCCTGCCCTAGAGTGGCAATTTTAAATAGCTCCCCAGGGAGTCTTTGGTGAAGATACTGGTCTCGAGGTCTAGCACTGGTCTGGAAGGGAGAAGTCCTAGAAGGCCCACACCAGTTAGAATGAATTTCCATATAGAATGAAAGAAAAGGTCTTCTCTAAGGCCAAGCCTTGTGGGAGAAGCTCAGAGAAGGTCGGAGGAAGACCCCAGGGTCAGGGAGCATTTGAGTGAGTCTTGAAGGAGGAACAGTGATCAAGGCCAGTGTCCCTTCCATAGGAGCTGGCGGGTTATGTGAAGGTTAACCAGTGGTCAGCATCCCTAATCTCCAAGTGAAATAAATGTTAAGTTAGCCAAAGCTTGGGGTTAGTAATTTTGTATCTGTTTTGTTTGTTCATAAAACATCCAAGTGACATTTACCACACACTTGTTTATGTTTTTTAATAAGGCTTTATTTCTTCTTTTTTTAAAAATGAGCAAGATAAAAAATGATCAAAAATTGTAGTATTAGTAACCACTCACTGGTGGGCTTCCCTGGTGGCTCAGATGATAAAGAATCTGCATTGCTGGAGAGCCAAGTTTGATCCCTGGGTTGGGAAGAGCCCCTGGAGAAGAGAATAGCAACCCACTCCAGATTCTTGCCTGGGGAATTCCATGGACAGAGGAGCCTGGTCGGCTACAGTTCACAGGGTCACAGAGTTGGACATGACTGAGTGACTAACACACACATACAGCCACTCACTGATCAACATGTGCTGTGGACTGTGTGATGATAATGAGAAGGAGGATAACAGCCGCCATTATGGAGTGCTTACTACTTTGCATGAATTAAATCATAATCCTCACAAAAGCCCTTTGAGGTGAGTATCACTACTGTTCCCGTTTTACAGATGAGAAAACTGAGTCTCAGAGAGGTTTAGTAACTTGGTTAAAGATCACAAGCTAGTACGTGGTGGAGATCAGAATTCCAGGAGAAGCACTCTATTGTAATGGGAAGATGCCACGGACAGGATGCCTGGGGCTCTGGACCAGCCCGTTACTTCATGCATTTGCCACTTCTAGTGAATTCCTCTCCTTTTTTCTGTGTCTTAGTTTCCTTCTCTGTGGATTGAGCCTTTGAACCTCTCAGAGCTAATCATTCTATGATTCAAAGATATAAAGTACAAAATCATAATAAGAGTGGTTGGGGAAAGGAGGTGCAGGCTGAACCCTCTGGATGAAACATTTATTTTGGGAAGTTGTCAAGGTCTGGTATTCAACCACCCCAAGGAAGTCAAAGAGTACAGCTGGTGCTTTGCTGATTCAGAGGAATGGCTGGCAGGGAGATGGGAGCCAAATACACTGAGAATCTGTGTAATCAGAGAAAATGTCTTCATGATTTGCCATTATAATTCTCGATAACAAACTGGAACTCCAGCATCAATACTAATAACTAGTTGAAGGAGGCGGGGGTAAGGAATGAATTAAAATTTTTTAAAAGCTGTTTTTTGGTAAAGCACTGGGAAATGTTCTGGGCTCCTAAATTTAAAGGAGTATTTTTAGCACCTGTAATCAAACTGACTTGCGTAAACACATCTGCTGGAATATTGGCATCAAAATGTCTCCGCCGTCTTCATTTTTTACATTTCTTGCAGCCCTCCTGGGACCCAGGGAGAGTTCACTGATTTTCTTCCTCTCATTATGTTTTTCCAAATCAACTGAGTGAGAAAGTCAAATGGAATAGTTTCTTTTTCATTGAATGCTGCTGAGTCCCTACCTGAAGAGCGGCAACAAAGGCTTCAAACTTTAGTGAGTGTAAGAATCACTTACAAACTTCGTATCAAATACTGATTCCTGGACCTTACCTTCAGATTCTAGAGGCCCATGTGGGCCTGGGATTCTGCATTTTGCACACGTTTCAGCTGATTCTGACGTAAGCAGTCCGGGGACCACAATGATTAGTATTGGGCTAGGGACTAAAGCAGATTTAGAATAAGATTCTGGTTCTATCATGCACAATCTGTTGACTCTGGGCAAGTTCCTTGACCTTTTGAAATATCAACCACCTCATCTGTAAAATGGACTATTAAGGATACCTATTCCATCAACTTGTCATGAGGATTAAAATTGATGTATTAACTTAGCACCCTGTCGAGCATGCAACAAATGACCCACAAAATGCTAACTCTTATCATTATTAATTTTGAAAAGCTTAGCAAGTTATTTTTGTTTCTGACTCCAGGTTCCCCATATGCAAAGGGGGAGAAATTAGAAGAATACCTTAAAATCAGCTTGAATTCAAGAGTTGTGTATTAAATGAGAAAACGTCTGCAGAGGACTTAGCATATTGCCTGGCTCATTTAAATATCTTGTATTTCTTGAATGAATGAATGAATGCAATGAGTGGTTCAACACTTGCCTTCTCCAAACTGCAGCCAATAAGGAATTTTAAGAGAACTTCTCTCCAACATCATTCAGTGGTCCTGAAGCAGAGACGCAGTGTTTATGATTCTTGGTCTCCAGACCCTCACTTCTTGGAATCACTATATCTTTCACTAACTCTAATTTTGATGCTTCTCTAAACCTCACCTGCTTCCAAACACACTCAGGCTTACCCATCTCAAAAATGACTTCACTGGATCTGGCTTCTACACTGGTGGTTTGGGAGATTCTCCTCCATCTAAAGATGGCATGGGCGTTTGAGGGGAGGCAGGTAGGAGGAACGGTTTTCCTACTTGTGACTTCAGGAAAGCCATGGCCCATTTCTGCACCTCAGTCTCCTGCCCTATAGAAGGAACTGTTGTGGAAATCAATCCTTCCTTATGGCCTGGTGTTGTAAGCATCTATTTGCACATCTGCTTTGCACTGAGCTGTGAGCTATTGTACCACAGATACTTCACCTTTGTCAGTGTTCTAAAGCTCAGCTGTCCAGCTCAATGCTGGGCAATCACAGTTGTATAATAAATGAGGGATAGTTGACCAATTAACTGAGTTGATGATGTCCCCAGGAGCTCTGGTCACTGCCCCACATTCTAAAAGGACCAAAATAGCAAGCAAACATTGAGCCTTATTATACTCACTAGTAGTCAAAAAAAAAAAAAGATAAGATAGCATACCATGTGAGAGATGACGTTCTAGACATGTCACCTTGTAAGAAGTAAGCTTCACAGCACGCAGATGATCGCAACCATTCGCGCGAGTCTACTCCCACTCATTCAACAGAGTCTTTAAGCAGGGCTGGATACTGTCCTGGGTTCCGTGGAGAAAGCAGTTCAACAGACCTAAGACCCTGCCCTCACTGAGCTTGTGAACAATTATTATTCCATGTAATGTTTGCCATGATAGGAGAAAGCTAGTCTGAAAAGCAAGTCTAGCCACGTGGGAGACTGGTTTGGGAGGATGTGATACAGGGGTTAGTGAGGTGAAGGGAAGGGTGTTTCAGGCAGAAGGAACTGCACATGCAAAGACATGAAATCATGAGTGCAGGAAAGATTTGAAAGAATTTTACTGGGTCAGTATGTTTGGAATAAAGGATGCAGGAACAGGGAACAAAGGCCAAAGAAATGATGGGCTGGAATCAGATCATGTCGGTGATCCCTACCCTGAGCCAGGGTAGGGAGTCTGGACTGCTCTAATCTCAACAAGCCTTCAATGAAGGGCTTTAATCAAAGAAGTGACTCAATGAGATGTGCCTATCTAAAGATGCCCCTAGCTGCAGTGGCAAGAAAGATTGGAATGAGGGAGATGGGGGACAGGGAGACCAATTAGAAGGCTATAGTCCAGGATCTGAATGGCAGGGATACTTGTCAGAGTAATTTCTTTGAGGCATTGGTCGCTGGTTGCCAGCGATCTTCCCCAGCTCTGTGTGTTTGCGATGACACCGGACTGTGCAGAAAAAAAAGCCATTTAATCATGCTCGCCTGCTGCATTGCACACTTGGCCCTGCCCAGTGGCTGCATTCACTGTCAGGAGAATTGTGAGTTGTATTGCAAGGAAAGGAGAACTTGGGGTCAACTACCCCTCAATAAGCCCCCAAAGCATCCTGTGTTGTCACATCCTTTAAAAGCTCTGGCTATTACGCCTGATCATTTCCTCCCATGAAACTGCCAGGATCGCCTAGTCAATTACTAGTCAAGTGGGGAAATGTGCATTTCATTAGGAGCCTCTCACTTTAGATACACAAGGCCGTATATGAAATGAAATGTTCTGTGGTTATTTTTTTCAGCCAGTGATTAGGTGCTTTAATTAAGAAGGCATTGTGCCTGATTTCCAATCTTTTTTCTTTATTTAAATTTAATTGATTTTCTCCTTGATTTAATCAACCCAAATTCAGCTACTTGGCATACTTCTCCATTCAGATGCTCAGAAGAATGCTGGTGCTTAAAGGTGTAGGGCCACACCTAGAGAATGTGGGGTGTTGGCTGGTTCTAAGTCCCAGCTTCTGCTGACTGGTGCGAGAGGATATTAAGGACCCAAGTGGTTCTATTCAGCGCTAGAGAGAGAGCAGGGAGCAAGGGCTGATTTTAGACCTTTGAAATGTGGCTCTGCTGTGTGACCTTGGGTGAGTTATTCAACCACTCTGTGCCTCAGTTTCCTCCTATTTAAAATAGGAATAATAATGTTCTCTTCAAAGCACTGTGATGAAAATTAAGTGAGTTATCTATAAAAACATAGAAGGAAGACTGGAATATAAGTACTAAAACTGCTATTATTATTCCCATATCATTGTCTTTTCAGTAACTTTTTAATCATCACAACATTCCAGTGGGACTGGGTTATTCCCGTTTAAGGTAAAGAAAGGAAGTTTGTGGTTAGGGAGTGGCTGAGCCAGAATTCACGTACAAATCTCACCCTCATAGATGCTGTCCCTGTTACCCAGTGGCTTCTTTCTCCCCATGATGGACACTTGGAGACAAAGATTGTGGAAATCAAGTTCTTTGGTCAAGGTCACCGAGCTCGTGGTGGGAGAATCAGAACCTGAGCCAAAGCGCTCTGGATGCAACGACTGTCCCATTGCTCCTCCACTGTCTCCCAGAAAGGGCAGGCAACTTTCTCAAAGCCAAGCAGCAATTAAGGTCCATGTGATATTGCAAATCCACTCATAAGTCCTAGTGCTCTCACCCTTTTTTTCCCCAACAGTCCAGACATGTGGCAGATGATGTTCGTATACCCAGGAGACCCCCTTGCCTAATACAGGATCACACAGTGTTAACACTCAGTACACAAACTTAACTTCATACCTTTCTTGCTCAAGACAACACAGTAGAACTCAGGATAAAGGACTCATTAAAGGAGGAATCATGAATCCATCCAATTACTCATTTCACAAATATTTAATTGTACCCTTACTTTGTGCCAGGAGTCTGAGAAAACAGCTGTGAACCAAAGTGACCACAAAAACCCCTGCCTTCATGAAACTTCAATCCTAGTGGAGGGTGGGGAAATTATACAGTAAGCAAAATAAACTTAAATGATTATCTTTTAAAATATATAGTACAATAGAGGGAAATAAAACAGAAAGAGATCATTGTACAATGGGGACGGGTTGCAATTTTTAAAAATGTTTATGTGGGATTGTCAGGGGAAAAAGTCAGTGAGAAAGTGACATTTGAGCAGACTTGCAGCAAATGAAGGAGGCTGTCATGGGGAAGCGTGTGCAAGGCAGTGGAAATGGGCTGTGCCCAGCTCCTGAGGCAGCACTGTAACTGGCATCTCAGAAGAGCAGCCAGCGGGCCAGTGGGGCAGGGGCAGAGCGACCAGGCGAAAGAATGCAGACCGAGGTCAGTGTGGTAACAGAGGCCAGGTTGCACGGGTCCTGTAATTATTTTGGCTTTAGGGAAGACTTTGGAGGGCTTTGAAAAGAGGAGAGCCATGACATGACTTGAGTCTTAGCAGGATTCCTCCCCTCCAGCTGCTTTCTGAGGAATAGGTTGCAGGACGGCAAGGCTGGAAGCAGAGAGAACAAGTGAGAGATGATGTGGGCTTGGACCAGGGTGGTGGCCACATAGGAAGTGAGAAATGTTTGGATTCTGGGTATTTTTTTTTGATTGGAAGATAATTGCTTTACAGTGTTGGAGAAGGCAATGGCACCCCACTCCAATACTCTTGCCTGGAAAATCCCATGGGCAGAGGAGCCTGGTAGGCTGCAGTCCATGGGGTCACTAAGAGTCAGGAACGACTGAGAGACTTCCCTTTCACGCATTGGAGAAGGAAATGGCAACCCACCCCAGTGTTCTTGCCTTGAGAATCCCAGGGACGGGGGAGCCTGGTGGACTGCCGTCTATGGGGTCGCACAGAGTCGGACACGACTGAAGCGACTTACCACCACCACCACTATTGGTTTCTGCCACACAACAACATGAATCAGCCCTAAGTATATATATTTATATCCTCCCTCTTGAACCTCCCTCCCACTCACCACCCCATCCCACCCCTCTAGGTTGTCACAGAGCACTGGGTGAGCTCACTGTGTTATAGAGCCACTTCCCACTAGCTCTCTGTTTTACTTATGGTAATACATATATTTCAATCCTGGATTCTGGATGTATTTTGAAGGTAGCATCAAGACTTGCTGATAGGTAAGACCTGGGGTTTGCGAGGGAGAAGTCAAGGACAGCTCCAAGGTTACCACTTGAAAGGAGCTACCATCAGCTGGGATGATAAAGATTCATGTGTTCATACTTTTCTTTTTTCAACTGAAAATCATTCCCAAATTTTCATCTTTAGTAATCATTAGTAACACAACCATGACAGAGCTTACAATTGATTGTGATGGATCAGCGTGTCAACTGTGGCTGACAACCACTGAGCTGTTCTGCAGGGAGACATTTCTCCCTTGAGTTGGCAGCATCCCTTGTGGGTTGTGGCTCTGTCTTGTGGGTCTCACGATCAGCCTCGTTATTCCTCAAGAGTTAAAAAGTGGGCTAAACTCTTAGTGGGGGTCTCCGTGGGGCTCTGCAGCTCCTCTGAATACAAGCCAAGACCCTCCATCAAGAGAAGGAGCCCCTCACCCTGTCCAGCCTCTTCCCTGCCCCACCCCCACTGACAGACAGTAGAGTCCTCTCGCCCTACGCTGTGGATAATTCCTCCACCACGGTAGCTTCATCCCTCCTTCCTCTGTCTCTCCCACCTTCCCTTCAGCCCATGTAATTTGGGGAAATATGGACCTGTTTAGATTTTGACTGAAAACATTTGATTCATCTTCTCAAATGGGCCGCTCTCTGGCGAGACAGAAAGTATGTTTGTGATTTTTCCCCTCCTTTTAAATTGCAAGAAAAGGCAAAATGCTGTTTTTCTTCCTGAGACCGTTCCAGTACATAAGGATGAGTTTGAAACACTGAGCCAAGCCGGCCTGGCTGGTGATTCAGCCAGGAGCAATCATGGGACAAAGGTGTCGCCCCCGCCAACCGTCACACCCAGCAGCCCAGCTTGACCTCTGGATCCTCGCTCTAGCCCCCTCCCCCCACCCCCCACCAGCCTTCAGCCAGAGGAAGTGGTTCCAGCAGAATGGGCTGGGATGGAGTTTCCAGGAAGAACCCTCTTCAGAGTAGCCTGAAGCTCAAGGAGGAGGACCAAGTTTCTGCTAACTTCTCTGCCACTTCATCTGGAGCAGGTCACATCCCCTCTCTGAGCATTATAGGAAAGAGGTTTCAGATTGGGGAACCATAGGATCCTGTTCAACTTTATACACGAAGGATGCTTAGCAGAGTCAGAGCTCAGGAAGGAGAAGGAAGGAGATAGAAAGGGAGGCAAGAAGGAAGGATTTGACAAGGGGGTTGAAGTCTCGTGTTTCCTGGGATTCAAGACCTCCCTTGTGAAAGTTATGGGGAAGTTGGCCCATTTCCCCTCAGTGCCCACCATTTCTGAGGATGTCAACCAGACTTCCAGCTAACAGGAACAGAGACCCTGTACCTGAGGGCTCTCTCCAGCCACTAAGCCCGCTGTGCCGAGACACAGGGCAGAAGTTAATGCCTCTGGGGAGCAGCCTTCAGTCAGGACTGATGGGAATTGAAGGGTAAATTCTCCAGGTGCCTCAGATGAAAGTACTTGGAGTTGGGTGTCTACACTGGTTCCCAGGGCTCCCCAGCAGGATTAGGCTCCAGATGCCTGCAAGATAGCGGCTCCTTCCTTCTCAGCCTCCCTCCCCACCTGCCTACCAAGCAGGCTGGGATCATATCACTAGGGCTGCATATAAGGAAAGGGTCCCACTCCCAAGTCAGCCAGGGGCATTTGCTGGTCAGCTGATTCTTCAGAAAAGGGCTCAGATTTACTGGGCCCAGAGCCAGGCTGACAGTGCAGCTGCCCAGAGTATTCTGGGTGTCCACTGTGGCCTTGGGTCTGCACCAGAGGACAGAAGAGCTGGGGCATCACAGCAGGACCCACCCAGGAGGGTGGCCACACATGGATGCAGGGGGCAGGCATTGCAAGTGGGGCGAACAGTGCAAACAAGACATGGAATTCAGAATCTTTTTCTTTTAATTCAGGAAAAGCCCTACTGCACTTAAGACAGACCGTGTGTCACAAAATGCACGGCCTCACTGAATCTTCATCTCAGCCCTTTGATGCAGGCACTGTGTGGGGCAATCTAGGCACAGAGAGGTGAGTTTGTTTGCCCGAGACCACATTACAAGTATCAGGCAAAGCTGAGACGGGAAGCCAGGCCCCTGGGTTCAGAGAGTCTAACTGGTGAAGAAGGGGAATACCTGGAGGTGAGGTCAGTGGGATTGGGGGCTTCTGAACACCGAGCAGAGGGATCCAGTTTGTTCTCTGCCCCTTGGAGCTGAGGAGCTAGTGGTCTGGAAGGTGGGAAGATGAACAGCAAGGCATTTATCCAGGAAAGCTGGGGAGAGCCACGCTCCTTTTCTGCATGTAGTACCCTAAGGGGAGACCAACTGCCCTTAAGTACCTGCTCATCTTGGAGAAATTTCTATTACAAATGCCAGTGTCCTGGGACTTGGGAACTGTCCCAAATGGTATCTGTAGCCACACTGACAGTGAGACACACTGCCATCCACTGTCTGTCCCCTCAGTTAACCTGTCCCTTGCTGGCTTGATTAGGCTGTTTATCCAATCAGTTCCCCCATCCAGCCAATATTTACTGAAGACACCATGGATTTGGCACCTTCCAGGTGCCGAGGACACAATACTAGAAAAGACTCAGGCTCTGCCTCAAAGGCTTCATGGTCCAGGGCAGGGGAAGAGAAAATCAAGCAGAGAGGTATATTGTGAGCATAGAGAAGGGATGTAACTGGTCTAAGTAGTCAGGAATGGCTTCCTGGAGGAGGTGGCATTCTAAATTGAAATCTCTAAAAAATGGATAGGAGGTACTCAGGTTGAAGGAGCCAAAGTGAGTGATGCCATTTCTTAATTAGTAAGAAATAAGCACTGTTCTAAGAGCTTTACATGTATTAACTGTTAATCCCTGAAATGACTCTGTGAGACAGGTACTCTTATTATCCACATCTTACAGATGAAGCTCTGAGGCCCAGAGTGGTGAAGTCAATTACTCAAGGTCACAAAGGGCAGGACAAGGGTTTGAACCCAGTAATCTGGTGCCAGGCCATGCCCTTAAGTTTCATGCTCTGCTGCATCTAGATGCTAGGACTGCTCAGGGCCCTGCAAGGATGTCAGATGTTTTGAGCACAGTGAGTGAGAAAGCAGCAGAGAGCAACACACCTGGAGAGGTCAGCCGGGGCTGTGGACCTTGAAGGCCTTGATATCCACATCAAGGACTTTGGAGAGGAGACAGATGCTGAGCTGCTTTGAAGTCAACATGGTCAAGATCTGCTGATAGGATGCATATGACAGTGAGAGAAAGAGGGGTCCGGGGGGATGGAGGGTTGCCGCTTGCATAGAAGGTAGAAGGTGGAGCTGGAGGACAGGTTGTGGGGGTGATGATGTGTTGAAGTTTGTACAGGTAAGTCTCAGGTGCCTGTGGGGCTTCCAGGATGAGAGGCAGAGGAAGCAGTTGGACTAAAGTCTCAAGGTCAGAAAAGGGAGATAGCCCAGGATGATCCTGGGTATCTACTGTCTGTGCCTTTTCATTCCAGGTGTCCCAGTTTGGTGAATTCCATGGTCACCCTGGACATATCTGAGCTGCCACATGATTCATCTTGACATTGAGAAAACCTGGGTCCAGCTTTTCTGGAATTCACATCTCTGTGCCTAGATTCCCCCACCTGTAAAATGGGAAGCTTAACCGTGCCTGCATCACAGGGCTGTGACAGGGATTCAGTGAGGCCATGCATTTTGTGACGTGCACAGTCTGTCACAAGAGTGCAGTAGGGCTTTTCCAGACCAAAAAAAAAAGAGTCTAAATTGCATGTCTTTTTTGCACTGTACTCCCAACTTGCAATGCCTGCCCCCTGTGTCCCTGTGTGGCCAACCCTCCTGGGTGGGTCCCTGCTGTGCATCTGGATGCCCCAGCTGCTCTTCTGCCCTCTGGTGCAGAACCAAGACCATGGTGGACACCCAGAATGTTCTGGGCAGCTGCACTGTCAGCCTGGCTCTGAGCCCACCTGAAAAAAAAGGACTCTTACCTTCAAATCCACAAAGGCAAGTCCACTCTTGGCTTATGCAAAAGGAAGCCAAAGGACCTTTACACAGGAAAGGGGCAGGGGATGGCACACAGCCTTCCAGTTGTGTTTTGCATCTCAATCAACGTAGAGTGAAATATCTATAGAAAGAAACCAGGGTTTCGGTTAGGTGGTTGGCCCCTAAGGGCAATCAGTACTCTAAAACAGGATTCTGAACCCAGGAAAGATCCTTCTCAAACTCCTCACCACCAGTTTCTTCTGAAGGCTGTGTGCCTTTCACTTGGTGAAGGCCATAGGGACACAGTCAGGAGGCAGCTTTTTCACTGATTTCCAGTCCCTGCTCTGTATACCCATCACACAGCTATAGAAGGACATGAAGTTTTCTTGCATCATTGAATGGTGCTTTCAGAGGCCCAAAGCTGGAGGCACTACTGGGGTAATGCAGTGTCCCCAGGTGGCCCCCCATAATGTTCAGTCCTACAAGCACAGTGGTGGAAAGGTGAAGACCATGGATTCTGGAGGCAGAGTGTTATTTTTGTTCATTTGCTAAGTTGTGTCCAACTCTTTGTGACCCCATGGACTGCAGTACACTAGGCTTCCCTGTCCTCCTCTATACACCAGGCTTCCCTGTCCTCCACTATCTCCCTGAGTTTGCTCAAGTTCATGTCCACTGAGTCAGTGATGCTATCTAAACATCTCATCCTCTGCCGCCCTCTTCTCCTTTTGCTTTCAACCATTCCCAGCATCAGGGTCTTTTCCAGTGAGTTGGCTCTTCACATCAGGTGGCCAAAGTATTGGAGCTTCAGGTTTATCCTTCAATTCATCCTTCCAATGAATATTCAGGGTTGGTTTCCTTTAGGAGTGACTCGTTGGATCTCCTTGCTGTCCAAGGGACTCTCAAGAGTCTTCTCCAGCACCACAATTCAAAAGCATCAATTCTTTGGCACTCAGCTTTCTTTGTAGTCCAACTCTCACAATCCATACAAGACTACTGGAAAAACCATAGCTTTGACTATATGGACCTTTGTTGGCAAAGTGATGTCTTTGCTTTCTAATATGCTATCTAGGTTTGTTATGACTTTCCTTCCAGGAAGCAAGTGTCTTCTAATTTCATGGCTGCAGTCACCATCCACAGTAATTCTGGAGGCAGACTGCCTGGATTCAAATTCCATCTCTACCACCTATAATTGGGATCTCCTCTTGCCTCAGTTTCTTCATTGGTAAAATGGGGATGATCATTGTATCAGCTTCAAATAATTGTGGTAAGGATTATCAGGCAAACAGATGCAGCACTTAGAACAGTGCTGGGAGATAGCTAACACTCCATGAATATCTGCTGTTATTATTAGTAGTATTAGCATTATAATGGCGCCATCAGTTATCACCCAACCTAGAAATGGAAGCAAGTAGAAGAAACCAGGAGAAGGAACGAAGAGAAGAAGGGTGGAAAAGGGCTTCTTGGCTGCCAGGGCCTTGCTCAGAAGTCCCAGGGTTCCATAGGATAACATTTCATTCAGATTTTTATTTTTTTACCAGAATGAGAAATGCAGGTTCTGTGTCAGAAATCATTGCAAATTCCAAATTAGCGAGGTTTCATGGTCCGTGGAAAGGCGCTGGAGGGGAAATTGGTCGATGGGGTGTTTTTTAGCTGTCGGAGCAAGCTGGCTGATTGATTGAGTGTCTCTGTCAATAGACTGTGCAGACAGCAGCCAGGCAACGGGTACAGGCGAGCAAATAGGAAGACAGAAGCCAGTGAGGCAGAGGCGGAGACATGATTGCAGTGGGAAGAGGCTTAGTGATACCAAAGACCAGGCTGAGAGTTCCAGGCTTCCTCATTCGCTGCTGTGTGTCCTTGGGCAAGTTACTACACCCCTCTGAGGCTCTGTTTTTCTCATCTAAAAACAACCCTTACAATACCCGCCTCAAGAGTTTATTATGAAACTTAAATGAAATAATGGGATTTAAATATCTGGTGAGGTGTTGTCACATGATAGGTGCTCAGTAAACATGTGGTCCTTTTACTGTAACACAGTGAGTTGAAGTTGGTCTACTTATGCTTCTGCCTAGGAACTCAGAAGCTGTGTTTAGGGGTGACAACCTCATCCTTAAATTGGGGATGAATGGGCCAAGTGGGTCCCTTCTGTGCCACCCCCAATGTGTTTAGAAAGAGACAAAGAGATGGGGATGACTTAGATGCAGAAGAGAATCTGACTCATGAAAATCTTTGAATTGGACAGACTTTCAGAAGTCACTGAGGCCAGTCCCCTGTTTCCAGGGTCAGGCAGATTGGAAACCATATACACCTCAAAGATGACTGTGAAAGAATAATCCACAAGTCTCCCCACCAAGCAGAAGTTCTTTCTCTGATGGGAGCTACCAAGTCTTTTCAAGCTAATTGAAATTATAATTATAATAGACATTGTGCTTAGCTTAATGACTATATATTTCCTACAGCTACCCCAATACATAAGGCATTATCCCCCTTTTAAATAGTTATTTACTTGGCTGTGCCAGGTCTTAGTTGTATGCAGCAGTCAAGATCTTTAGTTGTGGCATGTGGGTTCTAGTTCCCTGACCAGGGATCGAACCCAGGCCTCCAGCTTTGGGAGCACAGAGTCTTAGCCACTGGACCATCGGGAAGTCCCATTCCCATTTTTTAAATGAAAAAACTAAGTCTTAAATAGATGAGGGACCTTGGTCAAGGTTATGCTGCAATATCATGGAGCAAGGAGAGTGCAGAATTTATTCCAATGGGGAACTGGGCAGTGGCGGGGAGTGAGGGGGGTGCATTGTTCAGGAACAGCTGAGCTGAGCCTTGATGGCTGAGTGAGGCTTTTCCTGGCAGAGAAGTGACGAGAGGGCATTGCGGGCAGAGGGATCAGCTTGAGCAGACATCCAAGTTGAGAGACTCTGCCCCTACGGCTATTTACAATGAATAATTACAATTACAATGACAGCTAACATTGATTAAGTGCTTACTCTGCACCAGGAATGGTGTTAAGCACTTACGTGCATCACCTCTATGAGCTGGGCACTACCATTAACCCCATTCTGCAGAAGAGAGATGAAGTGACTCGTCCAAGATCACAGCTTGAAAACAGCAAAACCAGCTTTCAAGCTGCAGTCTGCCTGATTCCAAGGCTCCTTGAGGTTCCTGGTTGTTTAGGCACTGTCTGTGCTCTACAGAGAAACCGCAGAGCTAAAAAAGACTTCTACCCACATGCCAGGGCTGTCCTGAGATCTCCTAGTCTGTTCCTGCCCCAAGTGCTCTTAGGGCTTAGGGGAACCCATCACGGTTGAAGGGAGATAATCTAGAAGCTGACTGCCTAATAAAGATAAAGTTTCCTAATAAACTCGCAATCCTGCGGTAATGGGTTTGACTTTTAAAAGGCAGGTAAAAATCCCATGGAGAGACAGACCTTTCCCATCAACTCCTTAATCAGAATTACTGTGAAAGAGCCATCTCTTACAGGTAGTACAGCTGGATACCTGGGCTGGCATTCAGAAATGGTCACTTCCAGGTAAAGTCAGAAGGCTGGTCTCTCCAGAGATCCCTCTCTCCCACAGGAAATCCTGTCAGAAAAGAATGATTAATAGCAAAGGAGGGGCCTGTGGGACAAGCTTAGTTCAGTCACTCAGCTGTGTCTGACTCTTTGTGACCCCGTGGACTGCAGCACACCAGGCTTCCCTATCCATCACAACTCCCAGAGCTTACTCAAACTCAAGTCCATCGAGTCACTGATGCCATCCAGCCATCTCATCCTCTGTCATCCCCTTCTCCTTCTGCCCTCAATCTTTCCCAGCATCAGGGTCTTTTCCACTGAGTCAGTTCTTCACATCAGGTGGCCAAAGTATTGGAGTTTCAGCTTCAGCATCAGTCCTTCCAGTGAATATTCAGGACTGCTTTTCTCTGGGATGAACTGCTTTGATCTCCTTGCAGTCCAAGAGACTCTCAAGAATCTTCTCAACACTATAGTTCAAAAGCATCAATTCTTCGGCGCTCAGCTTTCTTTATAATCCAACTCACATCCATACATAACCACTGGAATTAAAGGAGAATAAATGAGAAGAGTGTGATGTGAGAACTTGCTGATGATTGGTACGGGAGCTTCAGAGGCGGAGTCTTCTAAGAACTTTCTGAAATGCAAATCAAAACCACAATGAGGTACCATTTCATACCAGTCAGAATGGCTGTGATCCAAAAGTCTACAAGCAATAAATGCTGGAGAGGGTGTGGAGAAAAGGGAACCATCTTACACTGCTGGTGGGAATGCAAATTAGTACAGCCACTGTGGAGAACAGTGTGGAGATTCCTTAAAAAACTGGAAATAGAACTGCCTTATGACCCAGCAGTCCCACTGCTGGGCATACACACCGAGGAAACCAGAATTGAAAGAGACACGGTCACCCCAGTGTTCATCGCAGCACGTTTATAATAGCCAGGACATGGAAGCAACCTAGATGTCCATCAGCAGATGAATGGATAAGAAAGCTGTGGTACATATACACAATGGAGTATTACTCAGCTATTAAAAAGAATACATTTGAATCAGTTCTAATGAGGTGGATGAAACTGGAGCCTATTATACAGAGTGAAGTAAGCCAGAAAGAAAAACACCAATATAGTATACTAACACATATATATGGAATTTAGAAAGATGGTAACGATAACCTTGTATGCGAGATAGCAAAAGAGACACAGATGTATAGAACAGTCTTTTGGACTCTGTGGGAGAGGGAGAGGGTGGGATGATTTGGGAGAATGGCACTGAAACATGCATAATATCATATAAGAAATGAATTGCCAGTCTAGGTTCGATGCAGGATACAGGATGGTCAGGGCTGGTGCACTGGGATGGCCCAGAGAAATGGTACGGGGAGGGAGGTGGGAGGGAGGTTCAGGATTGGGAACACGTTTACACCCGTGGTGGATTCATGTTGATGTATGGCAAAACCAATACAGTATTGTAAAGTAAAATAAACATTTTAAAAAAAGAACTTTCTGTTGATTGGTGGAGTTGCAATGGACCAACCTGTCCATTAATTCTGCCACCATCATCATCGGCATCATTATCATCACTATCATCACCAACATGTTCATCAAAGAACATTTGTTGAGCCTTTGTTATGTGTCCAGAAAACGTGTAAGTTTTACACGTGCTAAGTGTTACATGTGCTAAGTTTTTACAACAGTCAAAAGAGACAGGTAATATTAACATACCCATGAATATTTGCCATCCTCAGTTTGGAAAACTACGGTTTGATAATACTAAGTCTTGCCCTCTGGGTCAACACAGCCTAGGAGCAAACCCTAGGAGCAATGCAGAGCTTCAAACCCATGTCCCTTTGACTCCAAACAATGCAGTACTTAACTATTGTTTTGTATTTATTTAGTAGTTTGTTAGAGGAATACATCGGAGAAGGCAATGGCACCCCACTCCAGTACTCTTCCTGGAAAATCCCATGGGCGGAGGAGCCTGGTAGGCTGCAGTCCATGGGGTGGTGAAGAGTCGGACATGACTAAGCGACTTCCCTTTCACTTTTCACTTTCATGCATTGGAGAAGGAAATGGCAACTTGCCTGGAGTGTTCTTGGCCTGGAGAATCCCAGGGACAGGGGAGCCTGATGGGCTGCCGTCTATGGGGTTGCACAGAGTCGGACATGACTGAAGTGACTTAGCAGTAGCAGCAGAGGCATACATGGTCTGGGTCTGTCTTTGATTGAATTCACAGGGTATTAAGCCTGAGACAGTAATTTGGATGCACACTTATTGATGGTATACTTTTAGAAGAAAGGGAGTGAGGAAGCAAGCTAGGGCAGCACAGAACACTAAGACAAGGTGTGGTTTCAGCTGGAATCTAGCCTTAGCCTGATCTCACAGGGAGCTCTAGAGTGTGAATAGCATTGCCTTGCTGCAAGGGAGATGGTTGTTTGTACTCCTAAGCCAGTCGTTGGCTGTGGGATGCCCTGCCACCCCTCAAGAGTGGACATAACCTTCTTGGAAGGGGCGCTCATGAAATATTTGCAGCGAACCCACTCACCATCTAAGATCTGACCAAGAGCTCTCACTACAGCTACTGAAGGACTGATTGGTGGTCCCTGCTCAGCCTCTAACTCACCAAGTGTCCTTGAGTTTACTGCTGGTCCCCTGTCTGGACCCCAGCTTCTCCTGGGTAAAGTTCCAAGAACTGGCTTAGCTCTGACACGTTCTGGCTCTGCGGTCTAGCAACATAGTCACTGCCCCGGGTCTGCAATCTCTGTTTCTGTAACCCGGGAGGAGAGATGGGGCCCCTCGGATAGTTTCAACAGTGTAAGGCGAGATGTCTGACAGCTTCCCCCACTGAAGCTCTTTATCTCACTTCTCTGCTGTGTTATTTTAAAACTAACATGCCCAGACCTCAGGAGCTCGCTGCCTGCAAGATTTGTGGCTTGTCTGCTCTGTCCTCTCTACAGATTTTAGCAGCAGCGTATTTCTGCTTATTATGAATTTTCTACCAAACCTCAGCCCCAGGAAGTGGGGGATAGGTGTGTTGTGTGTGTCTGCAGAAACACAAAGTCCAGACGGCACCACACTCTCAGATGCTGCCCCCATTGCCACCTCCACCTCTGTGGCTCCAGCTAGTGTCCAGCTGGTTGTCCCAGGAGGAAAGGGAGACATCAATTCACTCCTGGGCTTCTGAGAGAGAAGAGCCAGGACACAGCAGGGAATGCCCCAGCGCAAGGAGGGTCTCCAGGGACACTCAGGGGCTCCCCTGACCTCCCTGCTCTTCCCTTTCCAAGAAACCCGTAGAGCTGTTTGGGAAAAGAGGATGAGAATCAGCAGTGAGGCTGGAGAACAGTGTGATCACTCCCTGGTAAAATTGCCGCCCCATGCCGGAAACGAAGTGCTGAGCACGCACTATGCCATTTCATCCTCAAGGCCATCCCGTGAGGGGCCGACAAGTTGTGATTTCACCAAAGAGGGGAAGAGACTTGCCCAGGCTGAGGACCTCGGCAGAGTCAGTGTGAGGATCCTGGCACTGTGCTCTGGCAGCCCTCCCCAAACAAGCAGCTCACCCCGCTCTGTGCCATCTTGTTTCCTGCAGGCACAGCTGCCACCTCTCTCTATTTAAGACTTCTCTGTCGGGTCACTTTCACCCCACACGAAAGTTTCTTGTGTACCTGCCCCATGACTTCCTCTGAAACTGTGAGCTCCCTGAGGGAAAGACTCGTGTCTGGATCATCTTGAAATGACCCTCCACCAGAAGTAAAGTGATGCTTAGCAGATGAGTGAATGAATGACTAATAAATCAGTGAATAAATGAATAGCTAATGAAGAAATAGACGAATGAATGTATAAACAATAAATGAATCACTGCACCTAAAGGAATATGTTGGAGGAATCAGACATCTTATGAATTTATTTTAAGAGTCAGTCTACCAGGCTGGGTCACTTCTTATTCTGAAACCCCGCCAGTATAACGCTCTCAGAGCTCACCTATGTCCTCAGTTTCCACCTCACTCTAGCCAGCTGCTCCCAGAAGGTCCAGTCTGCTGGCTTTCAACACCATCTGCATGCTACCATCACTCAAGGGTGTTTACCCAGCACCGATGTCTTCTCTGAACTCCCATCTCATGTGCCCAATTGCCCACCTGCCGTTGCCACATGGGCTGTCTAATCAGCATCTCAGAGTTGACATGTGCAGAACTGAGCTCTGGGGAGCCCTTACAGAACACCCCTGGCCTGCAGCTGTCCCCGCCCAGCTGCCCGCAGCGTCATCCTCCTCATGGCTCAGACCAAAACCCCTGGAGTCGCCCATAAGCAGACTTGGTTGTGTGCATGCATGCTCAGGTGCTCAGTTGTGTCCTACTCGATTCCAACTTCAATGTGTGTCCAGAAAGAAACAGCTTCTCACCACTACCGCATTGATAACACTGATCCTGGCTCTCATCTTCTCTCATGTGAGTTGTAGCAATAATCTCCCCACAGGTCTTCCTGCATTTATCCCAGCTCCCTGGTCATCCTTGCTTAGGAAGCTGCTAGAGAGATCCTTTAAAACCTAAGTCAGATTACATCGCTTTCCTGCTCAGAACCCTCCAATGGCAAGTCACCTCAGAGAAAAAGCCAAGTCCTAGCAGTGGCCCAGCAGACCGTGATCTGAGGCCTCCTCACCCCTTACCCTTGTTCCCTTTGCTCACTCACTTCCAGCCTCAGTGCGGGTAGTGTATTACAGTCTCAGGGTCTTGGCAATGGCTGTGCCCTCTGCCCATTTTGCTCTTTTCCAGGCTTACTCCCTCATCATCTTCAAGTCTTGCTCAAATGTCCCCTTCTCCATGAAATTTTCTCTTTTAAAACCACAGCCCTCTCCTGGTAGTAGCATTTCTGGTTTCCCTTATTCTGCTCCATTTTTTTTTTTTTTTTTTAATAGCTCTCATTGTCTTCAAATACTCTCCAAAGTTACCACTTATTTCTGCTTATTTTCTGCTCTCGTCCTCCCTCTGCCCATGCCAGGAGAATGCAAGCTCTACCAGGCAGAATTTTTTTCTGTCTTATTCTCTGTGTGTGTCTCCAGTGCCTAGATCCTGCCTTATACATAGTAGGTGCTCAGTAAATATTTGTTGAATCAGTGGCTGGATGAAGAAAAAGGAAACAGTCCCAGACAGCACCTCTGGGACAGTTTTACTCTCTCAGCTGTTGAACAAAGGCTCCTCCTGTTCCATGCTGAAGGTTTCCTATTAGGCTGAGGACTTCTGCCCTCTTCTCAGCAGATCTTGCTTGCTTGGTGCTTTCTCTAGTCATTAATGATTCCCTAAAGGGACTCACCTAGCACAATCACTCCCAGGGCAAGAATCTCTAATCAGCAATTCACCCTCCCTGGAGCAATGCAAACCCTGTCTGCAGTTTCAGCTGATGGAAAGGTCTTGAAGGTGCCCTGGGCCAGAGCAAGACGTGTTTGCCTTGCCCATGGTGACACAGCCTGGTAGAACCAAGGTTTGAACCCAGATCAGTAGAACTGCAGGACCTCTACACTTGCCCACCATCACCGAGTAACCCTTTACAATGTATTCAAGTGAGAAACAACATTTTGGAATTCAGCCAGTTCCCAAGTTTGGGGCGCCTGCATTTCAGACAGCCCCAAGAAACCAATCCAATCCCCCTCTCAGCACTTTGAACCCTCACTAGGCAAGTAGGCAATTGACAGGCCAGCCTGTGAAAGGAGAAGTAATAGGGTGGACTAGGGCTGGATTGGCGGGCAGTGGGGGGCTGTGCTCTGTGATGAGAGTTCAAAACCCAGACAGGTTGGGAGCCTGACCTGCTCAGCTGAGCTGGGTAAGAAGCGCTGAGCTGATTTTTCTCCATATGGTTCTTTCATCTTTTGACCTGAACTTGGGAACTGGACAGTTTTAGATGTACAGCAGGGTTTACCATGTGCACATACACACGTTCACACACTCTCAGCCCTGAGAACTGAACTAAACCATTCTCATCAATTACCTGAGGACAGAGAGTGCTAGAGGGCTGGACTTGGACTCAGGATCAAGTCCAAATCCTTTGTAAGTCTACAACCTGGCTACTCAAAGTGTGGTCCGTGGAGCAATAGCATCAGCTGGGGATCTTGATAGAATGCAGATGCTGAGTCAGTAGTCTGGGCTAGGGCCTGAGCTTCAACATTTCCAGCAAATTCACATACACATGGAAGCGTGAGAAGCAGCTGTCCCCATGGCCCTGAAGACTCCAGCCCTGTCTGCCTCCTTATCTCAGATCCTGTATTGTTTCTGCTCTCCCACAGTCACCGCAGCATTATTTACAGTGGCCAAGACATCAAAACAACCTAAGTTCCCACCACCAGATGAATGGATAAAGACAATGTTACATATATCATATCTATTAATATATCTAATAGATAAAATAGAATTCATTCATAAAAAGGAAGGGAGCCCTGCCATTTGCAACAACATGGATATACCTTGAGGGCATTATGCTAAGTGAAATAAGTCATCCTCAACTCTTCCATCCTCCACCCCAACTATCTCTTCCAACTTACTGGTTCCTCTGCAGTTCTGTGAAGTCTATTGCTGTGGCTCGGTACTTGGCCTTTGCACCTGACCAATTCCCATACATCTTTTAGGAAACTTTCCACAGCCATCTCCCCAGACTGGATTAGGTGCTCTCTCTGTGGTCCTCTGAGCTTCTCTCCATTGGAGAATTACCACATTGTAATCCCCAACTGAAGAATCAATATTCCTCTTCCAGGTTGGAAACTCCTTGAGGACACAAATAAGTCTTAGTTACTTTGGAGTCCTTAAAATCTAATACCAAGTAGATGTTCAGTAAACAGCTGCTGAATAAGTGAGTGAAATGATGAGGGAAATGCCGGCCTCATGAAACTTCTTTGCTTTCTCATTCAGTTCTGAGGCTGAGCATTGTGGTCCATGCATCCACATGATATCTCCCACGGAGGTTCCCTGGAATCCTTGGTCTTCCCCTAAGTGCTTGCGCTTTTTTTCCAACTGTGAGATCAAAACTCAAAAGAGTCACAGCTCCTGCAAATTATCCCCAATGAGGCTTAATTAACCCTGAAGGGACTTGGTACCAAGACCTCAGGCCAGAATAGTAACAGGATCCAGACCAAAGTTCCAGGAGCCAAGGCACAAATTAGCCAAATCCATCTTGCCCAGGAGCTGGCTTAGTCCCATGATAAGCCTCAGGCTCTCTGGTGGACTCGTGAGCTGAGGGTTGCACCGGCATTCTCTACTGAAACAAGGAGGCGGTGGGTTTCTGGCTCAGTGCAGAGACAAGGGCAGGTCGTTCACAACTCTGGAGGCAAATATAGAACAAGAACCTTGCCATGAACCTTGGATGAGAAGCAATTGCCTTTGCCTCCCCAGGTCTCAGTGTCTTCATCTGAGTAATGGGGATAAGTTCATCAAACTGAGCACCTTACAAGAGCCTTGTCAGCATCCATTGAGACACTGGATTTGCAAGTGTTCTACACCCTGGGAGAAGCTATTGGTGGGCCGGGGAAAATAAGTGTCAGGGATGTCCTGAATCTAATGGCCAAGTGCCATTTCTATTTGTGGAATATAAGATGCAAGCCAAACCTTAAGATACATCTACTTCTCCAAACCCACGAAGCAAATCCCTGTCTTACAGGAAAACTACTAAAATTCACCTTGTGCCTCTACTCATTACCTCCTTATGTTTTCAGAGTGTTTTCCAGATTGCGCTCCTTTTTATCTCAGCTGATTCTCATAAACAAGCAGGCAGCTGGTGCTCTTACCATTTACTGTTCCTGGGTCTCAGTTTCTCTGTCTGTATAGTGGGCGTTCAGAAAACTAAGATCATGGCATCCAGTCCCATCACTTCATGGCAAGTAGATGGGGAAACAATGGGAACAGTGACAGACTTTATTTTCTTGGGCTCCAAAATCATTGCAGATGGTGACTGTGGCCATGAAATTAAAAGACGCTTGCTCCTTAGAAGAAAAGCTGTGACCAGCCTAGACAGCATATTAAAAAGCAGAGACATTACTTTGCCAACAAAGGTCCATCTAGTCAAAGCTGTGGTTTTTCCAGTAGTCGTGTATGGATGTGAGAGTAGGCTGTGAAGAAAGCTGAGCACCAAAGAATCAATGCTTTTGAACTGTGGTGTTGGAGAAGACTCTTGAGAGTCCCTTGGACTGCAAGGAGATCCAACCAGTCCATCCTAAAGGAAATCAGTCCTGACTATTCATTAGAAGGACTGATGCTGAAGCTGAACTCCAATATTTTGGCCACCTGATGCAAAGAACTGACTCACTGGAAAAGACCCTGATGCTGGGAAAGATTGAAGGCAGGAGGAGAAGGGGACAACAGAGGATGAGATGGTTGGATGGCATCACTGACTCGATGAACATGAGTTTGAGCAAGCTCCAGGATTTGGTGATAGACAGGGAAGCCTGGTGTGCTGTAGTCCATGGGGTCGCAAAGAGTCAGACACGACTGAGCAGCTGAACTGAACTGAGAGTGGGCATGGCCATGCTTGCTCCTGGGTTTCTTTGGAAGCTTAAATGAGACAACGCATGAGGAAAGCTTAGCTTGGCATCTGGCACAGAGTAGGTGCTTGATAAATGGCTGCTGTAATTATGATCAAAGGATGTGGAAAAGGGACTTCCCTAGTGGTCCAGTGGTTGAAAGTCCATCTTACAATGCAGGGTGCGTGAGCCAGGGGAACTGAGATCCCACATGCCAAGTGGCAACTAAGTGTGTGCCACAATTATAGAAGCCTGTGTGCCACAACAGAGAACCCACATGCCGCAACTAAGACCCGATGCAGCCAAATAAATAAAGGACGCATAAAGAGCACTGGACTGGGAGTCAAGGGCCACATAGTCAATCCAGAGTTCTAACATCTGTCTCCTTGTGCTCCTTGTTTCTTGGGACCTCAGTTTCCTCACTCTGCACAGAGGTAAGTGGAGGCCGGGATTCTCACCCCCCCCCCAACATTGTTTGTATCTGACTCCCCAAATAGTGTTTAACTCAAACTAGCACTCGAGGCTCCCAACCAGCCTGAGTGAGCACTTTGGTGGAGTCACAGGCTTTGATGGGGGAGGCAGCTCAGGAGACTTTTGCAGAAAGTTCAGCCTCTTATCGGAGGCTGAGAATCTGCTGGTTGCCATGACTACGGATAGCCGCATCTAAGCTCTGGGTCTCTGATTAGCAGGAACCTGAGCAGGGAGGCCTTGAGGAATTCAGCACTCATGGCTCCCTCCCTCCTTCTGTGAAGCAGAGTGCGCCAGCCCTTGACTTCACTGTTTTAGCTGTCCCCTGAAGATCTCACCTTCTTTTAAGTATTTTTTTTAATGCAACATCAAAAGGCCGTGTGGTAAAAACAAGGCAGCTGCCGGTACTCCTCAGCAACGATGGAACACAGGATTTTTCTTAAAGCCCTGCAAGGATGTAAAGCTGGAAGCAAGGAAGGAAGATGGGTGGGGTCAAGGGGGTGGGGGTGCCATGGCTGAGGTCTGAGTCCTCTGAAGTGCTTTGTGGCCTCGGACAGGTCCTCCTCCCTGGACCTCTGCTTATTTGTATGTGAGGAGAAGTTGCATCTGATCTATGGTTCTCCATCAGAATTTATTTGTAAATTCCTTCCTTCCTTCATTCAGCAAATGTTTCTTGAGCAGGAAGGCACGCTGTGCCATGCACTAGATCCTTAGGGACCCAGTGGTGAGAAAAGAGACTGGTTGCCACTCTCAGGAAGCTCACATTCTGATCCAGAAGACAGTTAGCAAATAAACATGGAAAATGGTCATTTCAGATATTCATAGTAATGGGTACTCTGGAGGAGGGAAGGTACAACAAGACTGTGATGGAAGCAGGTGACAAGAAGAGCATGATTGCTTAAAGAAGTCAGGGAGGGCTTCCTTGAGGAGGTGACATGGAGTGAAAGGAAGGAGCTGGAAGAACAGCATACCAGGTGGAGGGAACAGAAAGAGCAAAGGCCTTGATTAAGAGACCTGGTCCATATGAAAAGTAGCAAGAAGGCCATGTGGCTGGAGCAGAGTAAGGGAGAGGTGGAGGGGTAGAAAGTTGGGTCTAGAGTAGGATAGAGACCAAATCAATCAGAGCTTTTTAATCTCAATGGTCATTTTGGATTTATTGACCCAGAGAAGGCAGAATTACCTGAGATGTTTCTTTAAGATACAGGTTCCCACATTTCATCCTTGGGCAGTCTGATTTATTATGGCTATGATGGGACCTAGGAATCTGTATTTTCAAAAGCTCCTTGGGGGCCTCTGAACTGACCAGGTTTAGCAAAGCCTGGACTACATGCTCTCTGAGTCTCTTTCAGTTTTAAAAAAGCTGAGAGGCAAAGTGTTAGAACACATTGAAAAAAACCTTTCATTTTATATGAGGAAAGAATCCTTTCTTCTTTCCCTCACCACTCCCTGTCAACCTGATAGAATTAATTCTATTCTTCTTTGTTTTATAATCCTATGTGAAGTACCCAACACCAGGAATGGGAGACCAATGCTATTGGGGAAAAAAAAAAATGCTTCCATATCAGGGAGTGTCAAGTTATAAACTGTAGCAACTCCATTATACCTCTACTCATCAAACCATTGCCAGGGATTCCCCATCCCTAATTCTGAACAAAGCTGCTGGCAGCGATGGATGAGGCATTGTCTCTGCCCTTAGCCTCGTCCCCCAGTACCTGGCAATAGCATCCACCAGCTTTCCCCACACTGGAGATAACCCATGCCTCTATTAGCACAAGTCACTGATACCTTCTACCCAGTGCCAGCACTATTTGTCATTCACTGCCAAACTCGTCACATCAACTCTCAGTTTCTGCCTATGACAAGGTTGCCTCAGGCACATATTTGTGTCTTGGTTTCCTGTAATGCTCCAGAAAGCCCCAAATTGCATTCTTGTATGTGTGTCCAACTCAAGACTCTCTTCGGCAATACACATCCATTGATAAGCACACTGATCATTTTTCTAAGGGAAATATGGGGAATAATAGAAAAGGCATTGATTGAGCCATCTGAGTAGACAGAGATATTGGCTGCCTTATTTCCACCAATTGTCACCATGAAGGGATTAGCTCGAGGCATCTCAAAAAGCTCTTCATAATTTTTTGAAACAGATGAATATTCTCTTTAGTCAATGCCTTTGCCCTTTCATTTTTCCTTGAACAAATGTTGCTGATTGTTTATCCCACATTTAACCAGCAGCCAAGGATGCTAGTTCTGCTTTCAAAATATAGCCGAATCTAATCACATCTCGTCACCTCCATTGCTGCCACCCTGCTCTGGGCCTGCTCTATTGCAATGGTCTCCCTGTCTCTGTCCTTCCCTCCCTTCCTTTGAGTATTCTGAGCTCAGGGAGTGAACCTTCTGAGCATCACCCATCTCAGCCACAGGGAACCCAAAGTTTTTCCCATGACCTATAAAGACCTCATCTCTGATCTCTCCTCTTATCATTCTTACCCCTGCTTGCTGTTTCTTGAGTATGCCAAGTGTCTTTGAACTTGATATTCCTTCTGCCTGGAACATACTGCTTACAGATACACGTGTAGAAGTTACATATTGCTGAGCAACAAACTACCCCAAATGTTTGTGACTTAGAACAACAATTAACAGTTAAGTTTTGCAGTTTCCTTGAGTTAGAAGTTTGGCTGGGTGACTGGGTCACTACGTCTCAGACATTAGCCGTGGCTGCTGTCTCATCTCACAGCTCACTGGGGCTGGAGGACTCACTTCCAAGGTGGTGCACTCACACGGCTGGTTGTGCTGGCTGTTGGCAGGAAGTCTCGGTTCTTTGTCACAGGGATGTCTCCAAAGGGCTGCTTGAGTGTCCTCACTACATGGCGGCCAGCTTCCCTCAAGGTGATCAGTCCAAGAGGAAGAGGCAGAAGTCACCTTCATGCCTTAGTCTTGAAAGTCACACATCATCACTTTTACTTCATTCTATTTATTCAGCTTGAGTCACAAGCCCAGCCAGTATCCTAGGGGAGGGAAATTAGGCTCCCTAATTGATGGTATGAATGTCCAAAATTTGTGAACACATTCTAAAGCCAACACAAACTGCAAGGTTAGTCCCTGGTCCTTCAAGTCTCCACCCTCTTACTTCCTAAGAAAGGCTCTCCGTGATTGTTTTGCTGTTGTTGTTGTTTAGGTGTTAAGTCATGTCTGAATCTTCTGTGACAGTTGGACTGTGCCCTGCGAGTTTCCTCTGTCCATGGGATTTCCCAGGCAAGAATACTAGAGCAGGTTGCCATTTCCTATGCCAAGGGATCTTCCCAAACCAGGGACTGAACCCACATCTCCTGCTTTGGCAAGCAGACTCTTTACCAATGAGCCAGCAGGGAAGTTCCCTCCGTGATTACCCAGTATGGAATAACAGTCACCCCTCTCACTTTTGGGGGCAGGAGGAGAAGGGGACGACAGAGGATGAGATGGCTGGATGGCATCACTGACTCAATGGACGTGAGTCTGAGTGAACTCCGGGAGCTGGTGATGGACAGGGAGGCCTGGCGTGCTGCGATTCATGGGGTCACAGAGTCAGACACAACTGAGTGACTGAACTGAACTGAACTCTCACTTTTCTAGGCCCTTTACACTGATTTATTCTCTCTATAATTTATTACTGATGAATAAGTCATATTATTACTTGCTTGTGCATTTAATACCTGCTTTTCCATGTATAATCCAAACTCCGTGATCTCTGGGAACACCTGCGTCTTGTTCACGACATCCCCACACTTAAAACTGGCCCGGAGACACTGCAGGCACCCAGGGAGTCAGAGTTGATGAATTTTAGGTTAGCCTCAGCTAGGACAGAATGGCAAGAGGCAAACCTTGCTGGAGGCTGGGCAGAAATTGCAAGCTTTGAGTTGTCTGAAAAGAGCCAGGACAGCATTCCACAGAGATAGACCAGAGGGAACAAAGACACAGAAATGGAGCCCTCATCATGCGGGAAAAGTGGAGCTCTGGAAGCATGGAACTGACAGTGAGAGGGCTGGGTAGACCCCACTAGAATCTCCATCTTTCCTGGGCTTGAAGCATCCCCTAGCTCTGCTTCTAAAGATACACTGATAAGCGGCTGACAGATGGATGTGTTTTGCTGCCCTCCCTGCAGTATTGACCAGGCTTGGCCTGCGCTCCTGGCAGCCCCAAAGAGCAGGGGGGCTTATCAGAAGCATTTATCCTGAGTCATAAAGCCAATCTTATGCAATGGCTGCAGAAGCTCGGTGCAGGAGAGATGCTAATACCTTCGATCAGTGCTTGACCTGGGATCTGCAGGCAGGGTGGGCAGGCAGGGAGTGCAGCAAGCATGCTTGCTGGATGTTACTAGATGCACCTGTGGCTCTCAAACTCCTGACTCTTCCTGGTTAGGAGCCAGGAGATTTGAGTGACAGCCCCTTCAGAGACGAAGTAACTAGGCAATTTCTTTTCCTTCTCTGGGACTCAGAAGGAGGTGGGACACAGGTCATCTTCCTGTGCAGTTTGGACCTCATCTCAGAGGCAGAGGGGAGAACTTCAGGCCTTCATTGGAACTGCTATCCCAAACGGGTGAGCTCACACCTGCTAAGGACACCAGATAGGAGGCTTGGTTTACAGAGAAGTAAAGGAAAATGGAAATGACATATTTTAGGCCTTTCCTGTTTGCTTATATTATCTTATCTTCACAACAACTCAATGATATATGGACTGATATTATCCTCTATTTTATAGCTGAGTAAATTGCAACTCAGAGAGGTTGAGCAACTAATCCAAGGTTCTATAGTTACTAAATGGTGAAGATAGTGTTTGAATTAAGGTATCTCTGTGCCACACACAGATAAGATAGAAAAATGGGATAGAAATGGCAAAAGAGAGTTTGAACTAATCCTGTCTTGCTTTTGGCCTCTGAATAAGTCTTGAGGAAGGAAGTAAAATGCTGATTCCCAGCCCTTCCCTGTGATTAAGTCAGGATAGCCTAAGCAGTAACAAATAAGCCCCTAAACCTCAGTGGCTTAATCTAACTAAGGCTTATTTCTGTCATGCAAAGTCTAATGAGATCCAGGCATCTCTCTTCCCATCCAGTAGCTTCACTGGAAGGTGTGGCCTCGAAAGTCACTGTGACAGAGGGAGAGAGAGCTGGAGATGGCACACAGATCTGACTGCCTCAAACTGGAAACAATATATATCACCCCCACTCAGAGACCATTGACCCCTGGTGATATTTATGACCCCAACTTAACTCCAAGGAAGTCAGACATCTGTGCATGCTTGATGAACATTAAGAATCTCTGTCACATCCTAATGCTTTTGCCTCCTTCTTTCTTCCGCTATAGGACGGAACCCCAGAGCAGCCCCATGGTCTCAGCTCAGGATGGACCCTCGGAAAAGCTGAGCCAGCATTTGGCCTCCAAGGTCTTGGGCACCAACAGCTGGGACAGAGGCAAAGCCTGCCGGGAGCCCAGTCCCGCAAGAGCACGCAGGTGAGACTCTGCCCCCATCCCCTTCTCTGACCTAACACGGAAGTTCAAGTTGAGGCTGAAAAAACGAAGTTTATTTCTCTGACCACTCTTCCCCTCTGTCTCTTGCAAGTTCCTCTTTGAGATCCTTAAATCAAATCAAAACCCATTTGAGAATTAGTTGGAAGCTATGAGCACTAAGAACACCCTCCTAATTCTGTGTGCCATTTCAGAGGATTCGTAGACTCCCGAGGCTAGTGAACAGGTGTCTCAGTAGTTAAATATTTACCCGCTGTGATTTTTGTTTTTAACCTGCTACGAGTGAGTCTCTTGAAGATACAGCTATATGATTTTTGTTGACTGGCAATGCAGAGACATTAACATGTATTCTAATTACTTATATCATTTTTCTACTAACTGTAAATACCAGATTCTTAGAATGGAATTAATTATGGCAGCATTTTTGATGTTTTATAAAGAGTTAAGTAACTTCCAAAAGATCAGCCACACAAACAAGTTTGAGAAAGCAGCTGGTTTTGTGGAAAAGCTCTCGACAGTAATCACACAGACCTCGATTCATATCCCCTTCAGACTCTTCCTAACCATGCAGCCTTGAGCAAGGCAGTTCAGCTTTCTAAGCCTAATTTTCTTTGCCTGTAGATTGAGACAGTAAAAATCATAACACCCTCAAAGTGCTTTTGTTAGTATCAAAGTATATAAAACATTTGGTGCAGAGTAAGTGGATATACAGTAGCTGTGTTATTACTAATAATGACAATAATATTCTTATGAATATTCTCTTTTCCCAGTGAGTTCAGCAGGGTTGGCCTGTTTCAATTCCCAAGCAGTTTTTCATCCAGAACCATATATTTTTGCCGTGGGATGGATACTGCTTTAAAAAAAAATCCCTGGAGCCTGCCCCAATTATAAAAGGAGATAACTTGACTTCATTTAACTGCAGCCTGAGCATTTGAATTTAATTGAACAGGAAATAATTATTCCTGAGGAGTGGAGGTTTTTGAGGCTCTGTGAAGCGATATGAGATATGTATCTCGTTACATTAGACCTTGGCAAATATACTTTCAATAATCAGCTGCTACTTAACCTGCCTTTTGCCTCCCATTTAATTTTCAGCAGGAACTACAGACACGATGTATTGGGGAGGGGAGGATGCTGAACTGCCGATTAATTATTTAAAACCTGATTTACTTACCAAGGTGAGCCATTTGCAAATTCAATAATAAATCTATTAAAGAGCAGTTAACCTCTATAACTCTGTTTTAAATAATCAATTGGTGTTTGGGTAACGGAGAGCATCTGTCTCATTAGGTCAGCACTGGCTCCTGATTTGAGGCATGTAACCTGAAGGGCAACCACATCAGCCGTGAGGTGGTGGTTAGGTATTCACTGTGGGTCCTTCACTCTCCCAGGGACTGGCTCGTCTCTCAGCTACAACAGCCCCAGCTGGCGGCTCGGGGAACCCTGGGTCCTCTAACGCCTTGTTCTGTGTTCTCCTCAGTGCCTCCCGCAGCAAAGACTTGGCGCCACTACCTTCCTCCAGGGGGAAGAAAAAAAAGAAGAAAGCCACACGGAAGAAGAGAAGGAGGTGAGGGCTCCTGAAGGTGGGGGCAGGGCCAGAAGGGTTCTTGAGTTAGGCAGGACTCCTCTGGGATTCAGATCCCCTCTTTGCCTCTTAACTTGCTGTGTGGCCTTGGGCAAGTCGCTTCACTTCTCTGAGCCTGTTTCCATTTCTATAAAATGGTAGAAATACCTACCTCTTGGGGTTTTGTGAGTATTAGACAAGAAAGTTGACGTGGAAGCAGCTGTCACAGCGTTGGCACATAGTAAATGACAGTTAATGTGAAGCATGACCGTGACCGTTAGTATTTACTTCTTTATGTATTTTTGGAGAACTCACTTTATATAAGTGCCATGCCAGGCACTTTGATCTCATATAGTTATAGTTCTTTTTCTTGTGATGAGAAATCTTAAGATCTAATCTTTTAGCAAACTTCAAATACACAGTATTGACTCTAGTCATCATGACTCCTTTCTCTCATAGTTATTATCCCCATTTTAGAGATGAGAAAATAAAGGCTCAGAGAGGAGGTGACAGAACCTACAGACACTTGATTCTAGGCCCCTCAATTGCTTCTACCGCTATAAAAATGCCAAAGATAATGGACTTTATATATTTTTTCCAGCTATTGACTCTTTTGTACCATATGAGTTTTTTTCTATACACAATCCTTTTAGTTTTTTTGCATTTAAAATTGTTTTCAGGCTTTCTTCTAAGCTGTAAATCCCTACACTAAAAGCAGGTTCAGTGTTCCAGACCCCAAGGGGTGGTCAGAGAGATGGTTCTTACATGGCCTCAGTTCAGTTGCTCAGTCGTGTCCAGCTCTTTGCAACCCCATGGATTGCAGCACGCCAGGCTTCCCTGTCTATCATCAACTCCTGGAGCTTGCTCAAACTCATGTCCATCAAGTCACTGATGCCATCCAACCATCTCATCCTCTGTCATCCCCTTCTCCTCCTGCCTTCAATCTTTCCCAGCATCAGGGTCTTTTCCAATGAGTCAGTTCTTCACATCAGGTGGCCAAAGTATTAGAGTTTCAGTTTGAGCATTAGTCCTTCCAGTGAATATTCAGGACTGATTTCCTTTAGGATTAACTGGTTTGATCTTGCAGTCCATGGGACTCTCAAGAGTCTTCTCCAACACCACAGTTAAAAAGCATCAATTCTTTGGCATTCAGCTTTCTTTATGGTCCAACTCTCACATCCATACCTGACTATTGTGAAAACCATAGTTTTGACTAGATGGACCTTTGTCGGCAAAGTAATGTCTCTGCTTTTTTTTTTTTTTTACTTTACTTTATATTACTGTATTGGTTTTGCCATACATTGACATGAATCCGTCTCGGGTGTACATGAGTTCCCAATCCTGAACCCCCCCACCTCCCACACCATATCAACTCTCTGGATCATCCCCGTGCACCCGTCCCAAGCATCCTGTATCCTGTATCGAACTCTAGGTTGGTCACAGCTTTTCTTCCAAGGAGCAAGCCTCTTTTAATTTCATGGCTGCAGTCACCATCTCAGTGATTTTGGATCCCAAGAAAATAAAGTCTGTCACTGTTTCCATTGTTTCCCCATCTATTTGCCATGAAGTAATGGGATCAGATGCATTATCTTAGTATTTGAATGTTTAGTTTTAAGCCAGTTTTTCCACTCTCCTCTTTCATCAAGAGGCTCTTTAGTTCTCGTTCCTTAGAGGGGCAAATTAAAAAACCTTGGAGGCAGTATTTGAAGAAGCCTCCAGGGGGCAGCAGAGAGCAGACTCTGGATGCCTTGGGCCCCAACTCCATGTTTTCAGGGGCTCTGTTTCCTTCACCCCTACTTTAGCCTAGTTCTAAATGGTGAGGCCTAAAGAGGACCCAGAGGGTAATGTGAATGAAGACCTGAGTTCCAGCCATTCTATGGTGAGGGGTAGAATTGGGGTAAGTGGCCTGAGCTTCCTGATTTTAGGGATGGGCAGGAGACCATGTCAAAGAAGGAAGCGCAAAAAAAAGGAAGCCACAGGGATTAGGCTTCATTCATTCATTCCTTTATTCATTCAGAGTGTTTGGGGGCAGGTGCTCTGATTCCCTAAATCAGGTTGTCTTTCAACCCAGCATCACCTGCAGACATGTCTCATTTGACCTGCAAATTGTTTTTTGTCTTTTTAATTGATGGCCATTGTTTTAAAACCAGGAGATTTCATACGAAATATGTTCTCTGACAGCTACTATTGAGAAGGCAAGTGCTCTGGAAGCCCAGGCCTGCACTCCTACCTGAGACCTTCAGCTAATCTGAAAAGAAGCCATGCCCCTAGGTCAGGTGCTCCCTGGCTTACCACAGGCCCCACCACTCCCTACCATCTACCCGCCAACCTGCTGCATCCATTTAAGCTGAGAGGCAGGTCTCTGTTGGCATTGAGTTTGCAACTCCAGATACGTTTCAACCTTGGTATTTCATCAGTGGGAGAATAGGAAACTTGGAGCGAGCAGTGACATGCCTGAGGTGACTTGTGAATTAATGGGAGAGTCAAGTCACCTGAACCTCAGCCTGGAATCATAGTCATGATTCTAGGGCATCTGTTTCCTGGGTAACCCCTTTGTGGCAAGGACCCATGCTGAGAACATCCTGGCAAGATGTCCTGCAGAGGCTTGGTCTGACCAGGGAACAAGAGTGTGGGGCAGAGGAGAGGCCTTTAAAGCATACACAGTTTGGGGAAGGGCAGCAGACAAAAATAAATATTGTGGTCCGACCAGGAGGGCAGCTATGGGGTGATACAGTGATTGAGAACAAAGCCCTTGGGATCAGAGAGGCTTCAATTTGAAACTCAGCTCACTCACTTCTTCGCTGCATTTAGGCAACTGTCTTTAGGCAAGTCACTTCACCTCTCTGAATCTCATTTACTTTGTCTGAAAAAGGAGGGTAGCAATTGTACCTACCTAAGAAGTATGCGAAGAGTTGACTCATTGGAAAAGACCCTGATGCTGGGAGGGATTGGGGGCAGGAAGAGAAGGGGATGACAGAGGATGAGATGGCTGGATGGCATCACAGACTCGATGGACGTGAGTCTGAGTGAACTCCGGGAGTTGGTGATGGACAGGGAGGCTTGGCGTGCTGTGATTCATGGGGTCACAAAGAGTCGGACACGACTGAGTGACTGAACTGAACTGAAGAAGTATGTAGAAGGATTAAATGAAATAATACATATAATACATATAAAACACACAGTAACATTTAAGACAAAGTATCATCCTTGATATGTGTTCGTGGAAGAGCTGAGGCTGTGTCTGGGAACTGGAGAAAGGACCGATCCTGGCCCTCAAAGCCTCCGTCTCAAGTATGTCTTCTCTCCACGGCAGGTCCCCATCTTATAGCCCATCACCTGTCAAGAAGAAGAAGAAGAAGAGTTCCAAGAAACATAAGCGACACAGGTACTGCTCTTCCTCCTCTGCGCACAGGGATGCCTCAGGTGGGGTTGGGGTGGGGGCAACAGTGGACGGCACTGAAAGGTCAGTTGGAAGCTTATCACTTCATTAATGAAAAACACTCATCTGTGTATGGTCTTGTATTTGTAACGTGTGTAACTTGGGACTCCTGTTGCAAAGACCAGAGATCTACTAACACTAACTCAGGCCTGGGGGGAACTTGTTCTAAGGAGACAGCCAGGTCTCAGTGAAGAGCTGGAACCAAGCTAACACAACCCAAGCCCAACTCCATGGTGCACACGGGGCACACAGACCCTGCACCCTGTTCCCGTCTCTTCCTGTCGCAGGCCCGATCGCAAGGAGATACTGAATCTCTCTTGCTTGTTTTTCTACATTCCCATGGAGAGGCCTTTCTGATCGATCCAGCTGTGTCCTAGAGAATGGGATCGTGTGCAACAGTGCTTCAGGATTGTCCATGTTTTGGACATACCTGTAGACAACTACCCGTGGACTATAGTTAAGAGGCTTTAGCAACTGAACGCACTTTCCCAAGGGCTTCCCAGGTGGCTCAGTGGTAAAGAATCCACTGGCCAATGCAGGAGCCACAGAAGGCTCAGGTTTGATTCCTGGGTTGGGAAGATCCCCTGGAGAAGGAATTGGCAACCCACTCCAGTATCGCCTGGAAAATCCTATGAACAGAGGAGCCTGGTGGGCTACAGCCCAGGGGATCTCAAAAGAGTCGGATACGACTGAGTGACTGAGCATGCACACACACATTCCCAAAGGTGCTCACTATACACACGTGCATGCACACACACACACACACACACGCACACAGGAACGCTGTACATGAGAGGTCTCAGATCTGTGGTTCACGGGCCAAGCCAACATTTGGCGATACAAAAAATTTTCCAGCACTTCTGTAAAATCAGAAGCTCTCTTCATTGGACCGATCTTTCCACAGGCAGCCATCCGCTGGAACTGGGGACTTGCCGTGCATTTAGACAGAGCCAGGGTGCCGCACCGTCCCCACCTAACCTGCCTCCCCATCGACACACATTTACAAAGCTCGTTTGACCCCTGGAGGGCAGAGGGTTTATCTTCGTAAGCTATTTGCTGTGGTTGGCTGTGGATGACAGGGAAAGAGTGGTTTATATTTTATTTTTGCTTATCCATATCTTCCAATTTTTCTACACCGGTGGTGCATTACTTGTGCAATTAAACAATCACAACAGAACAAAAGGTAAGAGGTCATTTGGGCTCCCACCCCGCCACATCTCACCCCCCGTGGCTTTTCCCAACCCAGAGGTGTAGTCAGCTTTCAGCCCTTGTTGCCAGAATGGCCTCTACTCAGTTTGGTCTCACAGATTATATCCACCACCTGTCCAAACATGCCCACTGATGCTGTCTGAGTTTGTGCTCAGCACAGGTGTGAAAGTGAAAGTCACTCAGTCGTGTCCGACTCTTTGCAACCCCATGGACTATACAGTCCATGGAATTCTCCAGATCAGAGTACTGGAGTGGGTAGCCATTCCCTTCTCCAGGGGATCTTCCCAACCCAGGGATCAAACCCAGGTCTACCACATTGCAGGCGGATTCTTTACCAACTGAGCCCCAAGGGAAGCCCTTGTTAACCTGGTGTTTGAAATTCCCAGTGTGGAGCCCTTTGTTGAGGTAAGGGCCTGCCCATGACCACAGACTGCCAGCTTGTCACCTTCCTTGCTGAGCGATCTGTCGCAGTTTAGGGTGGGATGGGAAGAGGGAGCATTTTTCTATATGGATCTTGGGAACCAAGTGGCGTCTCACTCAAGGGCTTCTCATAGGAAAGCGACTTGGCCAGAGGATTAGAAACAGACTTTCTTTTGGGGGCTACAGTTGGCCCAGGGGTTGTTGGAAGTTTAGAGGGAAGGAAGACCATAAAATGGGAAATTAGGAGCGAGAAATATGATCTGATTCTTCTCAAACCCTCGTCTACTGAGCATCACTCTAATCTTAGTCCATTTTCTCCAAGTTCTTGAAATGTTTGGTTAATGATGGTTAACTTTTTGGAACTGGAAGCTAAAGGCAGAGGATGCATTGAACTTTTTCTTCTCCTTCAATTAACTAAGGTTTCAGGGTTAAAAAAAAAATCCCTTTTTCACACCTCTTTTTGGAATACCCATTATAAATCATGAATGAGGAGATTCTGGGCCCCAGGAACAAAACAGTGACCAGGACCCAGTCCCCTCAAGTTGCTCACATTCTAGTGGGGACAATGGTAGTCATATTATGAAGAAGTCTATGCCATAGTGAGGCTCAGCTCGCAGCTTCTCAGGGCTTGTGGGAACAGAGAGAGGACCAAACCAACCTGAGGGGACTGGCAAATGCTGCAGGAGGTGACATCTGAGAATGAGCTGGAGTTACACAAGTGGAGCTGTGTGGGCCTGGGCGACTTAATTCCTCTGTCTTTGTCAAATGGCTATCAGTAGTACTTTACCGGTTTAGGGGGAAGACTGAATGAGATTGTGTGTGAGCGATGCTTAGTACAGAGCCGGGACCCCAGTAGGAGTTCCATGTGTGGAAACTGGTTGTCCCTTGAAGATGCTGATGATGGTGAATCCACAGCTAGGGAGAGAAAGAACCAAAGTGAGGCTTGGGGGAAGGGAAGAGGCAGAGGGACTCTCTGTCCTGGCCTCCTCACGCAGCCTTGTCCAGAACGGGCTTACTGACAAATTTGGGTGAGGACTGAGACACTGATGATTCAAAATGCAAGCCAAGGCTTCTCCTATGATCTTCCAATCGAAAAGAGGAGGAGAGGTCACCAGATGTCCTGGTCCCCTTGTAGCCTGACCACAAGTGCGCTGACAGGGAATCCCCCGGCAGTCCAGTGGTTACGACCGTGCTTTCACTGCAGGGGGCATGGGTTTGATCCCTGGTGAGGGAACAGCCCAGGGGGAAAAAAAAAGTTATAAATGTGCTGATACAACCATCCCAGGAAAAGAAACTCAGACTCACATCTATTTTCTTCCCCCACACCCTCTGTTCCTTTCTTCTCTCCTCCTTCCTCATCTTTCCTCCCTCCTTGTCTCTCTCCCTTCCATCCTCTGTCTCTCTCTTCCTTTTCTTCCCCCCTCAATCAGGTCATTCTCCAAGAAGAGAAGGCACAGGTAAGCATCTTGTTGCCTCTAGTCGCTTGCTCGGCTTTCTGCTTTCCTAACCAAGTTTAGGTAGCACCTAGGGTCCAGCTCTCAGCCTCCACCTCTGTGTTCACTCCCTCGTCATCTTCCTGGGCCTCGGTTTCCTCCAAAATGAAGGCCATGATCTGGTTTCCCTGAAAGTTCCAAGCCAACTTCAATTTCCACTAGGCCATATGGTTGCTGCTAGGCCAGTTCCCACTGATCCTTCTCCCTGGCAAGTCTTGCCACCCTTCCCAGGGTCTGTTTGACCACTGGTTGAAATCTGGGTTGGGAACTTCCCTTGGTGGTCCGGCAGTTAAGACTCCACATGCTAATTCAGGAGTGTGTGCATGTGTGCTTAGTTGTGTCTGACTCTTTTGTGACCCCATGGGCTGTAGCCCACCAGGCTCCTCTGTCCATGGGGTTTCCCAGGCGGGAATACTGGAGTAAGTTGCCGTTTTCTCCTCCAGTGGATCTTCCTGACCCAGGGATTGAACCTGCATCTCTTGCGTTGGAAAGTGGATTCTTTACCACTGCACCACCTGGGAAGCCCCCACAATGCAGGCAGTGTGCGTTCAATACCTGAGTTCAATGTGAGCTCATTGAGAGTCAGGGAACTAAGATGTGCAGCATGGCCAAAAGAAAAAAGGAAATCTTGGGTTGGGAAGGTAGAGAAGCATCACCCCACCAAAGCCTTCCCAGATCCTAGCTAAGGGATAGAGGCCTAGTATTGGAAACACAGGGTGAGCAAAAATAAAGCTATAACCTGTGGGGTACTCACTATAAATTAGATCCTATGCTAAGCCTTGTCCACATGCATGGGTATTTAATCTCTATACATCCCCATCACAACCCTGTGCAGAGGATAGCTTTATTATTTCCATTTTACAGATAAAGAAACTAAGACTCGGGAGATGTTGCCCACATGTCCACAGACACACAGTCAGAGGAGGCAGAGCCAAAACTACAATCCAAGTCTGTCTGACAGAGTATCAGGACGGCCTGCAGTGGCTTCCTAAATAACAGTAGCACAACTGCAGCCACTGGCAGAGTGCAAAATCCTTTCACTCATTCAGTTAACAAGTAGACACTGATTACCAAGGTAATCTATTCACGTAGCCCAACAGCTTAAGCAATGACCCCATTTCAAGGGCAAGGAAACTAGGTCTTTGAGAGGACAGGTCACCTGCTCGATGTACACAGCAACTCAGCAGCAGAGCCAGGAGGTGAACTTGGTCTTTCAGTGAGGACCTGGGATCTCCACTGCCCAGGCTGAGTCCCAGACACAGAGATCTATCTCACAGCTCATGTCAAGATGTGATTTCAGTTGGATGAAATCAAATTTCCCCTTCCCAGGACTTAGGCCAATGATGGGTTCCTGATGACCCCCTGAAGCCAGTCTGACTTGAATTATCAAATAGCATTTGCCTTTGGGGCCTCTATTTGATGATGCGGAGACCCTGAGTCATCATTGTCCATTCTGCCCACACCCCAGTACTCTGACTTAAAAAAAACAAACTTGAATATTCATGAGCAGAACATTTCAGAATCTGCCAAACTTTAGGAGGCTATAGAATATCTCCCCAGATTTTCCAGTCTTTTCTTTTAGAAAAGACTAGAACAGTAGTCAAGAGGGTAGACACTAGGGACCATTGATCTGGGGCCACATTCCAGCTCACCTGTATGATCCTGGTCAGGTTTCTCAGCCAATCTGAGGCTTAGTTTCCACTTTCTGTAAAATGAATACTTATTAAACATGCCACAGGTTGTCTATACATGTTAGTCGCTTAGTCGTGTCCAACTCTTGCAACCCCATGGACTGTAACCCACCAGACTCCTCTGTCCATGGAATTCTCCAGGCAGGAATTCTGGAGTGGGTTACCATTTCCTTCTCCAGGGAATCTTCCCTACCCAGGGATCAAACCCAGGTCTCTCGCATATCAGGCAGATTCTTTACCATCTGAGCCACCAGGGAAGTCATAGGTTGTAGGAAGAATGAAATGAGATTGTTGACAAAAGTATAAGTGAGTGCTTCCCCATAATAAAGCCTCAAAACATGGCAAATATGATTACCTTTACTACTGCTGTTACCATTAAGCTACCAAAACTGATCTTGGCATCCTTTATTCCCTGTCCTCAGTCTATATGTGTGGGCTGGTTGCTCTGGTTTTAGAAACAATCCGTGTCCACTCCCAAACTGCCTAGATCTAGTGACCACCTGAGTTAAGCATTTTAACTACTTTATTTTTATCATTCGCTGGAATTTTGCATCTTTCAATTGATTGGCCATTTCTCATTCAGCTCCTCCAGCCCAAAAAGCAAAAGAAAGGAAGAGAAGAGGCACAAAAAACAGTATGTACATTCCACCTGCAATGTACTGTCAATTTGGGGAGGTGGGAGACAGAGGGTTAGAATTGCCAAAGAAGGAAGGAACGGGAGACGGGGTCGGTGGGTGAGAAGGGAAAGGAAGGGGAAGGCCAAGCAACAGAAGTGTGTGTAGACCTGTAGCTGTGGGTTTGGCATGCATGGGTGTGTAAGGTGGTGTTTGTTGTGTGAGTGTGCATGTGTGCCTCTGCGTGCATGAAAGTGAATGGTGTACATGTCTGTGCCCTTGTGTGTGAATTCTGTGTGCCTGTGTGTGCACTGTGTAACATTTGTACGTGGTACATAGATGCATAGTGTGCACTTTGTGAATATCTGTATATTTTTCTATTGTGCAAACATTTGTGTGCAATGTGGGTGCCTAGTGTGTATGTGTGTGTGATATATGTCTGTGTTCACAAGAATGCATCACGTGTGCCCTTGCTTCTGTGAGCATGAACTTAAACAGCGTGCGTATCCGTGCTCTATTTGTCACAGAGTGTTAGTTCCATGCCCTTGGTGTATGCACTGCTTACTTATCTGTGTGCATTACTCCTAGGGAGGGTGTGTGTGGGGGGGGCTTACCAGTACACAAGTGTGCTGTGTGTGCATGAGTGAGTAAAGGGGCTTGATCACGTGTGTGCATATGCGTGCACACACATGTGAGTTCCAGCTGTGGTCCCTGGGCTTAGAGCATAGAGATACTGGGGGAGCGCCTACCCCCAGCCTCGGTCCCCAGCTGGTCCTCGGTTTATAGCCAGTAGTAGAAATTCAAATCAGCCAGCACTGCTGTAGAGTTCAGTTCCCAGTCAAATTAAAAGTAAATTTGGTTACAACCCACCTACTTTATACCCTTGCAAATGTTAGTGCATGTGTTTTCAATCAACTAATATTTTATCTCCCACCAAGAAGCTTCTAAAGTGAGAATCAAAGGCAACGGGATGAAAGTTAGTGAGCTGCAGGGGAGGGAAAAGAGGAAGCAGGCACAGAGGGAGGCGCTCAGCTTTGTTGGCCAACCGAATACCTCTTCACCCAAGGTCATTGCGAAAGAGGGCATTTCAGTCACCATCGCGGGGGCCTGCGGAACGCTCCATAAGGAAGCAGCAGAGCTGTAAGTTAGCTCAGGGAAGAACTTCCTGATCATCAAGCTTGTTCAAGTCAAGAGGCAGTCACTGGTCATCTGTGTCGAGCATATGTTCATCCTAAGCATAGACAGATCACCTGTTCTCAGAGACATGAGCCTCACTTGTCTGAAGGGCTGCAGTCTAGACAGTCACTAAGCAGGGCCTGGGCCCAGACCCCAGGACTCCTGGGACAGTCATCAAAAAAAGAAAAAATCACTGAGCTATGGACTGCCTGCCTGAGGGCAGCAAAGTGGCTACCTTGCCCAGCACCAAGTCTCAGAAATCGCAAGCAGGACATAAAAGAAGGTTCTGAAAGCCAGAAAAACCAGAGTCAGGAGAGGGAGAAGCAAGAAACACGAGGCACTCCTGAGATAAAGGCGGTGGTTCTCACCAAAACCCATGGTTAGTTAAGGCTGCGTTTAAACAGGGAACCACTGGAGCAACTTACCTCCGCTTGTTCAGCATCCCTTAGAGAGGCCCTAACAGGTGGCAGGCCCTGTGTGGGACCCAAAGACAGAGATGAGGCAGACATTCCTCCCAGTCTCAAGAGCTTACAGTGCAGCAGGACACGGGAGACACGGGACAGGTCTTGGCACCACAGAGGCAGACGAAAGCTCAGGGCATGGTGGGACCCGAGGTGCAGGAAAGAGGGCGTGGTGGTAAGAGGAGGTTTCCTGTGAGAAGGATGGAGGTAACCATTCTAGGCTGCAGGCCAGGCAAGTGGTTTAAATCTCTATACCTCAGTTTCTGCATCTATAAAATGGGAATAATAAGAGAACCACTTTGTGGGTTGCTGTGAGGAGTAAATGAGTCCATTTAAGGAAAACGCTCAGAACCCAGTGCCTGACAGGCAGTGTGTGTTACAGTTTACCTGCCGTGACCATCATCATCCGGACATGATCCAATGTGGGATATGTGTGAGCCAGCATACCAGCACCTCGGTGTCACTTGAGCCTTGCAAGCCAAGGCTGTAGAGGCCATGCAAGGAGGCTGAGAGCTAGGCAGGGGCTGGTTCCTGAAGATGCTTGGGGTTCAAGATCAGAGTGTGGACTCGACATGAGGGCAGTGCAAGGGTTTCAGACAGAGAAGGGGTCACATGACAAGATATACCTGAGTAAGAATACCTGAGTCCTTTGTTGGGATAACCAAGTTACCTTTTAATAGAATCATCTCTAACCACCCCTTGGCTTCCTGACTTGGCCCAAACTATCGACATTCCTTGCATGTCCCCAGTGACCACTGCCACTGCTGTTGCTACTTCTAAGTAATTATGATTATTTAGAGAGAGCTGAAGTAAGTGGTAGTGGTAGCAATTACATGAACTGTAATTCTTGTTGATAATGACATTTGTAACTCACTCTGAAAGTGGGCTTTTGACTCCATGCTAAGAATCCAGACTTAATTTTCCTGGTCTGAGTTACAGATTGGCAGCCCAAAAGCCTAAGGGATTCTGCGATTGTGTTTTGTTTGCCCCAAACAATGTCTTTTTTTTTTTTTTTTAATGAGCTTCCATTTAAAATAGGAATAAATTACACAAAAATCTCCATTTCTACATTTACCTGAAAAGTTAGAAGATCAGGTACCACAGCACTCTTCTGAAGGCAAAGTCACTTTCTTGCCCTTGCCCTCTGGTTGGTATTTCTTGAGTGCCCGTAATTCCCACATTGTGGTGTTTGACTGGCTCCTGAAATGGAGACTCCTGCCTTAGGCAAGGGAGAGGTGATGTGTGCAGGTGGCACACACTCTGCTTCCAGAAGAGTCCTGGGGATCAGGTTATCTCCCCTCGATGACCCTCTTTCTCTCCTTTGTGTTCAGGATGGCCAGTTACAAAGACGGGAAGTGAGGGTGATGCGGGGAGTTGGGGGTGCATGACCTTGGACAGTTACTCAAGTGCAAGGGAACGATGTGTGTCACAAGATCAAAACCTCTCTCTCTCTCCTCTGATTCCCTCCTTCTCACCCCCCACCCCCTCAAGATCGCGAAGCCGGCCCCGAAAATCTCGCCGCCACCGCCATCACCACTGCCCCTCACGGTCCCAGAGCTCAGAGTCCCGCTCCTCAAGCTGCGACAGCAGGTAACCCCCGCCCCGAGGCATCTCCTCACCCTGACCACAGCCCAGAGCCCGGCTAAGACACCGTCACCGTCAGCTTTGCCTCCACCGTCCCTGCTGGGGAAGCCGCTTTCCCCCAGAGGGGCAGCCCCTGCCTCACACTTGGGCTGTCACCACTTCCTTGCAGAGGGGCTGCAGACAGAAGGACTTGCTGCCTCCACTTACGGGAACAGCGGCCACAGGACTTGCCAACACAGAGCTCCCATGGCCAGGTGCCAGGCACTCCTCACGGTCCACAGCATGACCCCCTCTGCAACCCTAGGAAGGAGGCACCATTGTCATCCCCACTTTAGAGATGAGGAAACTGAGGCACAGAGAGGAATTGCCAGGCACTTAGCTGCTAAGTGACAGAGCCGGGACTGAACTGGGGCGTCTGGTTCACTTGGCTGTCTCTCACTCCGGGTTGTTCTAAGCACAGAGAAGCTAAGCGACCTAGGAAAGGCTACCTAGCACAAGGTGTCTAGTTCTGTGGCCCTTCCGAGCCCTCTTGCTCCTAACGTTGACCCTCTTTATGCTGACACATTGGCTGCCCCAGCCTGAGCAGGGGAAGAGGCTCTTGTGGATGAGAAGAACAAGAAAAAGAGGGAGTGGGCCTCCGTGGATGTTGGTGTTTGAAATTGTTGAGACCATTGGGAATGTCAAGGGCCCCTTGATGGTACCAGGCCAATTTCCAGATGTCAGAGGCTCTTTTATTCTTTCTTAAATCCTTCTCCACTTGGCCTATGTAGTCACGTAGTCACCTCACCTGGGAAGATTTTAAAATCTTACTGTCCTGGTCCCGCCGCATTCCCAGCTAAGTCAGAATGTCTACAGGAAGGAAGAGGAGGAAGAGAAATGGGAACCTAAATTCTACTCTGAACCAGGCACCGTGCTGCAATTGCAAATAGATTCTGTCTCTTAATCATCCCCGTCACACCATGAGCCAGACCAGAGCTTCTCTGCCTTGGCTGCTCCATGATTGCTTTGGAAGTCTAAAAATACCAGTGCCTGGATCCCATCTCCAGACATTCTGATCTAATCCAGATATGCGTGGAGCAGGTGTGAAAGCAGCGCCTGACATCGAAGACACGCCCCAGTAGCTGTGGTGTTCCCACATCACACAAGGCTGCTCTGTGATCCTGAGTGATCCAGACAAAACCAAGGCCCTCTTGGAAGCAGGTGCAAGCCTGGACAAAACAGAGACTTTGTCCACGACCCCAAAGTGACCCTGCATCTCTCCATCCTCCATCTTTACCAGTGATAGTCTTAACCTCAGTCTAGTCTCCCCTCCTTCTAGGTAAGACTGGTGAAGACACCCAATCAGAGAATTACCTCTGTTCCCTGACAGCATCCAGTCAGATCAAAGCCCCAGCTCTTTACATGCTCCCCAGAGTCTCCGACCACATGCTTCTAATAGATTCTCTCTGACCACCCCCCACCCTGACAGAGACGTCCTCTACTCGCCCATGGTGCGTGTTCTCCGTCACTGCAGGGAGCAGTAACAAGATGCTTGTTTGAGCACAGGGTGCCCCCGTTGGCCTTTGTCCGGAGGGCGTTGACACACTGAGCTCAACTGCATTATTGACATTTACAGCTGAGAAGCCTGCATGTTGGTGGGCAGAGGGGTGACTGGCAGAGCTGGTGCCAGGACCCAGGTCTGTGTGACTGAGCCCAAGCCTGGGTGGGAGGACGGTGCAGATCCTGCTTGCAGACTCTCAGCGACCACACTCTACCCTGTCTAAGGCTTACCTCTTCGAAAGGGGCACATATCACAGGCCCTCGCCCCAGCCTTCCTTCTGCGAGCACGTCTCCTGCTGCTATTGCCGCAGCTTCCTGGTGCCTGCTGCGCTAAGGGACACTCAGCAGGTGTGGGAGCAACCTGAGAGCTGACCCTTGGGCCGCTCAATAGAAAAGTGAGAGGCCCTAGAGCAGAGAAGGACTCTTCAGTGCAAGAACCAGGGGCACTGGTTCCCACAGGGCCCTCGTTCTGCCACTACAAGCTGTGTGATGTCAGGCAGGTTCCTAAACATCCCTGAGCCTCAGCTCTCTCATCTGGGAATACGAAATAATACCTGCCCTGTCTGTGTCTTTGAGCTGGAGAGAGGACTGTGAAAGCACCTTAAGAAGGGCTTACAAATGCCATGAAAATCCATAAGGTGTTATTTTTATCACTACTGTGACTCAGAGCGAAACAGTAATGCCAAGTCCAAATACACCCTTTCTAAGGAGTCAGAGATTCCTTTAGTTTCCAGCACAGACAGGCAGCCAGATCTACATCTGACAAGCTTGCAGAAGGCATCTTTGTCGTTTTCGTCAGATTTTTTTTTTCAAAAGTTTTGGGTGACAGTCAATAAGATGCCTCTATTTCACAGATGGTGAAGCCAGATACACAAAGACACACAGATATAAGCAGTTACATTTATAGACAAACACTTGAAAACACAGATGGACACACCCAGACGCACACCCAGTCACACCCAGACAGGCAAGCAGAGAGACAATCACAGGCACACAAAGGACAGGAAACTGAATCAGGATCTTCGAGACCCTTTCTGTCTTCACAGCTGCATCCCCAGCCCCCACAGCAGTGCCAGGTACATGAACACACATTTGTCAAAGAAACAAATGAGAGAATGAATGAACACGGACGGGTGGGCGGGCGGAGGGATGCATACAAAGTTTACGCAGACACACTCAAACACACTCTGCTGTCCTCAGATCCTATTAGTCCTTCAGTCACCTCTCTGCCATGCTCCCCATCAAAAAACCCTCAGATCCTCTGCCCTGCAACCAGGCACCGTGGCCGGTCCCCCGAGGGAGGGCGGAAGTCCCGTCGAAGGCACTCTCGCCGCTGCTCCAAGACCCTCTGCAAAGCCAGCCCAGAGGCCCGGTCCAGCCCTCAACCCAGCCAGCCCCTCCAGATGCTCAGCTTCCTGTCAGCCAGGGGTGTAGTAAGTATTCTGCACAGCCTCCTCTGCCAGTCTTGGCCGGGACACTTGGGGGAGGTGGAGGCACAAGTTCAGGGCAGTGTATGACACATTTTAATTCAGTTTCGGGCAAATATCCCACTGGTTTCAGACCTCCTTCTTGATTTAACTGAATGGTCATTCACCAGCCTTTGGCAGCACTTGGCTTGGGGACTTGGCAAGTAGGGGTGTGTGTGGGGTGGGGGGAATGGGGAAAACCTGAAACACCCAGACTCTTTATCAGGAGAATGGTGAAAATACATTCTGGTCTTCAGAGTGACATCTGCAGGAGGGCATGTGTGAGACACTGTAGGAGGTTTCTTTGGGGAAGGAGAAGAGGGGTCTTTGATGTAACAGAGGCACTGCAGCTTTGCAATGAGGTCTGCGTCTTTGACAGCTAGGCTGCAGCACTGATGAGCAGATGGGATTTGATGTCACCCGTATTAACTCGGCCTTGAATATATATGAGAATTTTCCTCCAAGGAGGTGATAGCACTTAACCTCTCATATTCACACAAGGTCTCAGGGAGTTGAGGACTCAGCTGTCTTCACTAGTTGCTTCCACAGGTGGGACCAAAAAGCCAAGGCTCAGAAAGATGAAGGTATGGAGTAAAGCCATAGGGCAAAGCAAGAGTGAATCCATTCGAGAAACTGGCCTTAAGTGGGGTCACGCAACAGCCCCTTAGGGCAGCAAGGAGGGTCAGCTTCAGACAGTTTGATGCCAGGAAGTCTCAGCAAAGCATTTGGAGTTGGGTCTGAACTCAGCTTCTTAGCTGTGTAGCTTGGAGAAAGTCATCTAACCTCTTTGAAACTCAGTTTTCTCATTGGCAAATTGAAATAATGCCACTTCCATGGGGGGATTGTAGGGGATACCCAGTAACATAAAGTATGTGAAGGCCTTTTGTAGACTGTAAAGGGACAGACACACAAACAAGAGACTCAACATGGACGTAGCTTTCACTTACACCTGACAGCTGGGAAGGGTCCTGTCTACTCTAGCTAGGCGTGGATGTGAAAATTTCAGAGAGCTGCTCCCTTAGAAAGGATGAGGAGGAAGTAAGGAAAAGCTCTGAGGTTCTTGCTGGGAGGTCAAGGAAGAGAAGGCGATGATAAACATTGGTTGGGTCTGGTTGACACAATAGTTATATCCACAGTGCATTCTGAGAATCTCTTCTTTACCAGTCAAGACACCTGTATCATCAAGGTATAATTCTGCCGTAATCTTCTGCCTTGCTGGAACCGTCCACAGCTCACCCCAGGCCCTGCTTTTGTAGAGGGAGGGTCCCTATAGTTGCTCAGTATTTGCAGATGGTAAATGCTCATGTTCATTCTCACCTCCACGAATGCCTATGGAAGTTCTTCCCAGTAAGGCAGAGTCCAGAGGCCTGGGCTCAAGACTTGGCTTGGCCAGACAAATCCTTTTACTCCTCCCAGCCTCAGCTTCCTCAACTGGAAAATAAGCATGATTATCACACCTGTGTCCCAAAGGAATTGTTGCAAAGGTAGAACATTTAAAATATAAGCAATAAGAGGTGGAAGAATGGTTTTAAGTTAGTGAAAGCCACCCAACCTCTTTGGTCACAGTATTTATGACAGCCATTCGGTGGCCCCAACTGACACTCCATAAAAAGTGCCACTGGGAGCAAATGGCTTGTATTCTCTCACCTGGGACAGTTTCCAAACCGTCAGGACCAAGATGTTGCAAAAAGCTGAATGTTAACCCCCCACCCCCCAAAACTGTTGTCCTCCCACACCAGTGAGTGAGGTACCAGATTGGCCACTGGTTCTTAGGGCCCAGCCCCTATTAGAAGAGCAGAGAACTCATCCATACCTAGAAGGCATAGGCCTTAAGAGCCACCAAACCCAGTGCCCTGATTCCAAACAGAGAATCTGAACTCACAGATGAGAAATGCCTTCCAGGGGCTCCAGCAAGTCAGAGTTGTTAAAAACATGAGATTATGATTTTGTGATCAAACCCTGGTCCTAAGTCAGGGGTAGTTAAAATATTTAAAACTTTGTCAGCTGCAGTTTCCTCATCCTTTAGAAAATGCAAATAATGAACCTCTTCTTCAAAAGCCTTGTTCAGGGGACAAAAGCAAAATAATTTTGTAAGCAGCAGAGCCTGGTACTTGGCACAGGGACAAAAATAAGCAAATAGTAGAGAGTGTCCGGATGACAACATTCCAGATGCTGGCTCTGTATTTTCCAACTGTGGAACCTTGAGCAAGTTACATAAACTCTCCATGCCTCCGTCTTTCCCAAGTCTGCAGAATGAGGATAATAGTAAGACCTCCCTTATAAGGGGGATATTGTAAGGATGCAACGACTCACTGTAAGACTTTTAGACTGAAGCAGGTGAGTGGTAGGTCCTGTGTTGCTGGCGGAGGATAGAAGTAACAGCAGTCCTAACAGGGGAAGTGGTACTAATAGTGGCAACAATAGTAGCAGCGCTGATAATAGTAATGGAGCGGGAGGAGCGGTCCAGGCCCAGGCCAGTCTGCGGATGAGTTGAGACCACAGCCAGAAGCCCTGCTTCCCCTGCTCTCGGTTCCCTTCCATCCTTGATGGCAGCTGCAGCCCAGATGGCTGGCCCCACCCTTCTCATGGCTGCCTGACTCCTGGGGCCATCAGGTACCCCTCAAGTCTGGCCCTCCCACTGCTCTCCACACTGGGTTCTTTCTCATCCTCTCTCCTGCACAGGCACGAGTGGAGAGGATACCAGGTTGGACCAAAGGTTTTCCAAGAGTCCAAGATTTCCCCGAGCTCTCTGCTAAAGAGAACAGCAAAGTCACTGTCACTGAGTCACTTGTTTGACTTGTTCAAATCTACCAGTTATCTAAGCATCTATAAAGTGTCAGTTCTGATGTAGCCCTCAGGTCCAATGAATAAGAAATAGCCTATGCCTTCTTATAAAGAAGACAAACAAAACTGAAATGGACAATGCACAGCAATGAATGCTGAGGTGGGATGGGAGTAAGGAGGCAGGGGAAGAGGGGATTGGGGTTTGAGTTAGGTTAGGGCAGAGGAGATGACAACAGGGAAACTAGACAATGGAAACAGGAATTGATTGCTGGAGGCAGGATGGAGACAGAATTCCAGCACAGGAGATGGGGTTCCGGAGGTGAACAGGAGCTGGAGCATAAGAGATGTCCTATGCCGTGGTTCCTGCCGCAGCTCATGGCAGGCATCTCATATGCACAGCTCTTTAAAGAATCAAGGATGGGCACATGACATCAAGGGGGCCTATTTACATATGTGAATATTCAAATAATAAATAAGCTGATGATAACCAGAAGTTCTCTTGCTTGGCCAGAGCCCTAATCTAAATGGAGGGTCCCAAGGAGTCAGTCCTTTGTGGCCTTATTCATTTCTTATCTACACTCAGTCATCTCTGTTCAAGGCATTAGACAGATGAATAAACAGGCTTCTGAATTCCAGAGCTCATGCTCTAGTCATCCACAGAATACTGAAGTACTGTAGGATAAATATTGTCATTAGGACTGAGACTGAGTCCGTATTTGAATACTTGCAAACCAGCTGATAAATAGACTCTGTGGCCACCCACTCTCCAGTCAACAAAGCCATCTCTTTCTTCCTCTGGTACCTTCTGGACCTTCTCACAGACCAGCAGCTAAACATTGATACCTGGCAGCCCTTCAGTGCCAAGCCTGGTTACTTTCAGATGGGGCAGTACTCACACTCCACCAGTTGTTGAATATTTTCAATAACAACCTTGGAGGTGATAGAAGTAAGTATAATATGTAATAGGACCACAGAGGAAGGACCAGACAATGTCTAAGAGGTCTTTGTGTCTGAGAGGACTTTACAAATAAAGGAACATATGAGTTGGGCTTTGTAGGATGAGTAGGAGCTCACCCAGTTGAGTTGGCTGATGAATAAGGGAACGGTAAATACCACAAGGCAATGCACTCCAATACTCTTGCTTGAAAAATCCCATGGATGGAGGAGCCTGGAAGGCTGCAGTCCATGGGGTCGCTAAGTTGGACATGACTGAGCAACTTCACTTTCACGCATTGGAGAAGGAAATGGCAACCCACTCCAGTGTTCTTGCCTGGAAGATCCCAGGGACGGGGGAGCCTGGTGGGCTGCCATCTATGGTGTCACACAGAGTCACTCTATGGGGTCACACAGGGTCGGACATGACTGAAGAGACTTAGCAAAAATACCACTACATGCCAGGAACAATCACATGCTTTATACGGGGTTTTTTTTTTTTTTTCCCTCATTTGATTTACAAAAAAAATTTTTGAGGTAGGTGCCATCATTATCACCATTTTTCAGGTGGGAAAACTGAAGCTCAGAGAGATGAAATGACTTAAGTATATAGCCCATTTAGGAGGAACAGGAGCTAGTATGAATCATGGCTTATATCTCAGAAGCTTACTGTGATAGCCAGAGGGCCAACTGGATGACAGAGAGGTTGGTGGCTCCAAAGTTTGGCCATATCCTGTCCCTGTAGCAGAAGGTCCTCAGTTAAGTCCACCCTAACTGGAGGGGGAATTTAAAGGGGCTGATCAAGACTGCAGTTAGACTTGGGAGAAGGCAGGCTTCTTTTCTCCTCCTGCCTCCAGCAAGCCAGCAGTTTCCACATAATCCTTGTTGACAAAAACTTGCACAGATTGAAAAAAAAAAAAAAAGGCAGAACTTAGGCTCCATAAAAGAGGGCCTCATTTGTGAACAGGAGGAAGCAGGAGAGGATAGTGATGAAGACAGGAGCTTTGGAGCAGATCCAAACACTTTGGAGTTCTTGACCTCATCTCCCTATGAGACTGAGCCACAGCTCCTGCTTCCCTGAGCACCTACTGTGTGCTATATTCTATGTGTCTCATCTCATGTGTTTCTTATAATAGCCTTTGAAGGGAGCTTCCATCAGTATCCTTATTTTATAACGAATAAACTAGGCCTGGAAAACTTAAGTAGAAGGTACCTATTAAGTGGAGAAGTGAGGATTCGAACCCAAAACTTCTGCCCTCAGGGTCCAGATGCTTAATGACCTGACCTCCCTTATGTCATTTTATTTTGCTGGACGTTGTGTCCCAATCTGTGCCTTTAACTAATAATCATACCTACTTCATGGAGTAGTTGTGAGGGTGGAATTAGATCAGTTGTCCATTTAGTTTTAAAATATGCACTAAGCACCTACTCAGTGCCAGGCGCTTGGTGAGTAGCAGTGAACAAGACAGACAAGGTTTCTGCCTTCATGTAGCTTCTATTCTGTGAGCAAAACTCAGCCTGGCACTAGGGACATAATAATATACAGTAGTTGCTAGTGTTATGATTTGTTATCATAATGGCTTAATTAAACTTGCTCCTGATAAACCCAGACATGATGTTTTTGAAACATCCATGGCCTCGAAAAGTTTAATTGTATCTAAGATCTCAGACGAACTTCAGAACAACTCTAGCAGAATGACAGGAAAAGCCTCCTGTTTTGCATACCAGGGGAAATGAGCCTGAGGGAGTATACCTAGAGGGCCCAGCCCTCTCATGTCTGCCCCAGGTTCTTGTACATCCTTCAAAATGCTTTGAGCCCCTGCTCAAACTGGAAGACTCACTATTCAGTTCCATTCATTGTAGTTTGGAGAGGAGAGGGACTAAAATGCGGAAGAAAGGGGCTGTGAGACTCAGGCATCTATGGGAATAGTTATACTTTAAATGGAAAATGGAATCACATTGTCAACTTTTACCTTCGCCAAGCAAGGACAGAAAAAAGAAGACCACCGTTTTCCATAATGAAAAGGACATGTACCAGGCAGAAGAGGGGGAATAGCCATGGCCTCAGAAGAAAGGATGAGACTTTAAGTCAGATGCATTTAGCTGGATGAAGAACTCATTCCATTGAACTTATTTTCTCATTTGAATTTGGACTGGTGAAAATTTTGCCTAACTGGAGCCATGTAGAAATTTTCAAGAACAGGTAGGTGAGGGCTATCAAGAGGAGCTTCTAAAACAGAAGGGGCTAATGAGAAATGGTGAGGTTGAAGCTACCAGTCCCCTTCAGCTTCCTGATGGAGGGAAGAAGAGAGGAGGCAAGATTATGTCCCTGGGCCCAAGGTCAATAAGATTATGTCCCTGGGCCCAAGGTCAATTTTAGTGAACAGCCCGGTGGGACAGTCCCCCACCCTGCAGCCCTAAAGGACTTTGTCATCTTCCCACCATCCTCAGCAGATCCCTGTCTGTTTCCATCCCTCCCCATCTCAAATGAACTCCTAACAGGTCAATGAATCCATTCTGTTGCTGTCTTCCTAATTAGCGTGCAAAGGAAGATGAACAACAGTGAGGAAAATAAACTTAATGTCTTTGTGAAACAAAAGGGTTTAAAAAAGGGAGGTGGGGCGGGAATAACCAGAACCCTCTAGCTAAAAGCTCTGCCATGCAGCTCTATATTCACATGAGAATTTCCGGTCCCCCATATGGCAGGGAGGGAAAAAAAAATTTATAGCCATCTCTCTCCATGGGGCCATTTGAAGCTCAGTAAATGGACTTGTTCAGTTTAATTGGAATTCTCTTCTTGATTGTATTTTTGTAACCTATTAGGCCGTGCTGCCTCTTGATCTCGGAATTCAGCTGAAATTAAATTTTGAAGTGTAAGTGAGAGGTTGCCTTTTTTCCCCGTTCTTGATTAAATAATGATTTGAAACAAAAACAATAAATAACAGTGCCAGCTTCCCTGGAGGGCTGAGAGAGACTCCCAGTGAAACACCAGGAGCTGGAGTTTGTGGTGGGGGATTTAATTACTTATTAGAAAAATCCAAGTGTTGATGCTGAGTATATTAAGGAAAAAGAAGAGGCAAGCTTATGAGTTCAAAAAAAATGAGCTTCACATTGGTGGGGGCTAAAAGAATAAAGGGAACATACTCATTTGTTTAGTCCCAACAGCCATGAGTTTGTGAAAAGCAATCTGTCCTTTAAAAAAAATATATGAGATTGGCAATCATTACCCAAAGGGAAGAGTGTGTAATAGCTCTGGGATCTGGATCGGGCTCCATGGCTCTGGTCTCCTGGCCCCTTTCACTGACAAAATCCAAGAGGGTTTGAAAGGGCAGAGACGGGGAAGATGGGAGGGAGAGATGAAAGATACAAGATGCACCATGTTTGTGCTGCTTTCAGATAGATTCTGGGTAGCAATGAACACTTAGAACAGAGAGTCACAAACTTAGATGTCTCAGGGGCCAGTCCACTAATAGATATAAGCAACAGGGACCCCATAAGGCCTGAGGACAGGAAAGCACGTGCCCCATCTAAAAGGAGCAGCTCCAATTACTCACAAACTGATTATTACCCAGCAGGAATGTCAACTCAATCTTGCCAGATCCTCTTACATTTCAGCATGAACTAGAAATGGGTTTGCTATGTGAGTATGCCCAACTACAATGTTGACAGTTCCTTCAAATTTATTGGCAAACATAAATTTGTTTAGCCAATAAGTGCACCAAAGAAAGCATAACTTGAAACTCTGAAACAAAGCATAATTTGGCCTGTCAGTTTTCTACGGGTGATTTGGGGTGTTGAGATAGATGCTGTCCATTTATGTCCCCACCCCCACTTCACACACTGCCAGTGTCCAGCTTCCAGGTATTGCTCTCTGGCTGCCAAAGACCACTTTGCTTGGCTGGGCGGCAGTTTGAAACTGCTGGAGAATTGACACGTCTTGGGGGCAACCTTTAACCCATGAGTGGTGAGGAACTGGTGTATAAATATCCAGCTCTCTCCTTGGTTGAGATGAATTCTGGAGCCAGTTCTGTCCTTTCTCTTTTCTCTCCCCTAGCTCACTGCCCCTCAAATAAGATTCCTTGGTCTCAAATAAACTGCCAGCACTCAAATTCCTGTCTCAATTTCTACGAGGATCCGTATGGAGACAGGTGTTATTTCACTTTGTGATTAAACAAATTTTACAGGGGCTGAATTTTTGTGCAAAGCCCCCAAAATAGGCCTTTGTGAAGACATGGAAAGAAGGACACGACTGGATGGAGGAAGGGTTCAGAGTGGACCACAGAAGAGAAACCCGGTAAGAGGGTCCCAGGCCTTACACAGGGGTCCCCAGTACCATGAGTGCGTTGTTTCTGCCCAAAAGTGGGTCTAGAATGACTCCTCCCAGCGAGCCTCTGGAGGACCGCTTTGCAGCTAAGATGGGGATATAGGAGCAGAGAGCAGTTATGTGCATAGAAGAGAAATTTCCAAGAGATGAAGAAGAAGATGAATTGTGAGAGGCCTGTTATCAAAATGAAAGACAGGGAGGAGCAAGGGGGGCCATCCTGTCATGTCAGCGTCCAGTGGGCAACAGTTTGCCTCTTCCGTGGCAGAGCGGAAGTATGTATCTGACAAGGAAGGAGACACTTAGGGACAGGAGGGAAGAGCACACAGGCCTCTGCTGTCTGCCTGTCATTATGTCCTTGACTTGAAGGGCTCCTCTGCATTACCATGGCACCCCCTTACACACACACACACACACACACCCTACAGTCTGCCTTTGGCCCCCCTGAGCTATATCTTCCCTCCTCTGGAGAAGGAGGGATCCAAGACTAACAGGTCCTTAAACAATCTGAACATCCCTAATGAGTTTATGAAAATATTTCTATCATCTGGAAACAGAGGCAGAGCCCGCCAAGACTGGTAAAGACACAACCGAGTAGATGTCAGCTGAAGGTAACAGACATGAACATCTCTGGGCTACCACCTCTTCCCCCAACCCTCAAAGTAATCCTTAGAGCAGGTCAAACAGGTCAAGACTTGTGTATCCAGGACCCGTCAGGCACGTCCTTATGCGAGTTGTGCCCTGTCCAAAGGCTTTGGAGTTAAACCCCACTGACTCTCCATTTGTCAAGCCAGCTATGAAAACAGACATGGGGCTGCTTCAGTCCAGAGAAAGGTGTATCTTTCTTTCTAATTTGTCTTGACCAGAAGGGGCACCATTTTCGATTTCCTGACCCAGGAGGAACACCATTCTAGCACCCAAAGTCACTGCATGGGCCAGCAGCCCTGTTGAGTCAGAAGACCAGATCCAGTTCATCTTTTAGCCTCACCTCCCAGAACAGCAGAAGGTGGCAAAGGAATTGAAGAGACTCGGTGCTGCTTGTCTCTTCTGGAAGGCTCCTTAGGTCCGGAGCTTCTCACCTTAGCCTGGAGCTTACGCTGTTGAGCATCTGTAGACTCTTGCTTTCTCTGAAACTGTAGGCCTGATGAGGGCTGGGGGAGAGAGCTTTCCTTCTCTTTGCCACTGACCTGGACCTAAAACTTGATCATAGAGATTCTCTGTAGCTCACATGCCCAGCCCTGAGCTGGTCTCAAGACCCCACTTTCAGCCCTCCAGATAGAGACAGGTAATTACCCCATCCAGTAACAGTGCTATGGCAGACAAAAGCCACTCATTTTTGAATGAGTGAATGGATGAATGACAGAATGAAAGAATGAATGAAATAGAGAGTTTTGTGTTATCCTGGCCTGGGACTCAGAGAAGGCTTTCAAGAGGAGGTGCTATGTAAATGGGAGGATGAATAAATTTATCCATGTGAAGTAAGGAACAGGGGGGAAATGTTCTAGGCAGAGGAAATGGCATGTACAAATGGCCTGGGGTGGGGAAAGCAAGATGTGGTGGCAAAACCAAGAAAACTTCCCAACTGATTGCCTTAAGGTTGTACAAACCAAAATTGGGGAGGGGCTATATGGAAGAGATGAGGTTTGTGAAGGACACAGGATTGGGTTGTAAAGGACACTGTCACGCATGTCCAAGAATTTAGGTTCATTCAAAGAGATGGGACTTTTAAGAGAGGTTGGTATTTTTAGCATAGAGTCAAGTTAGTGAGGACATTTCAGTAGTACGATTATCTCTGTTTTCTGGCAATGATAGAAAAGCATGATGCCTTATACAGTTCTCAGTTCTGTTACGTGTGGATGGATAGTGATTGTGGTCAGGTGGAGGGACACTGAAAGTGTCACTGTGAGCTCAGTGTATGGGACTGAGAATGTGAAAAAGGCAAGGTCCCTGTCTATATCCATTAGCCTTGAGGGGCTTACATTCAGGAAGTCCTTCTTCCTGGGTACCCATGATGCACCAGGACATATGCTTTGAAATTAGTAGTCAAGGTGGAAATGAGTACCTGGGTGGAGAAAAGCCTGGCCTGGATGCCTCCAGGTAGCAAGCCACAAGATAACGAAATCCATTATATTCATAGTCCAGCCTGGCTTCCGTCAGGAGGGGCTTACGTGAATCCCTTGCGATACACTGGCTACCAAACACTCATCATCTCTGAGGCAAAGATTCTATGAGCCCAGACCAAACCCCAGCCTGAGAGTCCAGGTCCCAGGGTCCAACTGCCTGTGTGATGCTTTCTCATTGCTGACAAAGGTGGTGGAAATACACGTGACCACTGAACTCACAGAGGTGGTAAAGATTTGGCATCCAACCTGCAAACTAGAAGACAAAAAGGAGCTGAATGGGAAAGGGGTCTTTACATTAATTTTAAAAGAAATCTCACACTAGAAAGCCCCACTTGGGCAACCTTATTTTAAGATCCCTTGTCCCAGAGCAAAACTAGCCAGATTGTCAAATGGGAAGTGCCAGCCGCACTGGGTGAAAGTTGGTAAAGCTGGACCATCACCTTGTCGGTGTGCAAAGCCTCCTGGGAGAATCAGCAAAGGAAGTTCTGCCTCCCCAACTCCAGGAGCTGGTATCCTGAGCTGGTGAAGCCATTGCTATTATTCTCACTGTTCCAGTGTCTCTGTATCTCATGCTCATGACCAGTTGCTGAGAAGACAGAAATATTTCCTCAAGAAATCCCTAGAGCCCCCCTTCTTTAGGCTCAAAGTTCCTGGGAGAAACTGGGTGGGGGAAGCAGGTTTTTGATGGCGAGACCTATGCTAATACTTGCAGGGCCTGGGACAAGAGTATAGAAGGAGAAGCCACACACTAAATGTTTTTAAATCAAGACAGCAAACTTAGATGGAGTATGTTCTCCTATCTTGGCAAACATATCCTTGAAATGATCAGGAGAGTCAGATTTGGATTTAGAGCCTCGGACCCCTCGGAGTGCCGACCACAGCATGACAGTGTGGAGAGAATCTGCCCCCACACCCTGGTCCTTCCCATTCTCCCTCTATGTCCTGCTTCATCACCGTGGCGGACCTCTCACACACGCACATGGACTCCTCAGTCCCAACACCCAGACTCCATTCAGATAGCCATGTTTGGACCTCCAAATGTGCACACTTGAAGCATGGTCTATCCCTGCGAGAACAGATCATGGAGAGCCTGAAGAGACCCTGGAAGGGGACTCAACAGCCATTTAAACAGAATTCTGGGGCTTCAGGTCTCCAGAGACTAATCTCAAGGAAAGGTTTCCAGGTAGCCCTGCAGATTTCTCGACCCATGGAAATGGTTGTCACTGGAGGAGACCCAGGCAGAGGTCCCTCTTGCCCACAGCTAAGCATTGTATATTGATGGGGACCAGAACCGAGCCCACTGTGTCATCTGAGCTGAGACTGGTTTGAGTGTTTAAAGAAAACCATCCATTATACTTCTAAACACTCTATAGCCTTCCCAAGGGCTGGCTCTCCATCGCCTCCTTCTTCATCTGTTCTAGATCAGCCACACCCAGGATCCTGGGGGCCCTTCCGCATTCCCAGTCACCCCAAAGCCAAATCTCCAAGCCCCTCCCAAAGCTGTCTGTTACAAGCACGCCCTCTCTGTGCCCCAGCCCCCATCTTGACATCTCAGATTGATGCAAACTCTAGCCACCATCTGCATTGTCAGCAAGGGTTTCTTGATCCAACTTGGGCGTTAAGGGACTGACAAGGTTAGTGTTGATGGCTTGAGGTCCCCTTACTGAGAAAGCCAACCAGAAGTGATGCTTCACCTGTCAAGAACACTGAAAACCCAAAGTCCAAAGTTCAGGGCCAAGTGTGAGGATGTACAGAAAGGTGTGTGTTTTTACTTGTCATTTGCGACTCTAATGATGGACTCACCTTGCCCGCTCTTCCCTTTCTCTTACACCTTACCTACCTACTAAAGGAGGAGTTCTTGCTTGGTAAGTGGATATAATCCGCAAAGACATGAGAAATTTATTAGAAGCCACTCGAGAACCTTAGCTACCTTCTCCAGGGGGAAAGGACACACGCAAATATCTGTAGAGAGCTTTTTGTTTGTTTGTTTTCAGTCAGACAATTTGACTTCCATTTTTTTGTTACCCCACCCTTTCTTTTCCCCTTTAGTTGAAAACTACTAAAATATCATTTTGTGACTTTGACTTTATATTAATGAAAAACCCTCTCATCTTTATTTCATTTCTTTTCCCCATGTGATATTTGTTTAGGGTTCTATTTGGGCAACTTTTTCTTTAAGAGAAAAAAAAATCAAATTCATTGAAGATTTGGTTGACATTTAAAATTTTGGCTTTATCTCCTTTTGTCGTTTTTAAGTTTCAAGATGTATTTTTTTCAGGCCCATAGCTTCCTTTCTTTCCCCCTACCTTTCTTTATTTTTATTGTTGTTTTAGGTTAAGGGTGTTTACACACACCCCCTTTCTTTTAAGTTGTCTCTTTTGTTTGCGTTAATTCATTAGAAATTTTGTATAATTTCCTTTTCCTTTTGTTTAATCTGGATCGCATGCTTTTTCTCTGCATGATACCTAAATCTTCCAGTTACCCTAGCAGGGGGTTTAAAAGAAAAAAAAAAAAAAAAAAGATCTCCTTTCTGTGGTATTCTTTCAGGAATTTGTGCTTTTGTTTTTTGGCGTCCCTTCTTTCTTCTCCTCTCTCTCTTTCCTTTCGTTACAGTGCATCATGATGGTAAACATTTCTTGGTTATTTAGACGCAACCCACAGGCCCGGCACTCAGCAGTGTCCAACGGGTGTTTTTGCTTTCAGATCACTGGGTCGGGGTCTGCTGCTGACCTCTTTACCAAAACAGCCAGCCCGCTCACCACCTCCCGAGGACGCTCCCAGGAGTATGACTCAGGCAATGACACCTCCTCGCCACCCTCCACGCAAATCAGCTCAACCAGGTCTCGGGGTCAAGAGAAGGGGAGCCCCAGTGGGGGCCTAAGCAAGAGCCGGGACCCCAACAGTGGAAACACCTCTGATCAGGGAACTCCTTCACCACTTCCTCACCCCAGAACAAGGGGGCCACTTTGGAGAACCTCTCCCCCACCAGGAGGGGCAAAGAGTCAAGGTCAGTGCACCTGGATGGAAGGAGGAGTTCTGACTGAGCGCCACCATCTCAGTCTCTCACCCTGGCACTGTGCCCCACACACGCACACATACACTCGAAGCCAGGAGACCTTTATTTGCAAAAGAGAGAGAAATTAGCATAATTTGGGGGGAAAAAAATCAAGATCAGCTTCAGGTATAGCTGGCTCCAGGGTCTCAAAAATGTGCCCTTGAGAAGTTGCCTTTCCCATTACTTCTCTCAGCTCTGCTTTCCCACTCTTGGCTTTATTCTCAAGCAGATCATCCCAAAGCACTGGCAAGTATGCCATCCAGTTAACATCACTCCAGCCAGCCAATGGAAGGGAAATGCCTCTTTTCCCAAAATTTCAGCAAACTATCAAGGCAAATGCTCGTCGGCTCTGCTCAGTCCAGCTTGTTCACACAAGACCACACACACTGCGCAGAGGATGCTGTGTTCTTGGCTAGAATTTGTCACATGCCACCATCAGAGCTAATGAGTCTTCCTGTGTACACTAAAATTGAAGGAAGTCTGGTTCTCTGGAGGGAAAGCAGGGTACTGTTAATCAGAAGGAGGAATGGAAGTTGGGCAGGAAAAAATATATGTCAATTTTATCAATAATTCCAGGAGAAAGTCTTAACATTAAGTCACTATCATTTAAAAAGATACCACAGTATTTACTTTAAAGCTATTATGCAGGAAATACTGAGAATAGCAATAACAAAAACAGTAACAGAAACTATTATTTATGGAGCTCTGACTAAATGCTAGGTATTATGCCAGGTGCTTTCCACAGATAATCTTCCTTAACTCCTTCTACAACCTTCATGGGATAGGTACTATTATAACTTTGTTTTAGCTAATGGGGAAACTCAGTTAATAAGGGCTGGTACCAGGACTGAAAACAGATTTGTGTCTCCAGAACTGCAGTTAAGCTGAACAGCATCTAGCAGGTACCTGCTTAATCTGATCTACATGGACAGCAGGATTAAATAATTTAGACCTAACCTTTCACTGTGAAATATAAATGATCTTTAAACCCATGGCTGTTTATGTCATGTCAGCTATGAGCAGAGGGCAGAGTGAAAGAGATATCAGTTCTAAATCAGGGGAACCATAGACAGTAAAAGCGGGGACTGGCAAGGGACCAGGGACATGGGCTTCAGAGCTGGACAGATCAGGATTTGAGACTCTGGGTGGCCTTGAGCAAGCAACTTGCCCTTCTGAGTCTTCTCTGTAAATAAGGGGTAATAACAGTACCAACTTCATAAGGTTGTTGGGGGAATAAATGAGATGATGCTTGTGAAGCACCCAGGATGCTAAGAGGCTCAGCATGTTTATTCCACAGCTGTTTATTGATGACCTAGGACATAATGCGATGGCACCCCACTCCAGTACTCTTGCCTGGAAAATCCCATGGACGGAGGAGCCTGGTGGGCTGCAGTCCATGGGGTCGCTAAGAGTCAGACACGACTGAGCAACTTCACTTTCACTTTTCACTTTCATGCATTGGAGAAGGAAATGGCAACCCACTCCAGTGTTCTTGCCTGGAGAATCCCAGGGACTGGGGAGCCTGGCGGGCTGCCGTCTATGGGGTCGCACAGAGTCGGACACGACTGAAGCGACTTAGCAGCAGCAGCAGCAGCAGGACATAATGTCTCAGGCTCTGTCCTAGGTGCTGAGATACAGTGTCCAGAGAGACATGAGTTCTGTCTCCAGAAAGCTTGGTGTCTGGTGGAGGGAGATAATAATTATAAGACCAAGCCAGCCATCTAGGGGTTGGGGAGGCATTGGGGCTGGGGGTTGTGACAACACATTGGAGGTGACACAAGCAAACCAAAGGGAGTCGAAAGCCTGAAACCACAAGTAGGAGTGGTCAAATGAAGAGGAAAGGGAACAGTGTTCCAGGCAGTGGGAATGTTCGAAGGCATGCAGACAAGGAAGGGAACAGGACTATCAGGAGAAACAAGTAATCCATTATGGCCGCAGTCAAGAGAGGAAAGTGCCAGAGCTGAGACTGGAAGGTGAGCAGGGGCCGGGTCATGATAAAACCATATTAATGTGATTTGAACTTGACCCTTGGCCCAACCCAAATGAACATGTCCTTACTGAGAACCAACAGGAATCCAGCATGGCTCTAGGCAAGGTGAGGATATGACAGGACCCTGTCCTTTGTGTGAGTTTGAACAAGCCTCTACCCTTCTTTAGGTCTCCATTCCCCCATCTACAAAATGGCCTACACCAGTTTCCCGAACTTAAATCAGCCAGTTTTTGAGTTGTTCCATATCCAGGTACTTCTGTTACTTTTATTGACTTTAACAAACTCACTTTTTAATACAAGGAAGCTTATAGTACTATCTGAAATAGAAAATGTTTATCTCTTGTCCTAATAGAAGGCACCTGTGAAAATACATATGATTAAAACAAAGTATTTAATTTTAGTTACAGTTGCCTACCCAAGGTTCTGAGTCTCATGCCTGCTCTCTCTCTTTGCAAGTGTTAAAAGAGACAGTAAAAACCCACTAGTACCCAACCCAGGCTTTCTCATTAATATAATCAGAGGGACTGAAAAAGACAGGAGAGAAACTAAATCTTGCACCATGGGATTTGATCACACCCACCCTGCCCCCTCCCCTTTGGTGTGTTTTCTACTCTATCTCTACTCCTCTAACATCTGTGGTCTGGGAAATCTTTCCAGAGATAGTAAGAGGGGAAAGGTTTGGCGGGGGGAGCTAGTTGCAAGAGCACCACAGCCAAGGCAAAAGTAGGGAGGTGAGTATCAGCTCAAGACGCCCCCAGACCAGTGGGCAGGCCAGTGCTAACAGTGGTTCTCCCCCATGCAGGGGATTTCAGTCACCATGTCTGGAATGCACCGAGGTGAAGAAGTCCAATTTGGTCCCATCCACAGACCGGAGCTCCCCCATGAGAGGGTGCTCCCGAAGCTCCTCCTACGCCAGCACACACTCCTCCAGCCATTCCTCCGATCCCCAAACCCCAGAGCCTCCCCCAGGTACACCAGGAGCCGATCCACCTCCTCTGGGAAAAGGTGAGTGCAGTTTTGACCTAGAACCTTCAGCTAGCTAGGGTAACTAGAGATGTCCTTTCACCCCCAAGGAACAGGAATGGAACAGATTTGAGCTCAAATACCCATTCTATCTATTACTAGCTGATGGCCTTGGGTGTCAGTTAACCTCTCTGATCCTTGGTTTCCTCCCCTACTGAAATGAGAACTGTAATATATCTTACCCTGAAGAATTGTCCTGAGGACTATTAAACACTTAAATCAGTACTCGGAACATAATATCAGTTTTGATTGTTGTTATTGTTGTCATGAGGATCCACTCATGTGTATCAATTATCTTCTGCTGCATAAAAATTGCCCCAAGGCGTCCCTGGTGGTCCAGTGGTTGAGACTCTCTGCTTCCACTGCAGGGGGCACAGGTTCCCTCCCTGGTTAGGGAACTAAGATCCCACATGCCATGGAGCACAGCCCCCCAAAAATGCCCCCAATGTAGCATCCTTATCAGTGAGTTTTGACTTCATTCCTGAATCTGTGGGTCAGCAGTTTGGGCTGGACTCAGCTGGTGGGTTGGCTGGGGGCTGGCTTGTTTGGATGACCTCAGCTGATTCATCTCCGCTCCATGTGGCCTCCCATCTTCTAGCAGGTTTGTCTGGGCTTGTTCACGTGGTGATGGCAGGGTTCCAAAAGATAGCAGTAGTATGCAAGTGCTCAGCCTAGAACAAGCATGATCTCTTCAACCATTTCCTTAACCACTGCAAGTCACAAGACCAATCCAGATAGATACAAGGGATGCTCCTCTTAGTGGGAGGAACTGCAAAGTCATCTTGCAAGGACATGGATACAGGGAGAAGAATTGGGCCCATCTTTGCATTTTACCACTCAATGCCAATAACCATTGGTTATTACTTGATTTTCTCATGTGGAATGATATAGCAGAATGCAGAGACATGAGATCTCAGGAATTGGAAGACTGCATCCAGCTAATCAACCCATGGCTTCATGGAGTCCAGCGTCCCTCTACAAACAAGAACTTTCAACACAAACCAGACTGTTTCTCTGTTGCAACCATATAATCAAAACACAGTTACTTATGTAGGTGTTTACCTCAAGACCAGTTCATTCAGAATAAGGGGGCAAGGAATTCAACATGATAGAGTGACATAAATAGAAGAAAAAATCAGGCAAAATGGAAAATGAAAGAGAGAAATAGAATTAACTCAGGAAGAAGGTTAACTCCCAATGGCAGGTCCTACCTTTCTGTATAGTCAGCCCTCTGTACTTGGGAGTTTCACATCCCTATTTATGAAAGACCAGTGTATTCAATGTACTCTGCCATTTTGTAAAAGGTTCTTGAGCATATACAGATTTTGTTACCTACAGGGGCTCCTGGAACCAGTCCCCCACAGGTACTGAGGCTGTGCAGGTGTGCTGCCGATGTGACTCTAAGCTCCCTGGCAGATGAAAATGGGAAATTGTTCCTTTACATTATAAACAAAAAAGATAAAAATTGGACTAGTCGCCTGGAAGAGCAGTTATTTCTGATTTTTAAGTATGAAAAATGACTCATCTAGTTCCACAGAAAAAGGACAGTATGTACCGCAGTGGATAGAAATGCCTGACATCCTTTCAAAGTGTTCAAAAACATGTTTCATCTTCACACCCTTTACTAACGCCTCTCAATAAATGGGGAAAGAGCAAGTTGGAAAAAGTAAATTTTTCAGGGGCCACAGCTGGACACTATTGACCCAGGACCTATTCCTTGTCCACTCCTTTCCTCACCCTGGACAGTATGTAAGAATAGAGTCCCAGAGCGATAGTTATTATGATCGCCTAAGAAAGTAGGAAGGGACTAAGGAACACCTAGGGGAGGGCAAGTTAGAGCAAGACTTCTTTTCAAATTGAAAATAGATAGGAAAACTTTGGATAGTGTCCCCTCCCCCACTCATCCCTGTGCGCGTGGCAGACACTGCTAATCCATCACAGTGCTCTTTCCCACTGAACAACATGGCCACATAATCCCTCCCAACCCTAGCAGGCACAACCAGAAGATCAAGTCATCAATTATGAAATGAAAATTACTTGAAAGACTGAGGAAGCAGGGTAGATGTTTCTGGGAAACTGGTGGAGAAACCAAGGGACTGGTTTCTCTAAAAGTGGGAGGCATTAGCAAGAGGGAAGAAGTCTGGAAACAGCATAGAGGATAGTAATTTGGATGCACACAGCATCGTCCAGCAGAAGTCAGGAGTATCTTGTAGCCAGACAGACAGTGGGTTCAAACCCCTTACTAGCTGAGTGACCTTGAACAAATCACATCATCTCTTTCTGCCTCTGTGTCCCCATCTATAGAATGGGATTGATAACAGAGTCTAACCCTAGGAAGTGCTGAGGATTAAATGGGATAATATACACAAAACATTTAGTTCAAAATCCAGCACATAGTAAAATACATAATAATCATATAATAATAAATATTTCCTGTGTGCTGGCTGTACACAAAATGCTAAGTAATTTACCCTAATTTACTTGTTTAATTGACAATTCTAATTGGGTAAGTACTTTTACCATTTTACAGATCAGAAAAGTGGCCCAGAGAAGTGAAATCACCTACCCAAGGCAACACAGCTACTAAATGGCCAGGATAGGAAGAACTCAATAAAGGGAAGTTGTTGATAATAATTATTATTAACCATCCAAAAGGGAGGGGATTTCATCCTCAGGTAAGGGCTTGGGTTCCTCCGCCTGACCTCCAGAAATAAAAAGGCTCGTTGACCAGCTGAATAAAACGCTAGACAGACGGGGCAAGCCCGGCGGAGCTAAGCAGGCCCCTCAGCGGCTGTCTTCTCTCCTCCAGGTCCTCCTCGCGCTCTCCCAGCTATTCCTCCAAGTCTGGCAAGAGAAGCCCGCCTAGCAGAAGCTCTAGGTCCCGCCGCAGTCCAAGCTACTCCCGCTACAGTCCCAGCAGGTACAGGCCCCGCCCCCAAGCACTGACCCCCGCCCCTCGAGCTAGGCTCCACCTCCGGCCAT